>OU892277.1:68239290-68839290 GCA_917834065.1 Ceutorhynchus assimilis
AAACCTTGGTTCAACAGCCAGTGTCAAACGGCTGTACAGAAAAAACACATAGCATATAACCTTTGGAAACGACAACAAACCGCTCAAAACCACACAGAATTTATAGAAGCCAGAAATAGTTGCAAAATTACTATTGACTCCGCTAAAGAAACATACAATCAAAGAATAAAAAACAGGTTGCTGAATTGTCCAAGTAGTTCTAGGTCCTTTTGGTCTCTTGCAAAAGCTGTTGGATCTAACTTCACCAAGTCATCCATACCACCACTTACAGATAAAAATAATCACTTAGCCACAACATCAGAGGAAAAAGCCAATATGCTGGCCCAAATGTTTTCCTCCAACTCCAACCTAACAGTGCCAAACGGAAAAACTCCACCGTTCATTGAAAGGGTTTCCCATAGTATGCCAGAGGTACCCTTTTATCACAGAGAAATACGAAAATCCCTTAAAAAGCTAGATACAAACAAAGCAATGGGTCCGGATGGCATTCCCGCAATAGTACTCAAAAATTGCGCCAACGAACTCACCCCAACTTTCGCAAAATTATTCAATTTGTCTTACAGGCAAGGAGTATATCCATCATCATGGAAGTCTGCCGCAGTACAACCCATTCCAAAGAAAGGAAAAAAGACAGATCCGTTAAACTATAGACCAATTGCTCTACTTCCGGTGATATCAAAAGTAATGGAAAGAGTTGTCAACAATCACCTAACCAAGTACTTGGAAAAGTACAAAATTATCAACGATAAGCAATACGGATTTCGAAAATATAGGTCAACTGGCGATTTACTTACATACGTCACTCACTTATGGCAAAAAGCGATTGAGTTGCGGGGTGAAACAAGAACAATTGCCTTAGATATATCTAAAGCATTCGACAAAGTTTGGCATGAAAATCTGCTCAACAAGTTCAAAGCAATGGGATTATCGCCGAAACTTTGCACTTGGTTTGAAAGTTACCTAAAGGACAGATCCATTTATGTTGCACTGGATGGCCAGAACTCCAACTCTTACCAAATAAATGCTGGTGTGCCACAGGGAGCAATCCTTTCGCCAACTCTTTTTCTGATTTACATAAATGACCTCATAGATAAAACAGTAAATCCACTTTATTGCTTTGCAGACGATGGGAATGTAGTCTCATCGCTCATACCACCCACAGGTCTTTCCGCACGTGAATTCCATCATCTTAGACTAACTCAAATATCGCAGATAAATAACGACCTGGAGATAATAGAGGACTGGGGTAACAAAAACCTTGTACAGTTCAACGCGCAGAAAACCCAAGCAGCTCTGTTTTCAAAAAAGACCAGCACCGGTGAGCCAAACATCATGCTATCTGGAAGTGTTTCACATTACAGAGTCAGTTGAACATCTTGGGGGTTACTGCAGAGACCAACATGTCTTGGCACAGTCACGTGGCAGATATTGCTAAAAGGGCGTCCCAAAAGCTGGGGGTGCTATTTCGTACAAGACATCTGTACACACCAAGCCAATTGCTGACACTCTACAAAGCCCAGATTCGACCAACTATGGAGTACTGCTCACATATATGGAATGCAGCACCCAAACATACCTTAATGCTTTTGAACACCGTGCAAAAACGAGCTATCAACCTGATCAATGACCCCGCACTTACTCGTAACTTGGATGGTCTCGAACATCGCAGATCTGTGGGCGATTTATCTCTCTTCTACAGGTACTATCACGGAAAATGCTCTGAAGAGTTGGCACGTATGATTCCACCGAGAGTAGCACCTACCAGGCGAACCCGTCAAACAGACGGTAACCATGAATTTACTGTCAAACTAGAGGCACCAAGAACTTCATTATATCAGAATTCATATCTCTGGAGAACAGCATCGCTGTGGAATAAACTCCCTGCGACGGTTTTCCCTGCAGGTTACAACCTGAACCGTTTCAAGACCAACATACACCGACATTTCCGCACACTTGCCGCTTCTCGAGCGTGATAGGACATTTCCTTGCGAGTGCGCATATCCGTAAAAAAAAAAAAAAAAAAAAACTAAGCTTATTGCGTTTCCGTTTTGCATTCCATGCCATCTTCTCGGCTCTCGGTCGGCAACACGTCACGCGACCGCGTATGTCCCAAAGCGCCCTACACCCAACGGCGCATGGCCGCATTGTACAAACCTTAGAGCAGGTAAAGCGCTGTCCTACAGACATAAAGAGTAGGAACGCGCCATTCTGCTTATGAAACTAAAGTGAAGCCAAGTTTTTGGCAGGTGTTTGGCACCAACATACAGCTAAAGCATTGAATTGCCTATACCGCCATTTTTTTGGTGCCAAAATACTTGGAAAAAAACGGCTTCATTTTTCAAATCCAGGTTACTACTCACGGTCGAGTAACTTCAATTTTGTTTCTGAAATCGACGCAACGTATTTGATTAAGGTATTATACACAGTGTGTAAAAAGTCCCGGAACTGTCAATTATTTTGAAAATGTAGAATTTTCAATTGTTTGGGTAGGATCGGAAAAAAAAAACCGCAGAAGTCTGGTTTTTTAAAAAAGTCGACGTTTCGCAAAATTTATTTGCATCTTCAGGACACTGTAATGATAAAAAATAAAAGGGTTCTTTACAAACTTAGATGATGAACTACAAAAATACAAAAGACAAACAAAAAACAGAGCTATCCTCCGATTTCGCACTACATTACTTGAATAAATATTTCATAAAAACAGAAAGAAAATAGCAGAATTACATGAAACCTTTAAATAAATTATACGTATATAAAAATATATATAGCTATATTGTAAGTGGGGAGAGTAGCATCATAAAACATAGAAAAAATACTTATAGTTAACAAAGGGTAGTGAAATTGACTTGATTACTTACATTTAAATTAGACTTTCCTTGTCATTGTTGTTTAACAGATTCACATAGGTATAGAGGTTTCTCGAAAACATAGTTGATAAAAAATTAAAAAAAACACACAATTACGTAGCACAACAATAACAATTTAAAATTTAAAAAAGCAAAAACAACAAACTTTACACACCTCAAATGAGAGATAAAAAAAAAACAAAAATTAACCATTCATCAAACGGAAATGTTATTCAAAAATTAATAACATAAATTATCTTTATAAACTAAGCTTTTAGGACGCAATTGTGTGTGTATTAGAACAGCTACATACACGTACTGATTTTATTTAACGTCATCATTAATAGGATGGGAAACAAAAAACTGAATACCACACATTCCAACGCTAATATCTTGAGGGTTATTTAATTGTTGCTAATATATTAAAATATGCATTACTAAGATGTTCTATATCTGTTCTTTTGTTAACACAATTCTTATTTTTCTGGATCTCAATCATCTCCGCTATCAACCTTTTTTTGTAATTGGATTGTGTTTGTAAAATTGTTGTATTGTCATATTCAAAATCATGTCCAGTTTCTACCTTATGTTCGACTAGAGCTGTTGGATTCGATCTTAAGAGGTAATTCTTCTGATCGTTTTTATGTTCTCTCAATCGTGTTTTTAAATATCTACCAGTTTGGCCTATGTAGCATTTATTACATTGGGAACAAGGAATGTTATAAACTACATTCGATTTATTTAGCTTTTCTGTGCTGGACTTAGTCTTGGAATAAAAGCAGTTCTTCACTGTATTCTGACTTTTCATCGCAATCTTAACTTTTTCTCCTCTCTTAGTCACCTGATCTTTGAATATGGTTTGTATTCTTTCGGACAGGTTACTAATGTAAGGTAGCTTACAGAACGTGAATGGTTCATTTTGTTTAGGTACTACTCTTGCTGGAATTGTTTTGTTAATAATCTTCTTAATAAGCGATACAGGGTAATTATTCTTAACCAACATGTTCTCTATGTACTTTAGGTTCCTTTCATGGAATTTCTCCGTTGAAAGGGATGTTGCTCTGTACTTAAGGTTATTAATGATATTAATTTTTTGTTTAAATGGGTGTTCGGATGAGAAATTAAGAAACCTTTCAGAGAAAGTAGGTTTGTGATACCAATCAGTTTCAATACTTTGTTCGTGTCTAATGAGTAGTACATCCAGAAATGCAATCCTATTATCATTCTCTTTCTCACAGGTGAACTGAACTCTAGGGTGGTAACTGTTAAATATGTCTAAGATGACTTGTTCTTGATTATTTGGGATTGACGTTATTATATCATCCACATATCTTTTATAAAAAGGTAATTTAAAAGGAAGTTTTTTTATGCACTGATCTTGAAGATCTTGCATCACTAAATCGGAACAGACTGGTGACAAACAGTTACCCATTCCTAAGCCATATATTTGTTTATAGAACTCTTCTTGGTACTGAAAATAACTGTTATCAAACACGAACTCCAACAACTCGATAAACTTGATCAAAGGAATTTTAACCTCATTTTCTATAAGATGCCACTTCTTCCTAACTATATTTACTACTACATCTGTGGGGATATTAGTGAAAAGTGAGATGACATCTAGTGAAATAATTTCATAATCATTAGGTATTTTGACATTTTTTATATCTGCAACAAACTCAAAGGAATTACGAACATGACAATCGTCCTTGACATAGATACCATTTAACAGAGAGGCTAAGAATCCTGTCAGAATATACAAAGGTGAACCAACAAATGAAACAATTGGCCTTAAGGGTCTATTGTCTTTATGTATTTTAGGTTGGAAATAGATTTTAGGTGGGTGGGCTGCATTCGTTTTCAGTTTCCTTCCCTGCTCTTTATCTATAAAACCGTCCTTGATGAGAGATTCTATCATTTTGTTATTCTTGTTCTGAACTGAAATGGTTGGGTCTTTGTTAAGCTTTTTATATGTTGTTGTGTCCTAAAGCATATTTCGAGACTTGTCAAAATACTCTGCCTTATCTATGATGACAGTAGTGTTACCTTTGTCAGCTTTCAAAACCATTATATTATCTTTATTACTTTTAAGGAACTTTGAAGTTTGTTCTGCCATAACTAGAAGCTGCTGTCTTTGATAATTCAATGGTTTATTCGAGCGAATATAATTGGTCGTAATATTAATACATTGGTTCCTAATTTGAATTTTAGACTCATCATCGAACTTATCCAGAATATATTCTAGATCTATGATTAAATCTTTAATTGGATGATCTCTATTATTACAAGGTAAACTATACTTGTCACTTAAACTTAGTACATATTGAATCTTACTAGGAATATCTACGCTACTATGGTTAACTATCCATTTATCATTAACAACTATGTAATGTGTGGGTCTCTGTTTATTTATTATCCCTTGAAATTTTTTTATTTGCCTACTCTTTATGTCCCTTATATGTTCAAAATAAAATTGTTCTTGACTGTTTTCAAAGCGTTCGAAATTTGTTTGATTAATTACATCTTTTATAAAACTAATGGCAGAAGATCTATTTCTATCAAGTTGATGAATCTTCCAATGTGTGAAAGATATCTCCAAGTTTAATATTTGCCTTTGAAATTTTCTTAGAGTTGTATGACTTTGATTTATAAATGGAGATTCTTCAATAATTAAATGATCTATACATTTAGCAGTTTGTAGAATATGCTGCGGGAAAACCTGACTTTTCCTGCACCTTATCAAAAAAGTTTTATGGCTGTTATAGTTAGCTAGTTTCCTAGTACAGCTGGCCCATACTTTTAACTTCAATGCTACGTCAGTACCGTGTAGCTGCTCCATTTCTTGAATGAACCCCATTGCTCTTACCTATTCTGATTGTCAATGGAAATAAATTGGGAAATTTCCAGACTTCTGCGGTTTTTTTTTTCCGATCCTACCCAAACAATTGAAAATTCTACATTGAAAACCTACTCGGATCGACAAAACCACATTATTGTATTTTGAAAATGGTGCACAATATAAAAAAACTTCCTGTATAAAAGTTGAAGGTCTTAATAAAGTCTATTGAAATAAGACTTTTGTATTATACAGGGTGGCCCACAAAGTTGTGCTATACAAAACTTCATTTTTTTTAAATGGAATGATCCTTTTCTAATTACATTTTCTAATTCCTCTAGAGATTCTAAACAACAATTATGAAACATGTCATATGGCTAAACCCATTAGTTTCAGAAATAATTTGAGTTGAAGGACATAAATACGATATTACCTACGTTTTGCATTGTTTCGAGTTAGTTCAAAACGATCACCAGACCTAAAGCCCCTTGATTATTTTCTTTGGGGACATCTGAAAAATAAAGTGTTAGTGACAAAACACGCAGATCTGAACGAATTGAGAAGAAGAATTATTGAAGAATGTGCATCTATTAACCAAGAAATATTTCAAAACGTCATCCACACGTCATCAATAAATTTTATTATAACCTAGCCCATTGTCAAACTGTGGGAGCAGGACATTTTCAGCATTTAATTAAATAACGCCTTACACTTAATTTTATTTTTGTTCCTTCAAAGTTATTGTTAATTTTACTTTACTGCTTGTATTTAATAATTTAGTTATTATTAAAATTTTGACTAAACTTGAGTGAGGTACATTTCATTTAACACAAGGAAAATGTTTTTTTTTTTTTTTTCAGGATTTAACGTGAAATATTTTGAACCAACTCGAAACAATGCAAAATGTAGGTCATCGTATTTATGTCCTTCAACTCAAATTATTTCTGAAACTAATGGGTTTAGCCATATGACATGTTTCATAATTGTTGTTTAGATTCTCCAGAGGAATAAGAAAATGTAATTAAAAAAGGATCATTCCATTAAAAAAAAATGAAGTTTTGTGTAGCACAACTTTTTGGGCCACCCTGTATATAAAGTCCGATTTCAATAGATTTTATTAAGACCTTCAACTTTTATACAGGAAGTTTTTTTTATATTGTGCACCATTTTCGAAATAATTGACTGTTCCGGGACTTTTTACACACAGTGTATTATTCAAGTCATGTACCTACACGTCAAACTTCCTGGGTCCTTATTCTTGGAACCAGGGAGCAGCGTTCCCAGGAGAACGAGAGTTCCATCTTTTGCTACTTATACTATCAGTTGCATATCATTGAGAAATAAGGTACACTTGTTCTCCTGAGAACGCTGCTCCAATAAGGTCCCTTCAGCGACGGCTTCATAAAACCAAGTCGGACAATTTCTTTCATATTTTCAACCTGAGCGTGGGACCATTTTCGCGCTGGCTCTTCGTGAAGTTGTCGTTCTGACGTTCCTAAGGAAGGTTATGGTGATGCATGTATACAGTCCGTTGTTTTGAATCTGATAATCCAAAGGAATGTGAGGTGGCTCCCTACGTTAGAACGCCACTGATCACCTGACGTCAGACCTGTTATTGCCATATGCTTCAGCCGTTCAGCCCCGCGCTCCTCAGTCCTCATACACGGAAAGTGTCAGATTAAAAACGACGGACAATACGTGTAGTTTTAATTCCAATCCACTGTTTTCTATATTACATTAACGACACCACATCAAATTTGTTGGACAAAAATCACTTGACTTTGGGGAAGGTCCGACGCACCCAACCTGATGCTCCACAAAATATTTTTTTTATTTTTGGGGGGGGGGGGGGCTATCAAAAGGTTTGCGCTCGGGCCCATGAGGACCTTGCTACGCCACTGACGTTGGCATCCTCAATTCAATTCCGTGCTAGCATGCACGCTGACTTCGAAGTGCAAGCTGCAAGCTTTTTCGATGCGTGCCGACATGTGTCATGCGCAGTATGGTAAAAAATAATTCAGGTTATACTTGCGTTCGATATTTTGCTCGAAGAGCAGAGAGTGCAGAGCGGAGCTGTAATCACGTTACCAGCGAGCGCATAGAGCAGTTAAACGTGTAGAGCTCGAAATTTTAACTAACGAACGTCAATGAGCCTGCACCTAGTACACTTTTTAAATAAACGAACGGTAAATTTATGCTCGGAGAACTTAGATCAAAATACCGAACGCACGGTTCGTGACCGTACTACACGCATAGCAGACAGAAAATTGACAGCATTGAGGAAGGGTATCAATTTCCCAGCACGCGTGCCGAAGTGCCACTTCGCCACCAGATTGATTGAGGATGTAGCTTCAGGGGGCAGGAGGGACATGCGTCTCACGCCATGATACTGGAACGGTACAAATCTGGGGCACTTCCGTGGTGCTCCAAATCGCTGCGGGTTCTCGTTTTTCGAACTGTTCGCGAACCATCCTGGAACTGCGCAGAACTAGTTGCGTACTTATTAAGTCCTTAGAAGAGCTGTGCTCAGATCACTGATCTCAAAAATAAATGGATAAACAAAGAACGCTTCTAATGCTGCTAATTTACGAGGTCATAATCTCAACAAAAACAACTGACTTGGACAGCTGTGAGCGTGCGCAGTAGATACATGTACTGTGTGTGCACAAAGTCTGACCAATGAAAATTAAGGAATTTCAAAATTTGTTCGAAAGATACGACACTGCGCAGGCGTAAGGCTGTTCCGTTGCACAATTGTTCGTAGAATATTGACCCCAAATTTTCGCACAAATATTGCCAATCAAGCCGTATGATTGTTTATCCATTTATTTTTTAGATCAGTGGCTCAGATCGTTTGGAATTGATAAGAGTTTGAAAAAAACCCGAACATGTTTTATTTTATTTTTTTTTACAGAGCAGGCAAACGCGATAATTGTTGAAATAATAAATCTTGAAGCTTTTGTACTTTGTAGTGTCGTTTTTTTAACCCAACAATTCTCCCCGAGACTTTTGCCGCCCCGTGCAGGGGCACAGGCTGCACGGGTCCTGGAGCCGGCCCTGAATGTATCATGGAAATGCACCAACGCTCAAAAAACAGGCAGATCGAGAAAATCGCGCCGCGCTGTGCTGCGTAGTGTTGCAAAGCTACCCGAAGTAGTGCACGGCCGGTAAAACTCTCAACTTCAAGTGACGATATCTTGAAAACTATGCATTGCAGAGTATCGCGGATATTCTCTCTAGAAAAAATAAATAAATGAAATTATCTCAAATAGTTCCAGAGATATCGCGAGGTATGTGTGAAAAAGTATGAAAACAGAATTTTGACAAATTTATGACATTTTTCGATATAAAAATTGTTGGACCTACGAAGAAATGTTGTAATTAGCCATTTCAGGTGGCCATGTACCTATTATACCGATCTGTAAAGGTCTCATGTAGTTATACCTTGAAAAAAAAATTTGGAACATTTTTGCCGCTTTTCAGTCGACTAATCCGTCCGAGCACATTTCAAAACGGCCCCGCTGCAACATGGCAATACGTTGAAAAAGGTTACTCGAGGTCACGCCGCGCTTGCACCAACCACTTGTTTTCATACGTGGAACCAGGGCCACCTGATCGAGCGGCTCGGATAATTTTTTGGGGCAATTTGAGCATAATTTCAATAATTTGAGTGGGTTGGCGGACGTTGTGCGGTGCGTAAATGTATCGGCAGATTGTAAATTGAAATTCAAATTAGTGTTTTTTACCAATAAATAGACATTAGATAAAATGAATAAAATTAGCAATTTATTGATAAAACCTTTCTCTATCCATTCGCTGGAGGACAGAATTCAATTCGAAGAATTTGGGATACCTCTTCCAAATTTAGAAATAATAAAAACACAGAAAGTTTTCACCTTATTTATTATTTTGTAAAAATGGAGAATGCGCACGTTTGAATTAAAAATACGAAAAAATTACTCAAAGCGTGCTTTTTTAACGACTTTCAGATTAAAATTTGGGCGTGGTATCCAAAAAACAATCGCGCGCTTCCGGCTTCCCCCCCTCCTCCCCCTTGGATTGTGCACCGCCAACTTGTACTCAACCAGCCGCCACTGAAACACCCTATTATTCTACGTAAGGGTGGTCATGTAACAAATCTCTTAATTAAAAGAGAACATATTCGTCTTCTTCATGCGGGACCCAAACAAGTTCTAAGCAGTCTCAATCAAAAATTTTGGTTAATATAAATAGTACTCGCGAAATAAAAAAGAATTTACATAAGTGTGTAACATGCTTTAAAGCAAAAACACAGTGTGCATCTTAGTTAATGGGATCGCTTCGAGAAAATAGACTGAAAGCTATTCGCTCCTTTGAAATAGTCGGGATTGATTTCTGCGGTCCTTTTCAAAGTAGGCAATCCAGAATAAGAATATCAATCGGAACCAAATCATATATCGCGCTTTTTTTATGCTTTGCTACAAAAGCAAACACATGGAATTGATTTCGGACGTTACCACAGACAATTTTTTAGTTGCATTCAAACGATTTATTTATCGTCCTGACAAACCGTCACGAGTACACTGTGAATACTGTGATCAGTGGCGCACCCAAAGGGGGGGGTTTTGGGGGTTAACCCACCCCCCCCCCTCCCCCCGAAATGTAGTACCCACTAGTACAAAAAAAATTCCTTTAAAAATATTTTTTTCTGCGATTTTGGTTAATAGGTGACTACAAACTTTCCATTTTACATACATGGCACCCCTAAAAGGTTCTGCCTCCTACAGCGAGTTGATTTAGGTGAGTAAACAGCGAGATAAACACATAACTTATACAATAATCACTTGGTTGGTTGGTTGGTTAAGATGCAGAATGAACAGGCCGGGTTAGGTGGCCCCAACACTGCAGGCGTCGGTTTATTGTATTGTCCTGTTCGTCTGTTTAGTCAGTGAGAAGTTTCGTAACCTTGATTTGGTTTAGGAGCCTCTTCACTGAGTTACTTTTGGTGAGTTTAGAGATAGGGTCTTCTGGTCCTATCTGTCTGTATCTCCACCAGCGTAAAGCCTCACATTCAAAGGTATGTAGGTGGCGGTTTCATCCTTCTCGTCACAAAGTCTGCATATGGGTTCTTCTTGGAGGATGCCCATTGTGTGAAGGTGTTTTCTCAGGCTACAGTATCCAGTTATAAGTCCAGTTATTAGCCTGATTTGATTCCTGTTTAGTTCGTACAATTCTTCAGTAAGTTTAGGTGATGGTTGTTGTACTATTATCTTACTGTGTCTGAGCTTCGGAAAAGTTTGCCAATAGGTTTTATTTACACACCCATTGGTTTATTTTTGTTCTTACCGATGATTTTGTGGTGCCAATTGCCGATTCAGGACCAGTATAACTGGTTGCCGATCCTTCTCTTGCCAGAGCATCTGATTTTTCATTTCCTTCAATTCCTTTATGCCCTGCCACCCATTTAAGGGTTACCTTGTCGGCCATACTTAGGTTTTTGAGGTTTTCCAAGCATTCCCAGACAAGTTTCGATTTTATTTCAAAGCTGTTGAGTGCTTTAATCGACGCTTGACTGTCTGAGCAGATAAGGATGTTTTTACCTGTGTATCCCCTCTTCAGGTTTTCTCTCAGACAAGAGTCGATGGCATATATTTCTGCTTGGAATACAGTAGTGTATTCTCCCAGAGGTTGACATACTTGCCGTTGGTGTGCTTCTCTGGGCACCGGTAATACACAGACACGCGAGTCTCTGGATTTTGGCTAGCTCCAGGTTTGCTCGTCTTTGGTTCACTTTAGGCCACCATACAATTGCACCATATTGGTCTTAGAACCGTAGGTAGTGTTTATCCATTGTACAACTGAAGGTTTTAGTCCCCATATTTTCCCAATCGCTCTTTTTATTTGTGTTATGTCAGCTTCCTATCTAGAATGATGCCTAGAAATTTAGCTTCTCTGCCAAACTCCAAGGTTTTTTGGAATAGATTGGGGGCGATTAAGTTCTCCAGATTTCTTTTTCTCGTGAAAGGAATGAGTTTTATTTTGGAGGGGTTGACGCGAAGTTGCTCCCTCGAGCACCATTCCTCAATGATTCCTAAGGCGTCCTGCATAAGGTTTGATAGCGTCTTGGTAAATCCTCCCCTAATGACAACGACTATGTCATCCGCGTAGCCTAGGGTGATGTAGCCTTGATCGTTTAGTTTTCTCAGAAGTTCATCCACGACTAGATAGATTACACAAGAGTGGTGAAAGTACTCCGCCCTGTGGGCATCCTTTTGTCGCGGTTACTTTAATAGAGGTTTCAGCAATAGTCGAGTTTATAGTCCTGCATAGACTTGATCCAACTGCATGTGGTATCATTAATCGCATGTTGCCCAGCAGCTCTGATTATACAATCACTTACAAAAAGTTTTTTGAAGGCTTAAAATAAACGTTTTTGGGCTTGATACACGAAAAGCGCCTGCCTGCGGCGAGTCTTCATTATTATGAACCCCCCCCCCCCCAAATAAAAAACCTGGGTGCGCCACTGACTGTGATAACGGTGGTACGTTTGTAGGCACTAAAAATAAGATTAGTGATATGTTTGAAATTGTTAATAGTTCAAGTAAAAATGAAATAAAAGATTTTTGCCTAGTCGAGCAAATATAATTCACGCCCGCTTACCCAGTTATCAAGCGACCCATCGGATCTGCCATATTTAACACTAGTCGGGGCGGTTAGTCGAATAATCTTGCAAATTGTGATAAAAGCATGAAATTTGGTACAGATGATTTTTTTACAATTAAAAGCGATTTGACCCGCATGACCCCCTTGTCGGACCCATAGGAGCAAGATGGCGACCATTTGCAAAATGGCGGCTATCAAGAGGCTAAAATTGGTAATTGTGAATCGATTTCAGCAAAATTGGTGTCGTTTTCGAATAATGTTTGATCGGAAAATGTAAGAAAATATATAATTAATGGCCATCTCCACCAAACTATACCTAAGCTTTGATTAACTATGAAGCCCTTAAAAGTTAATGGACACTCAAATATAATTTCGTTCCACCATAGTTTTTGAGTGCAAGCTTAGCTAAGTGTCGTAAAGCTTTGGCAACATTGCATTTTAAGTGGAAGATTTGGGTAATTTTTGTTTTTCGACGCTTCCCGCTAATTTTTATAAGATTATAATTATTAATAATATTAATAATACTTAGTTGTTGCTGTTGTCCGGATTCGGTTTATTCCATAGAAAAGAGGTTTAGATATTGGTAGTTTATCCTGCATTGGGTGTGAATAAACACGAAGGTATCTAGAGTAGCGTGGAGTCGTGGAATAGAAACAAACAGGGACAGTTTATCCAAAAAAAGCCGGACATCAAACTACACAATAAAGGAAAAAGAGCTGCTAATATCGCTAACATCAAAAAACAAGAACATAATCGACAATTGGAAAAAAAACGGACGGAGTATCTGTGGCCGAAAAAAAGGCTTTGGGAGAAAGAAATAACGCGAACTACACCAGAAATTAGAAAATTGAGAACATTTTAATTGTATCTCAATTCAATTTTAACGTTTGGTTAAGTCAACAAAAACATATAATGCCAATTGCTTATCATCGCCACTTTGTTAAGGGAGGAATAAGCCTAGAAATTTCTGGGCTTAGTTCAGCTTATCTTAATGAGACTAGGTTAGACTGATGGTAAGCGGCAGTTAACGTTAAGTAAACTTAAGTTTGCGTTGGTGGAAACGGCCATGAGTGATTGAAATTTGAATAATACAGGGTGTCCTAGCCGAGAGCGGCCCATTTCAAATGCTCATAACTTTTGAATCAAGCATGCTAGCCACCTGCGGTTTGCGTCATTCGACTTCTCTTGGCGTGAAGTTTTTTTTTTGGTTAGTTGCTCATTTTTTTGATACTTATACCGGGCCAGTAAAGAAAATACAGTTTTTCAACATCGAAATTCTCCACAATTTTCAATGGAACACCCTGTATATTACAATGTCAAAAAAACGAGTCATGTTCAAGGTATCCATGTACCAATAAACATCGTCCTTGAAACTTAAAGTTTCAGCCGTAAAAAAATTAAATCGATATCCTGGGGTATTTTTGCAAATGCATTTTTTATTAGCATATTCACAAAGCTTCGAAATTATCTTTGTCTGATAGAAAGGTAATAATCTGGATAAAATTGTAAAAAGAGATGTATATGTTGGCCATTTTGCTCCACGCATTTATGGAGTCGGATCAGTAAATGGTTGAAGGAATTATGTAACATTTTCTGAGGAATCGTTTCGATGACATTACGAATGTTCCGCTTAAGATCTTCCAGGCTATTTGGCAAAGGATTATACTCTCCTTGATATAACCCCAGAGAAAAAAGTCTGGAAGTTGCAAGTCAGGAGAGTAAGGTGCCCATTCTATAGAACCAACTCTTCCTATATCCATCCTTCCCTAAATATCATATCTAGTGATTCTCTTAATATTAAAGAATAATGAATAATGAGATGAGGCACCATCCTGCTGAAAATAGATCTCATATAAGATACACTCCAACATGTAGTTGCATGCGTTTGCAAAAATAAGTACCAGGATTTCGATTTTAATTTTTTACGGCTAAAACTTTAAGCTTCAAGGACGATGTTTATTGGTGCATGGATGCCTTGAACACGATTCTTATTTCTTATTTTGACGTTGTGATATTGTGATATACAGGGTGTTTTACTAGAAATAGTGGAGAATTTCCATGTTGAAAAACAGCAGTTTTGTTACTGGCCCTGTACAAGTATCAGAAAAATTTGCAACTAACTAAAAAAAACATTAGGCCAAGGGCAAACCGCAGGTAGCCGGCACACCTGGTTTCTAAATTATAAGGATTTGAAATTGTTCACTCTCGGCTGGGACGCCCTGTATAATCGAATTTCAAATTTTTATGGCCTCTGTTTAGAAACGTTATCAACAGAAAGTATTTTTACACCTTAATTACTACGTACCTATAATCAAAGTCTCTATAATGTACCGAGTGATCGGCGGCGGGAAGTGGGTTGGTGTGCAAGGGGGTAGTGGTGCAGGAAGGATGTAGAATTTAGCGAACTGAAAATTAATTATCTATAGATTAATTGAAAAAATATTTTTTTCTAATGAAATAGTGATTTTCCTTACAAGTGCGAAAAGTATCATTTTTCCGCAAATGTTAGGAACACAATTTTTCCTACGAGCAGACAATAAAAAGTACAAAAATAAAAAAATATACAAATCCATATCAGGCAATTAACAACATTTTTTATTTATGTTTAACTATTTTAATGATGGATGTACCTACAATTTTCAGCAAATTGTAAATTTTTCGCTGATGCATATCGTAGGTCAATACGTCGCGACGACGTGCGAAAAAAAAAATCCACACTAGTGCGGAAAAATTACTCTTTCCGCAGGCCAATGCGTGCGGAAAAACAGCTTTTTATGAGCATGCGGAAAAAAGTTTTTGATACCTACATTTTGTTTTTTTTTACATAGTTTGGATATAACTATAGTTAATTCCTCAAAAAAATTAAAAGAATAATCTTTTCTGAGTTAAGATTATATTGTAATACAAAAAACATGTTCTGCTGTATTTTTTGACCCAAAATTATTTCAAAACGACCCTAATTTTGATAAAATCGATCCACAATTGAAAATTATAATTTCTTGGTCCGCCATTTTGCGAATGGGCGCCATCTTGCACCTTCACTGGCCCGGTATAAGTAAGTATCAAAAAAATTAGCAACTAACGAAAAAAAAAAAATCTTCGGGGCAAGAGAAGTCGAATGGCGCAAACCGCAGGGGTGCGATTTTCGAAACCATACGAGTACATTTCGTACACGAAATTTGCCTGCTCCCCATTTAATTTACATTGCTGTCAGTCAAATTTCGTGTACGAAATGTACTCGAATGGTTTCGAAAATCGCACCCCAGGTGGCTAGCATACTTGGTTCAAAAGTTATGAGCATTTGAAATGGGTCACTCTCGGCTGGGACACCCTGTATTATTCAAATTTCAATCACTTAATTATATATTTTCTTACATTTTCCGATTAAAAATGATTCGAAAACGATCCCAATTTTGCTGAAATCGATTCACAATCTCCAATTTTAACCTCTTGATAGCCGCCATTTTGCAAATGGTCGCCATCTTGCTTCTAGGGGTGCGACAAGGGGGTATGCGGGTCAAATCGCTTATAATTGTAAAAAAAATCATCTGTACGAAATTTCATGCTTTTATCACAATTTGCAAGATTCTGCTCATTTTTTTGATTAACCGCTCCGACTATACCAGGTCATTTTCTAACAGGAACGAATATTAGTAGCTTTCCCGAACCTGATATTTCAGATATTCCCCCAAACCGTTTGTCATTCTGGAATCTATGTTTTCAGGTGCAATAGCAGTTTTGGGCTCGATGGTCTAAAGATTTTTTAACACAGAATAGGCCAAAATGGCGAGACCCATTACCTAATTTAAAGGAAGGACTGATAGTCTTACTCAAAGAAGACAAAGTCCCCTCATTATAATGGCCAATAGGCAAAATTACCAAGGTTATTCCTGGTAGGGATGGCAAGGTACGTGTAGTGGAGGTCATGACAAAAAATGGCACCTACCTACACACTGTAACAAAAATAGCTGTGCTACCAATTTATGATCAGAATTGAAAATTGAAATTTTGTAAATTTTGTAATGTATTAAACTCGAAATTAAATATAATATAGGTAATAATTTTTCCTATAAAGACTTAAACTTAATGTATATTATGTATATAAGTATATATCATGTGTACAGTGTATACAGGGTGCAGGAATTTTTAAATGGAATAAACTCAGTATCAGATAGCCTGTTTATTTAAAAAACAAAACGGGCCCCTTTATTTTTAGTTTGGCGCATTTTTTCGGCCTTTTCATGGAATTTACCCCTTCCTCTCAATTTTTTTTACACTTAAAATTGTTGAATATCTTCAGCATTTTTTCTTGGTAGGACCCTAATGCGAAACAAGCCCCATTTTTAACGTTATGTAATTATTTTTGACGTTAACACACTATTTGATGCCTAATACTAGGATTCTCAAACCTAAAATAGTGTATTAACGTCAAAAATAATTACATAACTTGATCACCGAAATGCAAAAGTGAATAATGGGTCATATTCCTTTTTTTATGCCCATTTCAACGAGCTATCACAATACAGGCTTTCTGATACTGAATTTATTCCATTTAAAAATTCCACCCTGTATAAATTTCTTTTATTTTAACATTAACTGCTCTGCTGGTGATCTCTGCCTTCAACTCTAAATTTAAATAAGATTTCGGCATCTTTCCACTTTCTATTATTTTAAATTGTCTAGGTATTGTGATGTTTTGTCACATAGCATTCAGCTTGATAGCTATTCTTTGAACAGATGTAGGTATTAGGCATTAGGTCACGTGACTTTGACAAGGTCCGCCATATTTGCTGAAGGGCAACCAAAGCCTATAGATCATATTGTTTACAGTGTTTTTTGAGTTTGTGCTTCGGAATTTTTGCGTTTTTTGATTTGTTCAATAAGTTTTAAGTTCCCAAGCAGCAAGGGGTAGTTGAATCAACGTTGATTAAAGATTGATTGATGTCGTAGGCGTTGATATACCAAAAATCAACGTTGAATGGCCATTAGGAAAACAACGTATTCGTCAACGTATTCGTCAACGTATTCTAAGCAAAGTCTATTCAATGTTGAATATAAGTTGCAGGAGACATTGCAATTTTGAAAAAATAATTCGAACCCATTGGTACCAAAGTATTTATCAAATCTAGACTAGGTATAGCAACTTTGAATAGTTATAACACTGGTTTTTTTCTGTTTGATTTAGCTCATTACTAGACGTTGAATAAACGTAGAATGGACGTTTAAAATGTTTTTTGAAATAAATATACCTACGTTATTAGTAAAATTTAAGATATCAATAAAAAACCAGGTATTTATTATTATATATCTTAATGGATGCAGATTTAATGTTTAAAGTTCCAACATTCGACATGAAATAATATTATATGAGTTGCTTAAAAGTAGATTAAGTGGTATCTCCATGCAAATTAATTCAAACTTCCCGCTAAGGTGCATCGCGTCCCGCCATTTGCCGCCAGCGCCCTCTGCGCCCAGCCCATCATAGCATTGGCGTCTGGCCGCTGGCGTCATCATGTTCATCGCGTCATCCTTCCTATTCGCTCACGTTCTTGTTAATTTTGTGTAAATTTAAAACTATTGAAGGTGTAAAAGGTGTTATTATTTTTGTCATTATGTGTCTATTAATGTGTCCAGCCTGGATTTAACTTCGATTGGTGGAAAATGGTGGTAGGCGTATGTATACTTCTCAATTCCTGTTTAAGAGCAAGCCAGTTGACTTTTAACAATCCTCCAAATCATGTTTTATTTTGATCAAATTTGTGCCCCTTTACTGTTTCGATATATTGAAATTTATGTCAAAGATTTTGTGTTTATTTAAAAAAGTTGTGGAATAAAGTACCTATAACCTCAAACATTTTGATGATTTTTTTTTTTGAAAACTGTTCTGACAGACCCAGCTATAGAACAAGTTTCATAAGACGCAATTTGATATATGATGTCTTATGAAGCATGTTCTTTGTACTATTTTTTCTGTTTCAAGTTGTAAAAAAAATAAAGGTTGAGCTCAACCTCAGGCTCAACGTGAAATCTCACGTCTTAATTACAACTGGTAAACGTTGTGATTAGGGTTGAGTTCAACGTGAAATCTGACGTCTCGAATACATCCGATCAACGTTGTTAAAAGATTGAGGCCAACGTAAAAAACGACGTTAATTCAACGATCACATTCAACGTTGTCTCAATTATGATATTGTGCCGTCCTGTCAACGTACATTCAACTGTTGTTACAACGTAATGTAACGTTGGGAAGTATTGGACTGTATCGACCAAACCTTGCTGCATGGGTTTTTTTTTTTTTTTTTTTTTTTTTTTTTTTTGGCATGCGGCCTTTACCATACAGCCAGTTGCAATTTTTGAAACTAAGACATATACGCTTAGTTTTGTAAAAAAAAAATATTTTTTTTTTTTTTTATATATTTTTTTTTTTTTTTTTTTTTAATTTTTTTTTTTTTTTTTTCCCAACAAATATAGTTATTTGCTTCAATCTACATACCAAAATCTCAGAAATTTAAAATATTCTAACCTATTTGAGTACGAGAGCTGTTTCGACTGATACTTTTATAATATGAAATAAGTCATACATAAGTATATACATAGATAAAATATATGTCTCAACTACTTCCATTAGTAAGTATACTATTTCTACAATAATCAGACATAAAGGGACACAGACTGGGACACTCTTTTCACGCCTCTGGGGTCCATCAGGGCGACTTTTTTTGACAACACAAGAATAGACCACGGATTGAAAGGGTATTCACATAAAGGGAGTAGTGGAATCTATTTAACCTAACTAATCCTAATCTATTTATTGTACCATACTACACTTAAATACTTAGACCAATATTACTAAGATAGTTCATAAGAGCCGTTAATACTTTTACATTGTTAAGTGCCAGTAAGTGCGTAATATTAAGGGGACAAGCCACATTACATTCTATCCTAAGTTTATACAGTAGTTCGTCAATTTCATGACTGTATTGTTTACACTCTAAAAAAATGTGATTTAAATCACCAGTTGTGTTACAAAAGCTACATTTATCAGATTCTAAGACATGAATTTTATTTAAATGAGCTGGAAAACAAGCATGTCCAAACTTCATTCTTATTATTGTAGTCAAAAAACGCCTTGAAACATTAAGTGTGTCGTGCCAGTATTTAGAAGGTATAGTTGTGACTAATCTACAATAGCTTGTAGGGGATTCTTTACAAATCTTTTCCCACATCAGATTCCATTTATCACTTATAATTCTTTTTATTTCTACGACAAGATCAGTAGGACATAAGCTATCTTGTACTGGAATGCCATGGGTGACCGCTTTTTTGGAAAGTTGGTCTACAATTTCATTTCCAGGTATGCCTGTATGGGCTTTAACCCATATAAAGTTAATATTCTTTTCTAAAAGGGACAGGCGATAAATCAATTTTTTTATTTCCCATATGACAGGATTTATTTTATAAGACCATGAATATCTATTTTCAATTGCTTGAAGTACAGACATGGAATCGGACAAAATAACAAAATCATTGGATTTACTACTTAACAAAAATTTAAGTGTCTCCCTGATGGCAATAGCCTCTGAGGTAAATATACTGCAGTGTGTGTTAATAGAGAACTGACGTTTTATATCTGAGCTAGGAATATAAAATGCTGCACCATTTCCTTCAGCACATTTTGAGGCGTCCGTGTATATATGTATACATGTAGAGTATTTCATTAGTTCTGATTTAATTAACTTTTTATTAATGGCAGGATTGTCAGTAAATAGGGGATACCTAATTGACTTATTTTGTATGCAACTTTTATAATCATAATCAAAGAAATCTAGAGGCACTATAAATTCCCATATTGGTTGCAATTCTCGAAACGCCTCACAGAGTGGAGGGGATCTTTTTTTTTGCCAGTATTTATTTGTCAAATCATGAATGTTTAGTTTAATTACTTTGTCCACCAAATTTGTGTTTAAAAATTTATGCTTTGAAAGAAACTTTGCACTAATCATGATGCGCCTCAACTCAAGAGGAGGCTCTAGCGCTTCAACTAAAAGGGCTCTAATGGGTGTAGAGCGCATGGCCCCCAGGCTAATGCGTAGAGCTTTATATTGAATGCGATCTACTTTTTGAAGTAAGCTGTTGGCAGCCGATCCATAGAAACAGGACCCATAATCAATAATCGATCTTATATAACTTTTGTAAAAAATTAAAGCCGTTTTAACATCACATCCCCACCAAGTTTTAGTGACACATCTTAGGAAATTTAAACCCCTTTCGCATTTTATAACTATGCTATCAATGTGATCTTTCCAGCTAAGTTTTTTGTCTAAAATTATTCCCAAGTATTTTACTTGATTTGTGCGTGGAATTCTAATGTCTTTATTTACATAAACATAATTCACTATAGGGGTATTATGTCGAGTAAAAATGCATGCATTAGATTTTTCTAATGATATGTTGAAACCATTTAGCAGAGCCCACTTAGATATTTGACGGTATAACATTTGTATACTGCTAGTACACTGTTCATATTTTTTACATACTTTATAGGCACAAAAATCATCAGCATATTGGATAATGCTGGATGATTGAAGTATGTTATGTAAATCTGCAGTGTTTATATTGAACAGGAGGGGGCTTAAAACCGACCCCTGAGGTAGCCCTACATCATAGACAAATCTTGGTCCAATTTTTTCATTATCATTATTTCTGATATAAATTTGCCTTACACGATATAGTGACACAATAGATTGTGCTATATTTTCCGGTATTAGAAATTGATTAATAAGTTTGACCTGAAGAATATCTAGGTCTACGGAGTCATAAGCACCCTGAATATCTAAAAATAGGCCAGCAAGATAATCGTTTGACGAAAAACAAGTTTGAATGTCTGTAGTTATGTGTGCAACAGCATCTAAGGAGCCAAAGCCTTTTTTATAACTGTATTGATTAGGTGGTAAGAGGCATTTGTTTTTTAGCCAAAATTCCAATCTATACTTAATAAGCCTTTCAAAGGTTTTAAGCACACAAGATAACAGGGAAATAGGCCTATAGGAGCTGCCTAGATCGGGGTTTTTACCCAGTTTTTGTATGGGGACTACTACAACGTGCTCAAATTCTTCAATTTTTTTGCCACGTAAGTATATATCATTATAAATGTCAAGTAGAGTAACCTTGGCAATGTGGGGTAAGTTGTAGAGCATGATATACTGTATGTCATCAATTCCAGGAGCTGTATTGCGTGTGGTTTTAAGTGAGCACTCAAGCTCATCCAGACTAAAAGGCCGACATAAGAAATGATTTTCAGGATAGTTCAGATTAACATTTTTGGGTTCCTTCCTAACTAAAGGAGGAGTAACTTTATCAAAAAACTCCTCTAACCAAATATTAGAGGAAGGTTTTAACTTAATGTTTTGCCTAGCCATTTTTCTAGCTTGTTGCCATATTTCGGTTGAATTTGTGTTTTTATTTAAATTGGAGCAAAATGAGACCCATGAATTTCTAGCTTTTTGTTTGAGAAATTTTTTAGTTTCAGCTTCGACCTTGGAGCATAATATATAGTTTTCTAGAGATGGTTTTTGTTTATATTGCAGAAGTGCATTTTTCCTTTTTTGAATGACAGGGTCACATTCGGAGGGGTTCCACCACGGAGGGGGTGGTCTAGTATATGGTCTGCATTTATTAACCGCAATGTTGCGCTGCATGGGTTGCTTTTAGTTTTTGTGAATGAATCGAATGAATGAATGAATCTTTATTTACAGACATGCCACTTTACATTTCAATTCAACAATAGTAAACAAACAATTTATTAACAAAAATAATGCTTAAGAATCTGAATTGTTTAAAAAATAAAAAAGTTTGATACTAACAACCTTACAAATAAACTTTAGCAAAATAAATTTGTGGTAGAATGACTCCTTAAACGTTTTGACTGTTCTGATCGGTGCAC
Source organism: Ceutorhynchus assimilis (assembly GCA_917834065.1). Lineage (NCBI taxonomy): Eukaryota > Metazoa > Arthropoda > Insecta > Coleoptera > Curculionidae > Ceutorhynchus > Ceutorhynchus assimilis. The sequence continues at coordinate 68,261,558 of OU892277.1, forward strand.
AGATCTGGCATGTAGCTTAGCTTACTGGCTTGTTCATTCTGGGTTTTTATCAATTATCGTAGTATATCCTAAATTTGTACTGGGGACCCAATCCGGATTGTTTGTATCCTTAAATTCTGCTGGACTACCTAAAAGGTATTAAAAGTTACCTACTTGTAGAAACATTAACAACTTTTTTGATATGCCGAGATGGAGTGTTTTTGTATTTTAACAACAAGACAGTCATAAAACTTACCATTAACAAAACGTTTCGAACAAATTCGAGCATTTTCAACAACGTTACAGTCAAATCTCCCCTTTTGAGGCATCTAATTCACATACTCCGTTGTTTTTTTGATAGCTCGTTTATGCGACCCCTCGAATGCTGCTGGAATCCTAAAAAACCACACTTTATCCCTTTCAGCTCTATTGGAGCACCCAAAAACGCCACAAAACAAAGGCATCTTCACAAAATAATACTTCAATAATTCTCGGTTTGCATTGAAAATAACACTAACTCAGGTTATGTTTGGCTTGTGTCTGCCCCTCAGTTAAAATGGCGGATCGGTTATGACGTCAACCTGGAATGCCTAATACCTACGAGATGTTTTTGTGGTTGGGGTTTTTCTTTTAAGATGACATAGAACTTAAAAAAATAAACGAATTTTTCAAATAACAGTTTCTCGAAAACACAAAAACAAAGGAGATACATATGTGTTGGAAACAACATTCACCAAAAAATATGACGTGCTAGCTCTTGCGGTTCTAGGCAATCAATTAATTTGTAATAAAAATTAAAATCGTTCAGCGATAAAATATCATGTGCTAAACAAAATTATAGTTTGTGCTCTAAATGCCCTGCCCTTGTTGGCATCATTCAACCCTAATGTAAATAATGTACATAAATACCTTAAGCGTTCTCTACAGTGTAAGATATTGTAAATAAAGTGTAAATAGTGCAAAAATTACGCGTATTATTTAACTGCAAGAAAACTACGAAGGCGTAGAAGGGACACGTATATATTTTTTTATTCTCTCAACGTTATTTCTGCGTTACGTAACGCGGAAATAGACACTGTAAACAAACCCTAAATTTTTCTACGATCCGTATCCGCATCCGTAAAAGCATCGACTTACGATGCCTGCCTAAAAGTCCTTTTAAGCATGGCAATACATTACGTAAACGATAGTATCCTTGGTAGAAACGTTTCCTAACCTCAAATAGTATATTGATTTTGGAGCTGGTTTTATTTTTATCTATAAGTACTGTGTTTATGTTGTTAAAGTTATTTCAGTTATAATTGACAGGAAGATCTGTCAATAATAGTATCAAATGAATGAGATACGGGTTCAAATACAGATACGGCAGACCTATTCTCTACGAAAAGCAATTACATAGCAACCAGCAACCGGTCGCAAGTTGCTTTTTTTGAATAGAAAACTCGCGTCTGACAGCGACTATTGAGCAAATCTCTGCGGTCGCAAGTTACAGAATAAGGCAGCGGCTCTAGGCCCGTAACGAAACGGGCAACGCAAAGCAACGAAACCACCGTATGTGCAGATCGATGCGGATACGGATACGTTCGAAATTCACGACCTGCTTAAAGTGTCTATTACTTATTTTTCCGTTACGTAACACGGAATTAACTATTTCTGCGTTACGTAACACCGAATTAATTATTAGATACTTTAAAGCCGATTTTACAATGGACGTAACGTAACCGTAAAGACGTAACATAAGATCTAAGTATGCGCACATTAGATTTATTTGTGTCAAATATGTTACCGGAAACGCAACGTAAGAGAGATGAGAGTTGGACATCTCTTACGTTGCGTTTCCGGTACCATATTTGACGCAAATAAATCCAATGAGCGCATGCTTAGGACTTATGTTGCGTTTTTACGGTTTCGTTACGTCCATTGTAAAATGCGTTTAAGCAGGTCCTGAATTTCAAACTTATCCGTATCCGCATCAACCTGCGCATACGCAGAATAGATACGGTGGTTTCGTTGCGTTGCATTGTCCGTATTGTTACAGGCCTAGCCTGGTATTCGTATCCGAAAACGTATCTCAATCATTTGAGACTATTGAGAGATCTTCCTGTCAGTTATCACTAAAATAACTTTAATAACATAAATACAGTACTTATAGATAAAAAGAAAACTTAAAAGCACAGCTACGTAACAGATGACCAACTCTCATCTCTCTTACGTTGCGTTTCCGGTAACATATGTGACGCAAATAAATCTAATGTGCGCATGCTTAGAACTTATGTTACGTCTTTACGGTTACGTTACGTCCATTGTAAAATCGGCTTTAAAATGTCTAATAGTTAATTCGGTGTTATGTAACGCAGAAATAGTTAGTTTCGTGTTACGTTACGGAAAAATAACTATTTCCGCGTTACGTAACGCAGCAATAACGTTGAGAAAATGAAAAAAATATGCGAAATAGTTAATTCCGTGTTACGTAATGCGGAAATACTTAATTCCATGTTACGTAACGGAAAAACAACTATTTCCGCGTTACGTAACGCAGAAATAACGTTGAGAAAATCAAAAAATATATACGTGTCCCTTCTACGCCTTCGTAGAAAACAAAATATAATACAGTCCATCAAAAAATTAAAGGCAAATAATGTTGGGCACGTTCCCCACAATATGGTCATTTTTAGATATCGAAAATCAAATAAGTCCCTGTGCAAAAAATTTACTTAATACAAACAAAAAAAGGTACAATTCTTAGAAAAATTATAGAAAATCTGAAAGATAATGGAAATTCAAACACCTTATTTAGGAAAATCAAATAAGTCCCTGTGCAAAAACATTATTTAATAGAAAACATGTAAGATTCTAACAAGAATTTTACCTTTTATTTTTTATTAAATAAAAATTCAACAATTAAACAACAAATTCTAACAAGAATTTTACATTTTTTCTATAATAGGTATACATTTCTTGTACATGGACTTATTTGATTTTCGATATCATTTAAAATGATCAAATCTCCAATATTTTTGAGTCTTCGAGAAAATGTTATTTGAAACATTCCTTTATTTTTTTAAGTTCTATGTCACTTTAAAAGGAAATAACTTGTATATAATATTTATTGGGGCATCTAACTGGTAATTAAGTAGGCATCATCAAGGACATTTTAGACGACATGTAAAGTCGATCAGTCATGAGGCATAGACACACCTTTTCATAAGACTCTCCCTCAATAATAATTCAATATTGCTTTATAACAAAGAGTATTTCAAATAGCAACTAGTCAGTATATCTAGTATTGTTATCGTTACAGTACATTATCAGGTATAACTTAATTAAATAACAAATTTACAAAAGAAAACTTCAGTGGAAAACTGAATTTATTTTGGCTAGGCCAAGTGGATTATCACCTTATAACGTTTTTTCTCAACTTTTTAATCATTATTGATTGCAACCTGTTAAATAAAATTGAGTTCCTTTTTGTAATTGTCTGTTGATAGGGGTAGATTTAAAAGTCTTGGGACAAACGAATTTGAAGGGGGTGTGACCCTAAAAAATGGCTTAAGCTACTTAAATCAAGAAAAAAATTCTAATATCTCTCGTGAAAACCGCAGTCCTATATTTAAAATAGTCTCTGAGAAAATTTCTTGTGAAGATAAATTATGCAGTAACTTGTTTTTTTACACGTGCTAATACTGTCCCTGATAAGCCAGTGTGACTTCACAAATACCTAGTTGTAAATTTAAACCGCCCTAACTCGAAAACGGACCATCGTAACCAGATGCGGTTTAAATATATATTCTTAGATTTTTTTGCACTAAAACTTTCATTTTTGGGCGACACCCCCGTGGAAATCGTTTTTATTGGTTATGGTTAAACCTAAAAAACTGATGGATTTATGTCGATTCTAAGAAATAAGAAATCCGCGTAGCTACATGTTCTTTATATGGAAACCTATTAGTAACATAATACAAAAATATGTTTTTATGACGCGTGAAGTTTTGAGATCGTAAAATCGAAAATGATCAAGTTTCGGGCGTAATTAAAAATATGATTTATGGCTTTGCAAGGCGAGGTTCTTTTATTATGGAAACGTTTTAGCCATAAAAAATATTTGGTACCGTGACCCGACACCGGACACCGTCCATTTTTGACGGCAACTCATTTTATCGTAAAAAGAAAAATAATTTTTTTTTACTTTGGTTTATTGTTTACCAAGTATCAAATTTTTATTGCAAAAGAAACTTTATCCATAATCCGAGAGCTGGCAGTAAAATGAACTGCCTCATAAGTTACCAAAGGTATCAAAGCATATTAAATATATACGGTATCCGCCAAAATAAACAGTACCGAAATCTAGAGCTCTGAGTAATTGCGCACACAAGTTGCATTTATCATATTTCGCTTACTTGGCATTAGTTATGAGGTTGACATTAAGTTAAGGTTAAAATCTTCGTCATTATGTATCTTCCAAACTAAGAAACAGTTTTCTTAGTAGACCACTATTTCCGGTCAGACGGATTTTGAAGGAAAAAAGGCTCAAGTTTGAAACAAGTCTCAGAAAAATTTCAGCAACCACTCTTAATAAATATTTTCTATAATTTGCAGAATCGTTATGAAGCTTTTTTGCGTCGCTATGATGCATTTTTTGAACATATACGCATGATACAAATTATTAAATGATATAATTTATATGTTCAGTGCTGTTTATTTTGGCGGATACTGTACTTAGATCCGCCCGTCTGCCAGGGCGTACCGGTCGCCTTCAAGCCCTGCAGTTCTCAAAATTTTGAAAAAATTGACGTTCAACCTCCTCATTATTACCAACAAGATATTCGCGTCAGTAAAGAGGAAAACGTAAAGCGAACGTAAAATACATACGTCTGCGCGCCATACGGTCTCAATTTGAAAACAAACGCCCTCAAAGTTACCAGCATAATTTTTTGCACATAATTACTTTAGTATTCAATCATTTCTATGGTAAAAAGAAAACTTAAGCAGACGGTCGCGTTTAAAAGACAGACGCGTCGAAGTTTGTAAAAAAGGGAAGTTGCGGATTTGTCCTAAAAGAGTTCCTCATTATTACCAGAATACTTTTTTTGAAAAAGGAGTGAAAATATCATTATTTTTCAAAATTCAGATGTCTGCAAGCAGAAGGTGGTCGCAAAATCAAAACAGACTACTTTTTATAGGATAGATTCGTTAGTGCGAAGTTTGCAGTCCCCAAATTCACAGAAAAAAATGCACCACCAAAATTCAAATAAATGGTGTATTTGACCAATATTAGATTGGGAAAAGATGACACATATTTAAATTGACTAAGCTTTATTTAAGTTAATCAATTATGCATAATGCAATCAATTTTATGATTTATTTAACCAACATATAATTAACTCAAGATTTAAAATAGTTGAACCAAATATTTTAAATCTCTATATTTTCAAGTAATTAGTAAGTTAAATAAATATAGTACCGGGTGGGCCAGCGAAAACGAAACAAGGTCGATATCTCGTATTCATCGTTCATTGAAAAAAATCGCTCGGACCCGTCGATTTTTTTTCGGAGGGGGAAATCTTTTGTACATATTTTCAATGTTGTCACTTCAACCTTCTCGCGGGGGTAAGCGCCAACCCCTAAATCTTAAATGGCAGTAGGGGTCGAGCGATACCTCATTTCAAAGGTCATCGAATTCTCTTTTCAACGGTGCCTAGTTTTTTGAATTTACTAAGTTTTTTTTTTCAAAAAATATTTAAAATTAGAATGTATTTAGTTGAATTTTATTGAGTGATAAAAAAAAACCTAGACTTAAACCTTGTGATTTCAAGTTGGATAGCACACGACTTAAAAAAAAAACACATAAAATCACTTCTTAAGGACAAATTGTTATAACTACAAAATTGAAAGTGCTCAAAATGACTAAAACAGTACTAGTTCCGTCTATTTTTAAATGCGTTTTCTCGAAAACAACTGCATCAAATTTAAAAAAATAGGCACCGTTGAAAAGAGAATTCGATGACCTTTGAAATGAGGTATCGCTCGACCCCTACTGCCATTTAAGATTTAGGGGTTGGCGCTTACCCCCGCGAGAGGGTTGAAGTGACAACATTGAAAATATGTGCAAAAGATTTCCCCCTCCGAATGAAAATCTATGGCTCCGAGCGATTTTTTTCAATTAACGATCAATACGAGATATCGACCTTGTTTCGTTTTCGCTGGCCCACCCGATATATAATTGGTACAAGTTAATAAGCCTTTCAATGACAACAGTATTATAAGATTCATTCAAATACACATGTACTTGGACAATATCAAAACTATATTTATTTCAGTGAACGCAAAATTTAGTTGATTTAAATAGTTTCTTTTTTCTGTGTTGCTACTTATACAGGACCTCATCATTATATTTGAATAAAATTCAGCTGATATATTTATATTTTTAATGAGTTACGACCCTTATAAATCATAATAAAATACGAAATAAAAATAAAAAACATAATAGAAAATATTAAGAAATATTGACACATATTAATTATTAATACTATAGTAAAACATATAGTACGGGAGGCCTATTTCATCAAATCATTTTACACCGTCTTGCATTTACTTATTAAGTTAATTTGTGCACAAACAAAATTGGATAAACCTATGCAAGACGTTTTCATGTGGGTTTTGGGGTTGTAATATAAGATAGAAATTGTAAATTTTTGAAAGGGGTGAAATATCATTTTACACCATTCCATTGTTGATTTAGATTAAAGCTTGATTCTAGAATAGCCACTGGATACTAATGCAAGACATCCTGTGAAGGGATAACGGGCTGCAAGACGGAGGTCAATGCGTTGTCTCATGAGGGAGTTGAAAATCATTTTAGACCGTGTTCCACTGGTACTAATGGGAAAAACACAGCACATTGATAACATTTTTAAAAATACAAAACGTTCTAAATGAGAAAAAAAGGACTGCAAGACGGTGATGAAGTTGGCTAATTTTGACGTAGGTCAATCCATCAGGTACAAGGTGAATACTACTCCAAATTACAAATTACGCACATTAATTTAAGATATTTTTGCTATTCACCACGTAGAATAATTCTATTTTGCAAAATTCTCTTAATAATATGTATATTCAAATGTCTCTTGCACATCAAATGGAAAAAGATTGAAAATTGTTTATTTTTTGACGGTTTATATTCATTTAAATTCTTTTTGAGGTGCGGATATGACATAACACATAACGGATTGTAAGCAATAAATTTGAAAAATTTGATTTCAAAGCAGCAAAAATTGACACAACAAATGATATGTCTGAAATTGTAAACAGAAACTATAATTCCTGTATTCAAGACTACCCTGTTGAGCTGCTATGTCTTATGTCAACTGTTCTTTTTCATCTGTATGATTTAGAAAAGAATGAACAGTGAACGGTTCAGTAAAAAACTCATCAGTACAGTAAAAAAAACTGATTTATGTACAGTTGCGATCAAAAAAAAGTAGTACAAAAATTATTAACCCCAAATTGAGCTCCTAGTGTAACATACAAAATTTTGACAGGCAATGACATAATCTAGGTTGAAAACGGGTGGAAAAATGCCAAAGTAATGTCATCTGAAGCTTTCTAGGTTGAAAACTTGTTGAAAAATGCCAAAAATATATCATTTTTGGTTATGAATTTAATTAATGTATAATAGACCAGGAGATTTTGGAGATGTTTCTTGTACTACTTTTTTTTTATCGCAACTGTACCTTTTTCCCCGAAAAAACGTTTTGCACTGATGTATTACTATTTCTTAACATATATTCTTTCGGCGGACTTAAGCATGAATTGGTGTAAAATGATATTTCACTCCGTCATGAGACAACGCATTGATCTCCGTCTTGCTGCCCGTGAGCCCTTCACAGGACGTCTACATTTAAACTATTGTCGCGGCTTTGGGTTGCCTGCTGACAAAAATCTTGGGTTCGTTGTTCGTTTCGTTTATTCCAAAAATCAAAGTCCAATTAACACAGCAATAATTTATTCCACTTAACAAAACACTCTGACACTAATTACTTTATTAACAAACTCAACAATTAAACTCTTTACAATCACTATTTAAATCGTATCACAGTCGAACTGAAACTAACTTACAAACCAATGCCGGCCTTCTTATATATCCCTAAATCTATTCCTGTGAAATCTAGAATACACACGATAATCTAATTTTCCAGATTAACGTAGAATAATTCGCTAGTTTCTAGTATTTCCGCGATCGATTCTTGACAGCCTGGCGGACGTTTAGCTTATTGTGACACTGCCCTCCTCTTAAGGTTGATCGTCCTGATCAACTTCACGCCCATGATATTTCGCCAACCTGTCCAGATGTACAACTTTCATCTTACTCCTGGTGTTGCGCTGGACTCGATAAACCAAATCATTGATCCTCTTGATTACTCTATAGGGTCCTTCCCATGCTGAAGACAATTTCGGTGATACTCCTTTCTTCCTTACTGGGTTATACAACCACACTAAATCACCTTCTTGAAATCCGACCGAATTGGCCTTCAAGTCGTATCTGGTCTTCATTCGGTCACTGGCTAGTTGAATATGCTCCCGAGCAAAATCATGGATACCCAGAAGTCGTGCCCTTACTTCGTCGGCATAATCTCGGATTTCTCTTCGTTCTTCTTCGGGTACTCCAAACATCAGATCGCAAGGTAACCTGAGTTCCCTTCCAAAAACAATTCTAGCCGGACTTTCACCTGTTGAATCGTGAACAGACGCTCTGTAAGCCATTAAAAAGAGAGGCAAATGCTTGTCCCAATCTCGTTGGTTCTTTGCGACCACTTTTGTCAGGTGTTCCTCTATGGTCTTATTGAATCGTTCCACCATGCCATCAGACTGAGGGTGTAAAGGTGTTGTCCTTGTCTTACGAATGCCCATGATCTCACAAACTTTCTTAAAGATGGCAGATTCGAAGTTTCGTCCCTGGTCTGAATGTAACTCTAGTGACACACCATGACGACTAAAAACTTCGTCCACTAGCACCTGGGCAACAGTGATGGCTTCTTGATTGGGAATAGCGAAAACTTCTGGCCATTTACTGAAGTAATCCATGATAAAATGATTAGCAACAAGGAAAAAATGATCTTTTGGCCTCCATAAAAATCAGGCTGGGCTCCCAGGAGATGGAAACATTTACATCAATGATCACCTCACGGTAAAAAATAAAGCATTGTTTAAGTCCGTTAGAGACTTTGCAAAACACCGCAAGACACCGTGTTGGACCAAGGATTGCCAAATTTACCTCAAGTTTGATGATAAAGTACATAGAATCAATTCTGAGGAAAAATTAAATAAAATACGTAACGGCCAATAATTCTAAAACCATTCTATCTTGATTTAAGTGGATGCAAGTGGTAAAAACAATGCAACTTTCAATATACTATCAAAATGCCCGTGGTCTTAGGACCAAGACCCATAGTTTTTACACATCAAGTATCTCATCTAGTGCTGATGTCATATGCATCACAGAATCGTGGTTAAATGAGAGTATTAATAGCTCAGAATTGTTTGATTGTGGGGAATACGATGTTTTTCGTAGAGATCGAAATCCTGTCATGAGTGGCAAGAAAGATGGTGGTGGTGTTATTATTGCAGTGAAAAAAAAGCTATGTGCAATTGAAAAAATCAATTGGTGCTGTGCTGGGATATGCGAGGACTTGTGGGTGTCCATTCCAATGAATGTATCGACATCAATGAATATTTGTTGCACGTATGTACCGCCACATGCAACTGAAAATAACCTGGAAGCTCATCTAAATAATGTAAGTGCTATTACACGCTCTAATAGTCGAGACTATTTTTTAATTTTGGGTGACTATAACCGTATTAATATTCAGTGGTCCCTAAATGACAATGAACAATACCAATTGCCAAACAACGCATCGGACCGCCATAGTGAAATATTGATTGACTCATTTAATATATTGGGTTTTAATCAGTATAATAGAATTTTTAATCAAAAAGGAAGATTTCTCGATCTTGTTTTTAGCTCTCTTACTAATATCAGGGTGACTAAGTGCTTGTCACCATTTGTAGTGGAGGATTACAATCATACTTCTGTTGATATACTCGTGGATTTGCCATCAAGAAATGAGCTAAAGCATAGGTCGGGCTATCAGAGATATAAATTCCACTATGCTGATTATAACGAAATAATTACTAATATAAATAACATCAATTGGGGCAATATGTTTCTGAACCTTACCGCGCAAAATTCAGTTGATTTATTTTATGAAAAGATTAATCAAATAATAGCAAATAAGGTTCCCAAAAAACAAGTTATTTCAAGATATCCTTCCTGGTATTCTGCTGACACCAGGTCCTTGATAAAAAATAAATATAAATATCATCAAAAATGGAAAAAATACCAGAATAATTCTGATTACGCAACTTTTTCCAGTTTAAGAAAACAACTAAGATTATCTATAAAAACCGACTACCAAAAATATGTCGAGAATACTGAGGAGAATCTAAAAAACATCAAGAGTTTTTGGAGTTTTGTCTCCAATAAATCCAAAGCTAAAACACTTCCTACTTCAGTTACATTAAACAATATTACCTACAATACTAATGAAAGTATCTCGCAGGCTTTTTCGACATATTTTTCAAGTGTTTTTGAACCGAGCTCAACCACAGTAAATAATCGAAATAATACTAGTCAAAGTAGCCTTGAAACTATTACAATAAATTCAATATCTGAAAAGCAAATCAACAATCAAATTGACCATATAGATGCGAACAAAGGGGCGGGACCAGATCAAATACCACCTTTTTTCATAAAAAAATGTCAAAATGCAATAATAAAACCGTTACATATAATGTTCAACCTTTGTTTGAAAGAGGGGATCTATCCAACTCAATGGAAACTAGCTCAAATTACGCCAATTCACAAAGGAGGCAATAGAAATGATGTGAGTAATTATCGTCCTATCTCAATTTTGTCAACTTTTGGAAAAATTTTTGAAGGTATTCTGGCTAAAGAATTATTCTTTAGAGTTAAAAATTATATTCCTGAAAACCAGCATGGTTTTTATGAGGGTAGGTCTACGTCTACAAATCTCATTACTTATGTCCAATACATTTGCACAAGTATGTCAGGAGGGGCTCAGGTGGACTCATTGTATACGGACTTTACTAAAGCGTTCGATAAAATCTCGCACAATATCCTTATTAATAAACTACAAAGTCTTGGTGTGCATGGGTCCTTGTTGGCCCTCACTGTTTCCTATTTAAAAGAAGATCGTTATCAGTTTGTCAGAATCAACAACGTTGACTCACACCCTTGTAAAATAACCTCAGGGATTCCTCAAGGTTCCCACCTTGGACCGCTCTTTTTTTCGCTCATGATCTGTGATGTGTTCACATGTTTCAAGTTTTCTAAGTTTTCGGCGTTCGCTGATGACTTTAAAATATACAAAGCCATAACAAATATCTCGGATTGTCATCAGCTTCAGTCCGACTTAAAGAGATTTTCAAATTATTGTGAGGAAAACGAGCTAAAACTAAATCCTGATAAATGTTATCAAATTACTTTTTCTCGACTGAAGCAAACTGCCAAATTCACGTGCAATATAAACAACGCAAATTTGAAAAGAACCTCTTTTGTTAAGGACCTTGGTGTCATTCTGGATTCAAAATTGACATTTGAAAAGCATATTGAAACCATAGTAAACAAATCCTATAGAAATCTAGGATTTATCATGCGAGCAACCAGTAAATTTAAATCCTCAAAATTTATTAATTTGCTATATAATGCACTGGTCAGATCTGTTTTGGAATACTCATGTATTGTCTGGAATCCAATGTATCACAAATACATAAATAGAATTGAAACAATCCAAAAAAAGTTTATAAATCATATAGTTTTTAGATTTTATCCAAATATAAAATATTCTACCTACGACCATAAACTTCGATATCTTCAAATATTAAAACTAAGCTCCAGGCGATGTATTTCGTATGTGTTGTTTTTGCATAAAATTTTTACGAACGTAATATCATGTCCCCAATTGTTAAATTTGATTAATTTACATACACCGCCTAGGTCACTGCGATGCTCAGATTTATTTTACTGTAACTTTTATAATACAAATTATGCTGTGAATTCCCCAATATCTCAAATGCAAAAAATATACAACTCATATTTTAGCCACATAGATATTATATTAGGATAAGAACCGTAAAAACATTAGCAATCAATGTATTTTTGTGAAAATTGAAATAATCTCACAGGTTTAGATTTAAGAGCGATGTATACTGGATATACCTCTATCTATTATAGATCCTACATTTTAGTGTACTCTGTAAGTTGTAATGTTTAAGTACATTATGTAGAGTGCAATAAACAAAATAAATAAATAAATAAATAACTAAGATGTATTTGTTACCACGCTCTGACTCTGGGAACGGTCCTGCTACATCTATCGCTATTCTCTCAAATGGAAGACCAACGTTGTACTGTTTCATGGGCCCCCGAGATCTTAGTTTAGGGCCTTTACTGGTAGCACAGATGTAGCATTTTCGGCACCAGCTTTTAACGTCTTCATGGTAGTGAACCCAGTAAAAACGTTCCCGAATTTTGTCCAAAGTCTTGTTAACTCCGAAATGTGCCCCTGAGGTTCCGTCGTGTATTTCTTTTAATACATCTTCCACTCGGTCTTTTGGGATAACCAGTTCGCTCTTAGTGGATTTCCCATCGGCACTTTCCCAAACTCTTTTGAGCAAACCATTTTCTACAGCCAGAGAGTTCCATTGGGCCCACAACGCTTTGTAAATCAAGCTCTTGTTTGACACTTCCCTCCATTCTGGCCTACATTCATCGTTTTCTTTAAGATGTAGAATTTGCCCGATGTCCTGGTCTGCCTCCTGATCTTCTCTCATTTGCTTGGTAGTCCATTTATCATCGACGATCAGGCCCGTTCTTCTTACAGCTGGACTAGTGTTTTTCTCATGTATATCGATTCTTTGACAATGTTTGCAATCTTCTTTACATGGCCGTCTAGACAGAGCGTCAGCATTTTTATGTAGGTTTCCAGGTCGATGTTTAATTTGGAAATCGTATTGCTGCAATTTCTCAATCCATCTAGCAAGCTGTCCTTCAGAAGTTTTCATTTCTAAAAGCCATTTTAGAGCTGCGTGATGTGTTCTAATTAGAAACTTGCGTCCGTAGAGATACTTATGAAAATGGTCGACTGCTTTTACTATGGCAAGCAACTCTCTTCTGGTGACACAATAATTTCGTTCCGGCTTTGATAATGTTCTGCTGTAGTACTCCACGACATGTTCTTGTGAGTTTTGGATTTGTGAAAGGACAGCTCCAACACTGGTGTTACTTGCATCTGTGTCCAAAATCAACATGCCTTTGTGATCAGGATAGGACAACACTGGGCTCGTACATAATGCTCCTTTCAATTTTCTAAATGCGGAATCGCATTCTTGGGTCCAATTGAATGTTGATTTTTCTTCTGGTAATCGATGAAGTGGAGCAGCTATATTGGCGAATCCTTCCACAAATCTTCGATAATAAGAACATAATCCTAGAAAACTCCTTAGTTCATGTTTGTCGCGTGGTTTTGGCCAGTCCCTGACAGCATCTATTTTTCCTTCCATAACTTGTATGCCCTCCTCAGATACCACGTGACCTAAGAATTCCACTTTCTTTTGAAATAGGAAACACTTATTTGGATTGAGTTTTAAGTTGGCATTCCGGAAGCGGTCAAAAACTTCTTTCAGGTTATTGAGATGTTCTTGGAACGAATTTCCCATAATCATGACATCATCCAAATATACCAGGCAAGTTCTCCATGTAAGACCTCGCAAAACAAGATGCATCAGTCGCTCAAACGTAGCTGGAGCATTACACAATCCGAAAGGCATTACATTAAACTGGTATAGCCCGCTTCCGGTACTGAAGGCAGTTTTCTCTTTGTCATCGTCATGTATTGCCACTTGCCAGTGTCCACTTTTGAGATCCAAGGTGGAAAACCATTTGGAGCCCGATAGAGTTGTTAGTGTATCGTCTATTCTTGGGAGAGGGAAGCTGTCCTTCTTGGTGACGTCATTGAGCTTTCGGTAGTCCACACAAAATCTAAGACTCCCATCTTTCTTCGTAACCAGTACTACTGGCGCGGACCATGGACTATTTGACTCTTCAATGACTCCCTCTTGAAGCATTTTATCAATTTGGTTTTCCACTTCCTGTTGCTTAGCTACTGGCATACGTCGTGGTGGTTGTCTAATTGGGTGTGCCAATCCAGTATCAATTTTGTGTTGAATTAAACTGGTTCGTCCGGTTTGATTGTCCATCACAAATACGTCTGCTTCTTTCAAAATGAAATCTGTGGCTTCTTGAAGTCTATCTGGATCAAGATGTTTCCATGATTTCGCCAAAGTCTGCATCAGGGTGTCTTTATCCAATTTGGATTTCACAAAGTGTCGCTTATCTGGTAGGTCACAGTTCGATATTTGCTTCACTGGTTCGAGAGCTCCAATAATGTCTCCTTCTTTTATTCTTACTGTTTCGGAAGAAACATTGGCAATTCTTATCATAATGTCTCCATTTGTTCTTACTAGAGTCTTTCCAACAAGAAACCTTTCTGGTTTATCTCCAATGAAATTACGTGTTAGCCCAACGCAGCACCCAGGGTTTGTTTCTAATCTTCCGCAAATGATCTTCTCAGTACTTCCAGGAATCCTCACTGGGGTTGTGGCCAAGATCTTAACGTCATCGGATTCTTCTTGTGTTGTTAGGACAATTTCTTCATTACCAAATTTAAGGATGTTCATGGAAGGGTCAAAAGAGAACCCATGTTGGCCGATCAAATCCATTCCCAAAATAAAATCATCTTCTATATCGGCGACTAATGTTTTGTGCCTGAAGGTGGTAGATCCAAAAGTGAGCTCAACCATAGCTTCTCCTTGAACTGGTGCAGATTCACCGGTGACTGTTCGTAGTGACAGGTTTCTAGTGAGCGGTTGGATTGCCCGAGACTTGACTAATGTTCTTTTAATTATGGAAACTCCAGCACCCGTATCAAAAGTGATAGTTTTCAATTCTCCATTAATTTGTCCTTCGAATGTTAATCCTCTATAATGACTGCCCAATGATTTTATGTTAACAACCCTGGGGGCTTCGTCATTACTAACCAGCATTCGCCCCTCCATACTGGTTAGTTCTCGTTTCCCTGTCTGTTATTAGGGCTGGCGTCTCTTGATCTCGAAAAGCGTTGGAAACGATCCCTTGATGGAGAGGGCATTCTTACTCTACAATCTCGTTGAATGTGTCCAACCTTATGGCAGCGATAACATTCTAATCGATTTCTTTGTGTTGGTGTTTGTCTGGAGTCGTTTCCCGTTTTTCTGTCTTCTCGTAATATTTTCTTTATTTCCTCCATGAAATTACTCATAAGGTTCTCGAAACTGCCATCCTCTTTTGATGATTGTTTTTCCTTTGGGTCCTCAATGGACACTGCTCGTATTCTGGGTCGTGAGGCACCAAATATTGCTTCCAGTTCTAATGCTCGGACAAGGGCTTCGCTACTCTGTCTGAACTTGGACATTCTTAAGTTTTCCTGGATCTTAGAATCTCTGAGACCATCAATAAACGCAGATACTGCCATCTATTCTTGCATGTCTTCCCCAGCTGCAGGAAACGCCAAACTCACTAGCCTTTTAACTTCCGATTCGAATTCTTGTAGACTCTCGCCGGGTTTTTGAACTCTTGATTTAACTTGAGTTCTGAATACTTCTTGTCTGTAATGGTCTCCGAAGCGCAGTTCTAAAGTTTGACTAAGATGCTGGTAATTCTGCTGGTAGACTGAAGGAATGGACTGAAGAAGGTCTAAGGCAGGTCCTCGTAGCGCCACTATTAGTGCTGTAGCTTTTTCTTGGTCGTTCCATCCGTTGGTATTTGCAGCAGCTTCAAATTGTCGAATATACATGGTCCAGGACGTAGAACCGTCGAAAGTTGGTGGTTTTATCTTCATACTGGAGAATGCTCCAACACTAGCTGGATTGATGGACTGTATTTCTAATCTACGCATCTTATCTTCGAGTGCTTGAACTTGGTCCTCAACTTCTTGTCTTAATTGCTGAACATCGGCTTTGACCTCAGCTTTAACTCCCTGAACGTCGTTTTTAACTACTTGAACATCGATTTTGACTTCAGTTTTTACTTCCTGAACGTCGTGTTTAACTTCTTGCACATCGTCTTTAACTTTTTCAATCTTCTGGTCTAGGTAAGCGACAGTTCCTTGTATGGTTTGGAATATCTTCTGTAGTTTTCCAAGGTCTTCTTGCCGTTCTTGTTGTCGCCTAGCTTCTTCTTCTTGTTTTTCTTTTTGTCGTCTGGCCTCTTCTTGTTGTCGTCTAGCTTCTTCGTCTTGTTTTTCTTGTAGTCGTCTGGCTTCTTCGTCCTGTTTTTCTTGTTGTCTTCTAGCTTCTTCGTCTTGTTTTTCTTGTTGTCGTCTGGCTTCTTCGTCTTGTTTTTCTTGTAGTCGTCTAGCTTCTTCGTCCTATTTTTCTTGTTGTCTTCTAGCTTCTTCGTCTTGTTTTTCTTGTTGTCGTTTGGTCTCTTGAAGTTCCAACATTTTGCGCAGGAGTTCTTCAACTTTTTGTTCGTCCATTTTGGCTTGTTGTCTTGTGATAGGCATATACAGAATGTTCTAGAATTTCCCTCGAACTTTCTTCAAATATCTTTTCTGGTCTTTGCTCGAAGTTCCAAACACGCCGGTGAAGTCACAAATTGGATAACTTGCCTTATTCTAGAATAGAATGTTCTGGAATTTTCTTGAAACTTCTTTTCTAGATGTCGATTGATACAGCAAACACGTTGGTGAAGTCACAATTTCGATATCTCCCTTGGTTTCCAAATATAATGTTCTAGAATTTTCCCGAAACTCCTCGAAAAACTTCTTCTGAATGACGATTGATGTTCCGAATGCGTCGGCGAAGTCACAAATTCGATATCTCCCTTAGTTTCCAAATAGAATTTTCTAGAACTCACTCGAAGATTCACTATCACAGTCTAAATCGGGGATAGAGTCACTTCCGGGGTAATTCACACGATCGGTTGAGTCTCTTTTTGTGATTGTCACTGTTTGCACTGCACTAACTGTCCCAGTGTTCACTTAGTGTTCAGTTTTTACACTACACTAGTGTCCCCACACTTCCGCAATTGGATTTCACTCTGCAGTCCTTTATATCCCACTTCTTGGCACCAATGTCGCGGCTTTGGGTTGCCTGCTGACAAAAATCTTGGGTTCGTTGTTCGTTTCGTTTATTCCAAAAATCAAAGTCCAATTAACACAGCAATAATTTATTCCACTTAACAAAACACTCTGACACTAATTACTTTATTAACAAACTCAACAATTAAACTCTTTACAATCACTATTTAAATCGTATCACAGTCGAACTGAAACTAACTTACAAACCAATGCCGGCCTTCTTATATATCCCTAAATCTATTCCTGTGAAATCTAGAATACACACGATAATCTAATTTTCCAGATTAAAGTAGAATAATTCGCTAGATTCTAGTATTTCCGCGATCGATTCTTGACAGCCTGGCGGACGTTTAGCTTATTGTGACACTATTATCTAAATCAACAATGAAGTGGTGTAAAATGATATTTCACCCCTCTCAAAAATTGACAATTTATATCTAATTGTTGAGCCCCTTATAGACTTTGCTCTTATTCTGTAAAGAATATTTTTTTAATTTTTTTTTATATTCCAAATTCCAAATAACTGCGTAGTTTCTCGGATGACTAAGCACTTGAGGAATGTATATTTTTTGTTTGTATTCTGCATCTCTCTTTCTTGGCCGCTACCCGTTCTCTCGTATTTGGGTGCTTTTCAAGAAAGGGCACTTCGAATTATTCTTTCGTTGCGTACAGTCGGTTAGCTGAATAATATTACGAATTTTCTTATCTAAGAAAAAATATAAAAACCCTTTGTTTTTTTTTTTAGTTTATAATAATTTTTCTATAGTCATTAAACGAAGATAAACATTTTTCTTGTTTTCTTGTATTAATGAACCAGCAATCTTAAATAGTTAATTTAAGATCCAACAATCGGGACAGTGGAAAAGCCCACCAGACCCCGAACATGGTCCTTCGATCCGGATAGGTATAAGTATAAACAATTATAGTTATCCAAAGCAGTTTCTTTGGACATAATTGTTGAAGTGCGACGCAGTGCTGACAATAGCTCTGACAATAGTAACGATCACAACAGCAAACTGTAAGTACCAAACAGTATATTCCTTCTCTACGTGTTGGAACCTCAAGGCAATCAAGGTCAAGAAACTCATCACAACAAACTTTGCAATAACTTTCAAATCAGTGTGCAAATAACGGTTAGTTTTTGTGTTCTGTGTTATTTTAGTTGTACATAATAACATTTCTATTTAATTCAGTTTTGTATATATTTATTTAATACTTGAATCAAACGTACAACTGTCTCTCTTTCTGAGCCAAAATTGCGCTTACTTGTTTCTGACCATAGCCTTTCCAAGGTTTTTTCACAACACTTAGACACTATTCAATTCTCAGTTTATTTGGGTAATTTCATAAGTAGGTTACTTATATTTTCTCAATAATTGATATTTTCACAAGTCTTTTGTGACGTTACTACTAATTTACCATATTCTTAATATTATTTATTTCGCTACTATCCTACAATGCCTGGAGAGGAAACAGCGTCATTTGATGACAAAATTAAAGTGCTTAAACATGCCAGAAAATTATGTTTTGAAGCACTCACAAGATTTAGTGTTTCCGTTAACAACTTTTCTGACTTTGGTAGAATTTTCGAACTACAGGCTCGTTTAGAAAAGGTTCAGTCTCTTTGGAACGAATTTATCTCTGTCCAGGGAGACTTAGAACTCTATGATACAACAACTGATCATAGTGATAAAAGAGTAAACTTTGAAGATATATTTTTCGAGTCAACTGGTAAAGCTAAAAGTCTAATAGACAAGCATGTCGTCAGTCAAAATCAATTCTTTAATCCAAATCAAAATGCACTGCCTTCACAATCACATATAAATGCAAGCTTACCAAAAATTAAACTCCCCGAGTTTCTTGGATCCTACGATCAATGGCTGCAATTTTCGGATACTTACAAATCGCTCATACATAACAACGGTACAATAAGTAACATAGAAAAATTTTGGTATTTGAAATCCTGCCTTAAAGGGGACGCGGCTAACGTTCTCAATTCTCTTGAGGTATCTGAAACCAATTACGCAATAGCTTGGGACATTCTTTGCCAACGTTATGAAAATAAAAAAGTCATAATCCAAACTCATTTAAAAGCCCTAAATGACATTGAAAATGTTACCAAGGAATCTCATGTGTCGCTCAGAAACCTTATTGACGTTTCGGTTCAACACTTACGAGCTTTGGAGTCTTTAGGACTTCCTGTACAATCCTGGGACACTCTTGTCATTTTTAATTTAACTTCTAAACTTGATTCAGTTACTAGAAGAGAATGGGAAGACTACTTTTTCAAATTATCAACAGATACACCCAGCCTCCAAGAATTAATCTCATTTTTAAATAAAAGGTGCCAGATTTTAGAAAACATCAATGCAAACAAACCTAGTACTTCTAGGGGTTTTCCTCAACCTAAAGTTCCAAACAAATCTGGTACTTTCTTGAATACCGATTCTGCAAACTGTATTTTGTGTAACAGAAATCATTTGGTATTCTATTGCAGCGAATTTTTAAAATTGTCACCACAAGATCGTCTTAACAAAATTCGTAAATTACGAGCTTGTACAAATTGCCTTAGACTAGGCCACAGTTCTAAGGATTGCAAAAGTACCTATTCTTGCAGAAAGTGCAAATTAAGGCACAACAGTTTATTGCATTTATCTTCCTCGTCAAACTCTAGCGGCGAAATTAAACAAATCCCGCCAAACGACAGCAGTACTGCTCATTGCAGCACCGAAACATTTGTAAATAATTCTCAAACACTGTCTGTGATCAATATCGATAATGATAACAGGTACATTTTATTATCAACTGCGAAAATTACAGTTTTTGATGTCAATGGTGAAACACATATGTGTCGAGCTTTGCTTGATAATTGTTCACAGTCGAATTTTATTACGAAGTCCTTTTTTGATAAGTTAGGTCTAACTTCGAGTAACGTAAGTCATACCGTTGAAGGATTCGGCAACACCGTAACTAAAATATTGAAAAAATCTTCAATCAAAATCAAATCAGTGGTTAATTCATTTGCTGTAGAAAATATTTCTTGTTTAATCACCGAAAAAATTACTAAAAACCTACCAGACGTTACCTTTTCACTTGAAAGTCTAAATATCCCCAAGAATATCATTTTAGCCGACAAAGATTTTAATAAGTGCGGTCCCATTGATATGCTTATTGGAGCTTCAATATTTTGGGATCTAATCTGTGTAGGACAAATAAAGTTATCAAACAATTCAACAATCTTACAAAAAACCAAACTCGGTTGGATAGTATCGGGTCCATTATCCTTACCTAATTTTAACTCTTCCGTTTGTAATTTAACTACCAATAACAATAACTCAGAAATAAATGAACAATTAGAAAAATTTTGGTTATTGGAAGAATGTAAAAATAAAATTCAATATTCTCGCGAAGAAACAGAATGCGAAGAACATTTTATCGAAACTACAACACGCGATGATTCGGGTAGATTTGTCGTTAGCCTGCCAATCAAAGATAATTTAAATGATTTGAGCAATTCTTATGATATAGCTTTGAAAAGGTTCCACGCGACCGAAAAAAGGTTAAATAAAAATTCGGAACTCAAATTAGAATATGAAAATTTTATGTTAGAGTATGAAAAACTCGGGCATATGTCAAAAATTAATTCATCTTCAATTCGCGATAATAATTACAAAGAATTTTATTTACCCCATCATGGAGTTATACGGGAATCTAGTTCTACAACAAAACTGAGAGTCGTTTTTGACGGTTCGGCTAAGACTCTCAACGGCTTATCATTGAACGACTGTCTGAAAGTGGGTCCTAAAATTCAGGATGACTTAATGGACATAGTCATTCGATTTAGGCTATACAAATTTGCATTTACGGCCGACATTGAGAAAATGTATCGGTGCGTTATGATTAAGGAAAATGGCGTTCGAACGATTTCGACAAAATCGAGGAATTTCAACTTAATACAGTCACTTATGGCACCTCCAGTGCTTCCTATCTTGCCGTTCGTTGTCTCCAACAAGTTGCAATTGAAAACAAGGAACAATTTCCAAAAGCCCATGACATCATCATGTCTTCATTTTATGTGGACGATTTACTTTCCGGATCAAATTCAATCGAAGAAGGTAAATTAATAATTTCGGAACTCATTCATATTCTTAAGTCTGCCGGTTTTAATTTGCGAAAATGGGTGGCCAACAATGAACAGCTTCTGACTGAAATTTCCAATAATGAAAAACTATTAAGTAAAAAATTTATTTCTGACGACAAAACAATTAAAACACTTGGATTGGTTTGGAATTCTGAAAAGGATATTTTCAAATATACAGTCAACGTTTCACCATGTTCACGTATAACCAAACGCACGATTTTAGCTGTAACGGCTCAAATTTTTGATCCTTTGGGTTTAGTAGGTCCTTGTATAATTCGTGCCAAAATTATGTTGCAAATCATCTGGCAACTTGGCTTGGACTGGGATGAAAGCGTGCCCATGGCGATACACGATTCTTGGTCTGTTTTCTGTAACCAAATCCCCACAATAAATACCATCGAAATTCCAAGGCATTTTCTTATCGAAAATTCAGCAAAAATTGAAATTCACGGTTTTAGCGACGCCTCTGAAAGGGCATACGGTGCTTGTTGCTACATTGTTTCTAAGAATTGTTCAGGAAACAGCTCGACATTTCTCGTTTGTGCGAAATCCAAGGTTGCACCTATCAAGACGATCACATTGCCTCGTTTGGAATTATGTGCTGCTCAATTATTAGTAAAGCTAACACAAAGGATTATAAATTCTCTCAAAATTCATGTCGATGAAATTCATTATTGGACAGACTCAAAAATAGTATTATCATGGATTTCATTAGAACCAAATCAATTAAATACTTTTGTGGCAAACCGAATTTCAAACATCCAACAATTCTCTGCTTTCGATCAGTGGCATCATGTTTCCTCAGAAACCAACCCTGCTGATATCATTTCCAGAGGAATGGATCCTGAAAAATTAAAAGATTCCAATCTCTGGTGGTTTGGTCCTTCCTTTCTCAGAGAGCCCAAAGAGGTTTGGCCTCAAAATACCACAACGTTGTCAACCGATCCACCAGAAATCAAAAGAACAAAACTAACATTAGTTTTGAAACATCATGACTATGCTTTCATTGAGAATTACTCATCATTTATTAAACTTCAGCGTATCACTGCATATTGCTTGAGATTTTTCTTCAATTCACGAGAAAAAAATGACGATTCAAGACGTTTAGATTCACTTTCTAGTTTAGAATTGAATCGGTCAACAATAATTCTTTGCAAAATTGTTCAGTCCCATCATTTTTTTGACGAATTGAAGATGCTGAAAACCTCTTCATCAGTATCTTGTAAGAGCTCCATATCACGGTTGAATCCATTTTTAGATCAAGATAGCTTAATTCGCGTGGGCGGCCGCTTAAGCCTTGCCAATTTTTCATTCACTCAAAAGCATCCCATTCTACTACCCAGCAATTCCCATTTAACAAAACTAATAATTATTTATGAGCATTTAAGGCATTTCCATGCAGGTGCTCAGGCGACTTTATCAGCAGTTCGCAGTAATTTTTGGCCCATAAATGGTCGCAATACCGTGCAAAAAATCCTTCGCAATTGCGTAACTTGTTTTAGAGTAAATCCAACTCCCGCTGGTTACGACCAAAGCAGTGCATTTTGAATTGGCTGGAGATTTATCTTCCGAGTGTTTTCTAAATTGCCTTAAAAGATTTGTTTCTCGTAGAGGAATTTGTCATGAAATATATTCTGACAATGGCACTAACTTTGTGGGTGCTGAAAAAGAGCTGAGAAACATAATAAATAAACTAAAGGGCGATGCTCAAATTTCAAATTTTATACGCATTAATAACATTACCTGGCATTTCTCACCTCCTCACGGACCTAATTTTGGCGGTTTATGGGAGGCGGCAGTGAAATCTGCAAAATTCCATCTCAAAAGAATAGTGGGTAACGCACATTTGACTTACGAATCTTTGCTAACGGTTTTTGTACAAATTGAGGCGGTGTTAAACTCTAGACCTTTGGTACCATTATCAAATGATCCAAATGATATGCAAGCATTGACTCCGTCTCACTTTCTCATCGGCGAATCCTTAATGACTTTGCCGCAGTACAATTTTGAAAGTATTTGTGAAAATCGACTAAAGTTGTATGAAAGGCTTCAGAAACAAGTTCAACATTTTTGGCGAAGGTGGTCTGACAGTTACTTGCATACTTTGCAAGAGCGCTCTAAATGGAAAAAGTCGTATCCTAATGTGAAGCTTGACTCTCTTGTGCTAATTAAGGACGATAATGCTCCTCCCTTACACTGGAAGCTTGGTCGTATCGTGGAGTTATTTCCAGGCAAAGACAATATTACACGTGTAGTTAATGTCAAAACTCCTAGTGGACTGTTAAAACGACCAGTTTCTAAGGTATGTCCGCTGCCTACAGACTCTTAACTTAACCTATGTACATACATACATATTTGTATTAGACTTTATAATTTGTTAGTAATATTAGTTGTATCTGTATTTTGTAATATTAGTACTGCGATTTAATTTCAATTTCATTCCAATGCATGTATGAATCCACTTACTTTTTTTCAAGTACAGATATGTAAAATTAATTTTCTTTAAGTATCATTAAGTCGTTACGATCAGAATGTATTCATTGTTTATTTATTTTTTTTTCTATTTTGAAAGGTTACCCTTCCAAGGTGGCCGGTATGTTGAGCCCCTTATAGACTTTGCTCTTATTCTGTAAAGAATATTTTTTTAATTTTTTTTTATATTCCAAATTCCAAATAACTGCGTAGTTTCTCGGATGACTAAGCACTTGAGGAATGTATATTTTTTGTTTGTATTCTGCATCTCTCTTTCTTGGCCGCTACCCGTTCTCTCGTATTTGGGTGCTTTTCAAGAAAGGGCACTTCGAATTATTCTTTCGTTGCGTACAGTCGG
The DNA here is from genome assembly GCA_917834065.1 of Ceutorhynchus assimilis. Taxonomy (NCBI): domain Eukaryota; kingdom Metazoa; phylum Arthropoda; class Insecta; order Coleoptera; family Curculionidae; genus Ceutorhynchus; species Ceutorhynchus assimilis. The sequence goes on from OU892277.1 coordinate 68,285,763, forward strand.
TTAGCTGAATAATATTACGAATTTTCTTATCTAAGAAAAAATATAAAAACCCTTTGTTTTTTTTTTAGTTTATAATAATTTTTCTATAGTCATTAAACGAAGATAAACATTTTTCTTGTTTTCTTGTATTAATGAACCAGCAATCTTAAATAGTTAATTTAAGATCCAACAATCGGGACAGTGGAAAAGCCCACCAGACCCCGAACACTAATATTACAACCCCAAAACCCCCATGAAAACGTCATGCATAGGTTTATCCAATTTTGTTTGTGCACAAATTAACTTAATAAGTAAATGCAAGACGATGCATAATTATATATTTTCCTCGTTTATGACGACATTTTCTCAAACATTTTTATCAGCGAAGTCCCCCACTCCCATCTATTTCCCTGCACAATTGCGTTTCAGCACCATGCTATCTAACTGATGATAACAATGCAAGACGGTGTAAAATGATTTGATGGAATACGCCTCGTTTCCCGTACAAAATATTAAATCTTAAACCGACAGGGAAACTAGCAGACTTTTTGTTCCATCTATCTTTTCACATTAAATTGTTATATGTAAATTAATATTTTAAGTGTTCTTTGCATAATAAAATAATAGTTTATGTCATGATAGATAGATAGATAAATTTATTCACCAAATTATTATACAAATACAGGCTTTGTCACAAAATGATAGTATAAGTACTTACAATTCTAAAAAAATACATTACATTGTTGTGAACCAGTAAATTCGACAACTGCAAGTCATCATTCAATTTGAGCGAATATACTACAATCGATGAGATGCTGCATCCTTTTAGAGGTCGTTGTAGCTTCATACAATACCCAGCCAGCAAGGGTACGTCATATTGACGTCCTTATATGGTGATAATTCGTCAATACTCGTCACCTGACCAAAAACTGACGACATATTGACGTGTGATAAATGCCGTTCAAATGACGTGCTTTTTATCACGTAATATTGACGCGTTTTTCTGGTGATAAATGTAATACACATTGACGTCAATATATATCATGTAATATTCACGTATTTTGCTTGTGGTTCAGTAAACCTGGTTTTTTGAATTAGGTTTTTTTTTTCAATGTGTTTTGAATGTATTCCTAGAATTCCTAGGGTTGTGCCGTGTATACTGTATTCTATAGTGAATAGGAGACAAAGTGATGATACAAATCATTATTTTTTTTCGCATTTGTAACTACTCACGAAAATTTTGATCGAATCGAATGCGAATAATACCCCTACCCTCGCATTTTTTCGACATCCTGTTTTTTAATTTTTACTACAGCAAAACTTTGATGCGTTTGAAAACACATCTTTGAATAAAAATTAAATGGAAAACTCCCATAGTTCATACTCATAGTTCCATCTCTGACTTTCAAATAGTATAGAAATAAACGGTAGAAACTGTGGAAAGGCCAGAAAGGGGACGTATTTGGTTTGTTTTTGTGTTTGGTCAACGGTTTGGTGAATGCGGAAATTACTGTATTCCTTTTATACATCGAGTGACACCGAACAAACACCGAACGAAAAACGTTCAAGCTTCTGACTTTGAGCAGCTCCGAGTAACTCAACGGGAAAAAGGAAAAGAGTAAATACAAATACACTCACTCCTGTATTTTTTTTGTTTCGAAATTCTAGCATTAGTTTAGTATTAGTAAGGGACAACAATAAATATTGCATCGCCGCGTGGGGAAACGAATATGCTATTCAGCGAATTCTATTGGTAGAACCAGTGCAGAAAAATGTTTTTTTATCTCTTTCTTATAGAAGTCGGTAGAAAAGACACGAACACACTCAGTGCGCACTAACCCTTCCAATTCGCTACTGTGTGTGTGACTGTTGACGTTGATTGTTGTGAGGGAGTTTGTTGAGGTTATGTTGTGGTTGTAGCATGGCGTGGTCGTGTTTCATTTGGTTTTCCCTCGCTTTTTGCTTTCTCATTTCCCTCCAAGTTTCCCTCATTTCTTTTTTACGCAAGTATCGCGTGGAATTATTAATTCTTGATATATTTTTCGGTTTTAATTTCTCTTCAGAATCATCCTGCTGCATCCAAGTGAAACGCCTCTATATGAATGTGAGTTTTATTCACGTGTTTGTGTTGAGACTAATAACAATCACCAACCGTAAGTATATGTCTTTTGTTTTAATATACCTTATTTTATATTATAATATACATTATTATTATTGCTTGTTCACCTAAGGGCCAACTTATGGACCAACAGGTAAGTGTCTGGTTGTTACCTCACCTAGCAAGTACTACAAGTAATATGTTTAATACGCCTACAGAATATTTATATTGTCTTTTTTTAAATATATTTTTCTCAAAAGTGATATAGTGTTGGTTCATTTTCGTTACAGGTCATATAAATTTGAAAAAACAAGGATTTATAGAAAATATATCAGGTAAATATGACGTCATTTATAAAATAGATATCACGCGAATGGAACGTTATTAATACGCCAATATCACGTTAAATAACTCATAAACTTGACGTCAAATAACACGTAAAAATGACGTACCAACTATGACGTCATTCGTCCCAGACATTAGGAAGTCATTTTCACGTCATAATTAAGTCATTTAGCTCGTCATTTCTCGTCACTTGATGACCAGTATTTAACGTCATTTTCACGTGCTGTTGTTACTTGGGTATATTCCTAGCAAACCAGCAAAATACGGGGTGAAGATGTTTGCGTTATGTGATGCCAAAAGTTTTTACACATCCGATCTACTAATACTCCACAAGATATTGTAAAGCGTCTAGTCACTCCTATAGAAAACTCAAACCGGAAATTGACCATGGATAATTGGTACACAAGTGTACCACTTGCTGATTATTTGCTTACGAAAGAAATAACAGTTTTGGGCACCATAAAAAAGAACAAAGCAGACATCCCAAAGGAATTCTTGCCGGACAAAATCAGAGCTGTTAGTTCCACTCACATATACCAAGGATGGTAATATAAATATTGAAAATCTAAAATTGTGTAACGTTCAATCACCTACCGAAAATAGGAATGCCTCAACAAAAGAGTATGTGGACCTAACAACTGAAAGTCTGTACAATAAGGTGCATTTCTCAAATGAAGCATTTGCAGCTCTTGGAGAAGCATTTGATGACATCAGTGATCAAGTTAGAAGCAGTATGAATCGCATTAAGGAATTAGATCAATTGTTGAACGGTATCATGCTAGATGATCTTCGAACCCTCAATGATCTAGCAAGAGACACTGGAGGAAAAATGAGTCAGCTGAATATGACTTGGGAAGAACGTTTCCAGACAACAATTCAAAGCAACCATTAATGATCAATGTCCAGATTGATCAAATTAAACATGCCTCAAATATCATGTAGAATTTATTATAAATATACGTATGTTATGTATACAGTGTGTCCCAAATTGATAAGGAATATATTAGGATAGAGGAAACTATACAAGGGAGGTTAAATGGGGAAAGTGTTAGACAATTATGTTAGACGTTTAATAGCGTTTGCAGATTGGGTCTAGCTATTCACGTTTTTAAGATATTTAGAAAAAACTGAAAAATTGGTTTTTTGAAAATAAGCTGTAAATCTTTTATTTTTGAAAATTTCTCGAGGCCAGACTCGGCGAGAGTCTCGCGTAGTCTCGAGTCTCGGGATTACAATTAATTTTTTTTTTCAAAGCTCTATTATTGAAATATTCTGGGCTATTTGAATATGAAATCAGTAAATTTTAATGGGACGACTTCTACATACACTTTGTTTCAGGAGGGTTTATACTTTTGACATAATTTACCTTCCTTTTTCAACAAATAGAAATTGACTGAAACAGAAACAAATCAATGACGTCAAAAACGTTCGTCGGTTCTTAAACCAGAAGTCCGAGTGCAAGTTTTTAAAATCATCAATGACATATGCGCATTTTCACCGATGTAATGCTGTCCTTGTCATTTGACAGCAGCAAAACAAGGAGAGGTTACTCATCAAGAGAAATGCGCATAAGCAAATGGTCATATGAATTAATCTACGACAACCCTTTTTTTCAAGTTATGACGTCTTCGATGTCAAAAGTATAAACCCTCGTGAAACGAACTTTACCTACTTAATTTTCAGATTCCACTTTCGGTTTAGCCAGTAGTGAGATCAATTTTAAAAAATGTTTAAAGCATAAGCATTTTCGGCTAAACTGGAAGTTAGATCTGAAGATGAAGTATGTAGAAAGCATTCCATTAATTCACAAAAAAAAATGACATGGTGATTCTTTTTTCAAAAACTGTTTCGTCCGTTTTTTTTTTATTTGACGTTCATATTTTTTCAAATATCACTCTTTACTGTGATTTTTCACTTTTTGAATTACTGCTTTTTCACTGTGACAGTTTGGACTTTCGTTATAGTATAAAAACCATAAATACAGGGTGTCCGAAAAATAGCGTAGAAGCTCTCCACTCTCCACGTAGTAGGGGAGCCTTTGAGGAACCCTAGAAAAATAATACAAAAGATCCTTCTCCGGCATTATTCTTGGTAATATTGTCACGAAGCCCTTCTTGCTCCGCTATGTAGCTCGACTATCCACCCTGAAAAGCAGAACGGGAAGGGAATAAAGGGAACACCAGAATAACTCTAGATAAATATAATGTATTTAATGTTCTAGGGCAGAGATTACATTTAGAGTAAAACACACAAGTATTACCAAATTGTTATCCTCGCGAGCCAGCACGTCCCTTCGGGCTGAAAAGGATCTAAGGGCACCTCAGCGAATCCGTCGGGTATAAGCCCAAGCTTGATCTTTGTGGTCAGCAGTTACTAGGAAAACCAAACCAAGACTACAATAGAAGCTAGGAAGCCTGTACTGCAGAGCAGAGTCTCGGTCGTCAGATGAAATCTGCTCGGACAGAGATACGATACGCAATCCGAATTCGGCCAGATAGCTCCCGACTTTGAGGCGTGTCTAAACGCCTACTGATACAGAAAAGCGCTGAGACACTACTGATTTGCCATAGTGTGGCAGTGGCTTTTATATCTAATATTTGCTGACTATAATTAGGTTAATTAGTCTGGTTGTGTTTTCTTGCTTAGTTTCAGTTATTTGTTATAACCCGTGGTTGTAGCCCGTGGTCCCATGTAGGGTTGACAATATGAAGAGGTAGGTGAATGTGGAAATTCACCTTCAAATTCTATAAGTAATCACATAGGTATTTAATTTAATTCTCTGACATATTGTCAACGGGATTTTTTCAGTGTTGCCAATTTTAATAAATATTAAAATGCAAATAGCTTTCTTAAGAATGCCACTAGACTTTTTTAATTATTTTTCTGGGGTTCCTTGAAGGGTCCTCCACCACGTAGTGAAGAGTTTTCCTGCTATTTTCCGGACACCTTGTATAACTCGAGACCAGACAAGACCACTCGAGAGAAGACGAGACTTTGGCACTCGAGACCGAGACTAAGCCACGGTCTCGTCTCGAGATGTCGAGACGAGACGAGACCAAACTTAAGTCTCGTCCCTAAAAAAGAGATTTTTGGTTAAAGCAGGTAAAATCACATATTAGACTTTTTAATAAGGCTATTAAAAAATCTGATTTATCTGTAGGCGCTTTGCGTAAAATATAAACAAATACAGGGTGTCCCACGGTGGTTGGCGTATTAGACGTTTATGGAGAACTAAAAAGCGGATCATTTTGAAAATTTGGCAACCGGGGTAAACAGCCATGATCTACACTTTAAAAATATTTTTGTTTATGCGGTGTTGCCGCTTCTACTCTAAACCAGTGGCAACAACGCTATTTTAAATGGAATACCCTGTATGTGATTACATATTTTGATTCTACGTAAAATTCTGAGCAGATTTCATGTGATATACCCTATACCTAAGTTCAATTGTTTTGGAATTATTGACAGTTGAAAATTGACTTTTTGCAACTTTGACAGGCTGTAAAACCTGAACGGTTAATTTAAGAGAAAACCCAATTTCACATTCCTATCTTACATTTTCATGAACTATCATTTGATACCAACTTTGAATTTACCCGGATTAAATTTAATTGGAATTTTTAATCATGGATTAAATTTGAAGTTGGTATCAAATGATAGTTTATAAAAATCTAAGATAGGAATGTAAAAGCGGTTTTTCTCTAAAATTAACCGTTCAGGTTTTACAGCCTGTCAAATTTGCAAAAAGTCGGTTTTCAACTGTCAATAATTCCAAAACAGTTGAACTTAGGTATAGGGTATATCACATGAAATCTGCTCAGAATTTTACGTAAAATCCAAATATGTAATCAGATACAGGGTGTTCCATTTAAAATAGCGCTGTTGCCACTGGTTTAGGGTAGAAGCGGCAACACCGCATAAACAAAAATATTTTTAAAGTGTAGATTATGGTCGTTTATCCCGGTTGCCAAATTTTCAAAATGATCCGCTTTTTAGTTCTCCATAAACGTCTAATACGCCATCCACCGTGGGACACCCTGTATAGGTCATTTGAAAAAATATTAAAACATAATTCAGAAATTAAATAATAATTATAATTATACTGGATTGGGATTTGTACAAGAAAACTTAGTAACCGCGTAACATTGGAGGAATTAGAGTCAGGTTTTAATAGTAGAGTTCGTACTGGGGTAATTATTAATTTAAAACATAAGGATGTTGACCAATTTTTGAATGATGCAGTTTTTTTTTTCAAAAGTAGATTTAAAAATGCTTTAAGACAGATGTTTATGCTTAAGGTTAATACTTTTTTTTTGTGGTTAGTTTATAAGAAAGTCTGGGGATTCACGGTGGAACGGATTTAAATCAATATGGTTTCAGGTTAATGTAAAAGATTCTATTTTTGATGCTTTATCTGAATTTCAAGAATCAGGTAGTGGGTGGGCGCTTAATGAAATTCTCAATTTAAAAATAAATATAAATTAATATGAAATAGGAAACGGGGTCGGCTCATCCTACATTAAACTACCGGAACAAATATGAAAAAAGCGAGCTTGCGTTAAATTTAAAAATTATTATGTTGCCTGTTTTGCATGGGCTATTACTAGTGCTCTTTTTCCTGTGGATGTAAATCCAGATCGAGTCTTTTCCTACCCTCATTACGCTGATGTATTGAATGTGAGAGATATCACATTTCCTATTACTTTGCCTCACATCTTAAAATTTGAAAAAAAATTATGATCTATCTGTTAATGTATTTGGATTAGAATTTTTTTTTTTTTAAACAATATTTATACTTTCATACATTTTTCCTTTGACAATAATACATTTATTTTTCAAATCAGTGCTTGAAGCTCTGGCCTCGAGAAAAATTTACATAAACTATGCTAGTTAACAGTGACTTATTTCTATTTAATTCCTAAATGTAATTTGACTTCTTTTATAAATTTATTGTATTTGTTATGATTTCTTATATTTTCCGGTATTTTGTTTAAAGATTTCGACGGCTGTACAATTGGGTTCTTTATTCCTATATTTGTTTTAGAAGTATTACAATAGATATTATTTTTGGATTTAGTATCATGGGTATGTATTTTATTAGTTATTGCGATATCTATATTACATCTTTGGTATTTGTTTAGAACTTTATGCATAAATTTCGCTTGCTCTAGTTGTAAAACTGTCTCCAAATTTGGTATTCTCAATTCTCTATATAATTTTTCGGTACTAGTCATCCAATGGTAACCATAGAGAATTTTTAATACCTTGTATTGGAGTACTTTAACCGTGTTGAAATTCGTTATGGTTACCCCACATGCTCCCCGCACTGGAATTTGGTATCTGAAGTGTGATTGAAAGAAGGCATTGTATACATTGGATTTGGTTTTATTCGTCAAATAATTTCTGCATTTGTATATATTACTTGCATCATAGATAAAATTTTATTGAGAGATTGCTTAAAAGTTGAGATTATTGTCGATTATTAATCCAAGCTATTTTATATCTTGAACTTTTTTCCAGGACTAGGTTATTTATTTTTACTTGTATAGGTATCGTCAACTTGTTTATTTTTTTGTTTAAAAATAATATAAACTGCTGAATTGCTTTCGAACAAGGTAGATATCGCCTAACTTTCAAGATCGATATTTTTGGAACCAGAATAGATATCGACCTGCGGTTTTCACGGGCTGACAGATTGACTTTTTGTGAAAAAAATTGCTATTTTGAAATTTTTTTAAATGTCTACTTTTTTTTTATACAGGGTGTTAAAAGAGTCCATGATTTTCATCCCAATTTTGAATGTGTGTAACTTTCTCAGATAATTTTTTAAATTTTATTTCTATGCGGCGTTTTAATCAATGATCTTCTGCAAAAAAAGTAATTTCTCAAAATTTTTATACATGCCTTAGTTTTAAAACTATCGATTTTTTTTCATAACCTCCACTTTTTTCAACTTTTAAGCACCTGAATCATCCTGTTCAATAAATCTTGCACCTTATGCTGCTGTTTGACATACCCCTCGATATCCTGGTTTATTTCCAATGAAAAAAAAATACTAAAATAATGTGGTGTCCAGTAGCGTACTAATAATCGCCCATTTTCGGAATTATTTATTAATGGCTCACCGAATTTTACATTCAGAGGTGCATAATTTTAATAATAATCATTTGAAGTTTCATTTGTTTAGTTCACTTTAATCATTGAGATATTATTAAGAAACCAATTTCTCAAAATTTTGATATTTGCCTTTGTTTTTAAAATATCGTTTATTTAACATAACCATATTAATTTTCTCAACTTTTCCGTTCTAAACCATCCTGAATCGTTCTTACCGGTGCATTTTTTTAGCAATTGTTATACCTTTCAGCCAGCGTAATTACTATGATTAAAAATATCGAATACCTCAATGATATGCTGTACAGTGGCGTGCAAAGAGAAATTATTATTTTTCATTAAATCAATTTTATTAGCAATTGTTATATCTTTCGATTAGCTTATTTTCATGATTAAAAATTTCGAATACCTCAATGATATGCTGTACAGTGGCGTGCTAATAATTATTTATACCACTGATAAAATTTAAATATTCGGAACCGATTTCGTTGTGGTGAGAGGGAACCCGAACTTTTATTACTTGCTAATTTTCTTTGTAGCTTCATGTTCAAAGGTATTTCAATTAAAAATTCTTCCACTAATCGTAGCAGTATCAAAAAATAATGTTAAGGATGGTAAATTACATTATCTGCCAAACAAAAAATTATATGAACAACGTTAATGCTTCTTTAAGTTGATTTAAAACAAAACACAAAAAGTGTTTCCATAGGTTTTTTACGTTATATTTAGGATAACGTCGTAGAACAAGGACTGACAATGTTGTCATTGTCTTTTTTTTTTCCTTATAATTTACCAGAATGTAATAATAAATTATCAATAGTAATATAACGAGTGCAATGGAAATTATTGATTATTTTTGGGGAATTTGCCCGAATGCATTTTTAGTTGAAAAAGAGTAGTGCACGAGTGCCTTTTTCAGTTAAAAATGCATCAGTGCAAATTCGTCAAAAATTAAAAATATATTTCCATTGCACGAGTTGTATTTTATGAGAGAATTTCATCAATCAAAAATTAAATTTTTTTGTCAAAAAATGTCAAAACACCAGTTCTCGCACCAGTTACTATGCAATTATCCGATAATTTGCACTAGTGCTAAAAATGCATTCGGGCAAATTCCCCAAAAATTATCAATAATTTCCATTGCACTCGTTATATTACTATTGATAATTTATTATTACATTCTGGCATTGACAACATTGTCAGTCCTTGTTCTACGACGTTATCCTAAATATAACGTAAAAAACCTATGCAAACACTTTTTGTGTTTTGTTTTAAATCAACTTAAAGAAGCATTAACGTTGTTCATATAATTTTTTGTTTGGCAGATAATGTAATTTACCGCCATCCTCAACTTTATTTTTTGATACTGCTACGATTAGTGGAAGAATTTTTAATTGAAATACCTTTAAACATGAAGCTACAAAGAAAATTAGCAGGTAATAAAAATTCGGGTTTCCTCTCACCACAACGAAATCGGTTCCGAATATTTAAATTTTATCAGTGGTATAAATAATTATTAGCACGCCACTGTATAGCATATCATTGAGGTATTCGAAATTTTTAATCATAAAAATACGCTAATCGAAAGATATAACAATTGCTAATGAAATTGATTTAATGAAAAATAATAATTTCTCTTTGCACGCCACTGTACAGCATATCATTGAGGTATTCGATATTTTTAATCATAGTAATTACGCTGGCTGAAAGGTATAACAATTGCTAAAAAAATGCACCGGTAAGAACGATTCCGGATTGTTTAGAACGGAAAAATCGAAAAAATTAATATGGTTATGTTAAATAAACGATATTTTAAAACCAAAGGCAAATATCAAAATTTTGAGAAATTAGTTTCTTAATAATATGTTAATGATTGAAGTGAACTAAACAAATGAAACTTCAGATGATTATTTTAAAATTATGCACCTTTGAATGTAAAAATCGGTGAATCATTAATAAATTATTCCGAAAATGCGCAATTATTAGTACGCTACTGGACACCACATTATTTAAGTTTTTTTTTTCATTGAAAATAAACCAGGATATCGAGGGGTATGTCAAACAGCAGCATAAGATGCAAGATTTATTGTACAGGATGGTTTAGGTGCTTAAAAGTTGAAAAAAGTGGAGGTTATGAAAAAAATTCGATATTTTTAAAACTAAGGCAGGTATAAAAAATTTGAGAAATTACTTTTTTTGCAGAAGATCATTGATTAAAACGCCGCATAGAAATAAAATTTAAAAAATTATCTGATCATCTATCACTATTACCCCGTCATGCCCTTGAGCTGGAAATGAGTTCAAAATCAAATTTTTCAGTTGTTCCCGTTCGCTAAACTAAACATAAATTAAAAAAACATGTAAACTTATTAATTATTCAAGATAAATATTTTCCTAAGAGTAACGAATTCGAAAATATTCCTACGGTGGAAGATGTGCATGATGAAGAAGGGGGCATAAAATACCACTGTTGCTACGGTGAAGACTTATCAAGACTTTTAAATTATCAGCTCTCAGACGGACATAAGAAAATGATATGTGATAGGTGCCTAAATTATTTTAGTTCACAAGGCAAGTTAAATAATCATGTTTCGAAAAAATTAATGACTGTAAAGTAGAGTTTTCTCAAGAACCGCACATTAAATTTTAAAATGTCGTTCACAAGGAAAAGGTACCCTTTATTATTTACGCAGATTTCGAATCTTTGCTTGAGCCATTTAATGAGAATCGTCATTGTAAAACCAGTAGATATCGAAAACACATAGCATACAGTGCTGGGTATTACTAGAAGTGTAATTATAACAACGAGTTTTCTTACTATAAGAGTAAAAGGAGTTTACCGGGATTGCGAAATTTTGCGCAATTTGTCTATTCTAAATTTAAAAACGCCGTGATGCCAATAAATGTGGAAGTTAGTTCACAAGATGCCACTGAATCGTGTCACATTTGCGAAATAAAATTCAAGGCAGAGCTGTCAGAAAAAAGTATCTTAGTTACTTTACAGTATCTTAGTTACTTTATAGTATCTAAGATACTGTATCTTAAATACTTTTCATTTTTGGCAAAAGTATCTAGTATCTTAGTTACTTTTCAGAAGGATCTGTAACTTGTATCTTAAAAAAGTATTTTAGATACCGAAAAGTATTTTAGTTACTGAAATTGACCTATCTAAGTTAATGAAAAGTATTAAAGTTACCGTGAAAAAAGTTCCTTCAGACGTTCACCAAACCCCACACAACAAGATGGAACTGTTTCAAACTACTTCAAACAGCATCAAGCTTACGTTTTATGTATTATTCATTATTGTACTCACCCACCGCTCTGTGGAGACAGTTTTACCGTCTAGCTCTACACCATTTCAACCTCAATTTCGGAAAAAGTAACTTTAGTTTAGGAAAATGTAAAGTTATTTTCAGAAAAAGTCAAATCAATTTCAGAAAAAGTAAAGTTAATTTCGGAAAATGTAAATTCAAATTCGGAAAAAATAAATGCAAATTCGGAAAAAGTTAATTCAAATTCGGAAAAACTACATTCAATCACGGAGAAAGTAATGTTATGTTTTAGAATAATTCGAATTGATAAAAAGTCAATATATAGCAGTGACTATAAACCTCCAGTCGAACCCGTACCCGGATGGGTTCGATTCCAACCAGTGTACTTCAATTAGGTTCTACAATTGGTTCTATGTATATTATTTTGTAGGTCTGATGATGCTCATATGTAGAGAATAAAATAATAAACAATCTGTAGACTTCGTAATTTTTTTCTTTCCTCAATTGTTTAAAAATCGGGTCTCTTTGAGAAATATGAACAAATTTTTTGATTTTCTAAATAGATAAATGACTCAATCAATTCAAATTAGTCTATAAAAAATAACATTACTTTCTCCGTAATTGAATGTATTTCTTCGGAATTTGAATTCACTTTTTCCGAATTTGAATTTACTTTTTCCGAACTTAAATTTACTTTTTCCGAAATTAACTTTACTTTTTCTGAAATTGATTTGACTTTTTCCGAAAATGACTTTACATTTTCCTAAATAAAAGTTACTTTTTCCGAAATTGAGGTTGAAATGGTGTACATATGTACAATTGGTTCTATGTATATTATTTTGTAGGTCTGTTTAAAAATCGGGTCTCTATGAGAAATTGGACAAATTTTTTGATTTTCTAAATAGATAAATGACTCAATCGATTCAAATTAGTCTATAAAAAATAACATTACTTTCTCCGTAATTAAATGTATTTTTTCCGAATTTGAACTCACTTTTTCCGAATTTGAATTTACTTTTTCCGAATTTGAATTTACTTTTTCCGAAATTAACTTTACTTTTTCTGAAATTGATTTGACTTTTTCCGAAAATGACTTTACATTTTCCTAAATAAGAATTACTTTTTCCGAAATTGAGGTTGAAATGGTGTAGACAAGCAACAAGACTATCTCTATACTAGCAAGACAAAGCAAGCAAATAGTGTACTGCCTTTGGATAGGAATCAGATCAATTTTAATCATAAGATAGCGAGACAAGAAAACCAACACGATTATCGTCATAGTCATACCACTTATTTAGCTATGGTATGTATAGAGTATAGACTGTCATAAGTGTCATAAAATATAAAACACAGATAACAAATACACACTAAGCTCTTCAAAATTTAGGTGATTGTGATTTGTTTTCTTTATTTATGCAAATATGCATTTTATTTTTGCTTCCATTTATTTAATAATTTCGTGTTACGTTAGTTGTGAAGCTGTGACCCTGATTTTCAAATAAATTTTTTTGGTATTTGGAAAATTAGTTTTTTTAGAAAATACATTTATTGATTTATTTGCAGACTGTAGACAGTGGTAAGAGTTTAAATACAGATTATACTTTTTTTTTAAGGCCTAAAGTTTATTACAGCAACGCGAGATGTCAGTACTGTCGCCCCTATAGTGTGCCCTAACTTGATAGTCAAAAAAAAATAGAAATCTGCATTTGATTAAATTGTGCGATGGAAAGTTTTTTCTTTTTTTTGCGGAAATTCGAAGTATTATTCTGTTTTACATAAACAGGGTTGTAGTTTGGACCAACACAAATAATTTTGAACGTTCATGCGTCGGATTTTTTTTTAAACAGTGTAGCTACAGGCGTATTTCCAACTATTCTTGCAGTAGCGGGAAAACTACAAGTTCAAAAAATTTGAAAAAAATATATGTCGCGTAGAATTGCAATAGTAGTTCGTAATAAAAATTATGGGAAACTTCATCTATTCGTTTTGAAATAAATGGTGAAAAACTACTTTTTTTTTCAGTTTTTGCGATATAACTCAAAAATGACGAGTCAAATTTGCTTTAAAAAATGGATTAAAGTATATCGATAACCATAAAACATATATTTTTTTTTGGAATTTTTGAACACAAGGTTCAGAAAATGGGGGTTGACTTTAAACCTTAACTGCAAAAGCTCACGTCGCGATTTGTCCATTATACCTATTCTATAAAAATTTAACTATGATTTGTGATTGTAACTGTTAACTGTGATAACTTTCTAGTGTCTTGTGATTTTGACCCTTCTCGAATTTGAGATTTTTGAACTATAACAATTTTTGTTTTAAAATTTTCAAATTAAACCCGAAACCTGTGGAACAAATAAACAGCCATAGCTTAATCGGTTTTTCCGCCTGCTATTTGGAAATAATAATAAAGTATCTTAATAAGTATCTTATTTAGTATCTTAAAAAGTAACTTAGATACGTATTTAAGATCCTTTTTTCAATGAGTAACTAGATACTCGAAGTAACTTCAGATACTTTTTCCAAAAGTAACTTATCTTGTAACTAGATACTTTTTAAAAGTATCTTTGACAGCTCTGATTCAAGGAAACCGATAAAATCGTTAGAGATCACTGTCACCTCGTTTTGCAATTCCTATCGTATTTCATAATTTGAGCGGCTACGATGCGCATTTCGCGATAAGAGACTTGGCTAAACATTTTCATATCACTTTATTACCTGAAAACAAGGAAAAATACATTAATTTCACAGTTTTCGATAATTCGAAATTCCGATTTATAGATTCCTTACGTTTCATGGGTTCCTCATCGCCCCAGCTTCTAACCTTACAACAACAACAACCAACTGTGGACGTTTTCGAAAATCTTCAACACGAATTTTTCAATTTAGATGAGGAACTATTTAAATTGCTAACACGAAAGGGGGTATTCCTTTACGATTAGACATTATTAGACAACATGGAAAGGGTAGACGAAACTAAACTACCTACCTAATAAAGAACACTTTAACAATAAACTTCCTGATAAAGACACCTAAATTAGATATCTCCTAGTTATAGCCGTGCAAATAGCCGTGAGTGTTGCGCGTAATAGGTACAGCTAAATCACATGGGATCAAAAACTGTGAAATAAATATGAATGTACTGCGGAGCCACTTAAATAGCTTGATGAAAAGTGGATATGCGGCATTGATTGGCTAAAGACTTATATAGGGACTTGTTTACCGTACAGGATATTATTTCCCCCTTTTGTTAATCTGTAGCGCGTGAGTAAATACCAAAATCTCATATTGGGCTCCCCTACTATAAAAAATAAATAGGTATGCTCACAGTAGTTTTCCCACAAGAAAATTGCAAATAAAGATCTTTTCACCCTCAAAATAACCACCGAATTCAAAGTCGTTATTTTCAACCCAGTCAAAAAGGCGGTTAACATTTTATAAATTGCAAATAACAACAATAATTTCAAATTTTACTCTGCAAAAAAAAAAAAAAATTGGGAAGTAAACCGTGCACTGTTTTCCCCGTGACACCCCTTATTTAAATATGTGTGTGATATTCAATTCAATTATTATTGTATGGATGATGTGAAATTGTGTAATCCGTTTGCATCTGACTGTTCGCGACATCTACCGAAGGCATTCATGTACTAGGTACATTAAATCAAATTTTCTGAATACAGGAAACCATATTGCGGCCAACGGCAGAGCAGAGTTTCAAATTGTGATTCACGTAGGGCAGTAGTATTATAATTATGGTCTGTTATGGTATTCTTCATATGAATAATTAAGTTCTCGAGGACCAACTAGGTAGCATGGTATTTACCTACTAATTAAAGATGTGTCAGAGATTCTTTAGTCAGAGGATTACAAAATATAGTCAAAATCGTTTGGTTTAATTATTTGTTTGTTTTGCCGATTACTGAGCAAAAATTGTACAAAAGAAAAGCATGGGAAATTATGGGATCTATGAACGGCCCTGTTTATAATAGTATGAATTATTGGTACCCAGTTCATCAGACAAGATTTTGTTTTGCTTGAATATATAATTCTACTTTCCTCTTCGAGAGGCCTGCTCAATCAATACAGTTTCAATATTTTTGTGAAAATCGGTATTACATTACGCCACTACCTATATTGTTTTTATTTTCAATAATCTCATGCATTACCGGTATACCTGAACTTCACAAAAAATGTTTGATAAAATCAGCTGTTTTACAGAAAGTTGAAAAATTATAATTTTACTTTTATTTTGGTCCGCTCACAAAAGACAAAATCCCCCTAAACTCTGTCTAATGAATGTTGAGAGCTGGGTCATCCCTGTAACCAAAGTCTCGGTAACCATAGGATTCAAGTCGGCCGAGTTTTTTTACCAGTGGCGGCGATGGAAAGTTAAATGATAAAATTATTAAATACAAAATATTATCAAAAATTAATTAACGGGTTGCTATTTAATAAAAGCATATACGTGGGTAAGAAGTTGAGAAATATTGTGGGCAGTTGGGGACGATAATTGAGAATGAGGATTTATTTCATAAAATTTAACCTGTCTGATGCAAGTGTGATTAAACTATGACTTTTTGAGAAAATTGGGATATGTTTGACCCCTTTAGACCTACCAAGTTTATCAAATTTTTTTATTTATTTTTTTTCTTGTCCAATTTTTGTTTTCAATGATATAAATATCGATTTTTACAAAAAAACACATTGGAAACATTAGAAAATGAAAATATATTAAAGTAGGTATTACATAAATGTTGTACAAGTTATTCATTATGGTTAAGTTAATCTTGGCGCTCGCGTTTAGCCTGTTTTATCAAACATTTGGATAGGTTTCATGGAGTTCCTAGTTGCTTTCGACGCTGTCAAATTCCGAATTGGAGCTGTCGATGAATTTTAATTTATTTAATTTCCTTGAATGTTCGTAGTTCAAACCGAGTTGGAATATTTATTTTATCTATCAATAAAATACCTGAGCAACAGGTACTAAATCTACCTCAATGTACAAAACGGACCCCTGTCTGAAAATTATAAATAAAACTCAAAATGACATTATGTTGGCAATACAATGTAAAATTGTAAATGCTTTCAAATTTTTCACGTAAAAAAGGCTCATCTTGCCAACATAGTTACTACATCTTTGACTTTGGAAATTATCTTTAATAAAACTAGACTTTAAATACTGGGATGGCAAAAACTCATAAAGACCGGTGGCCCAGCGTCAAATTACCCCCCTCATCGGGCACAAAATTTTCATTATAGATACTCGAAACACTTTATCATTCGTAACCAAAAACCGCCCGTCTGCCAGCGATGGGTGGTAGCCCGCTCCCGTGACCGCCCCCCAAATAAGGGAATTTTGATCAAAAACCCCCCTTACGAGTACACAAATGAAATTTTTTGGGCATGTAGAGAATTATATTAGAAACCTAAAAACACGCGGCAGACGCCTTCCAGTGGTAGCCCGTCTAGGGCAGACGCCTTCCAGTGGTAGCTCGTCTAGGGTAGTCGACCTTAAAAAAAATATATGACGTAAAACTCCCCTTACGAGTACATTCAGAAAATTTTGTAGACTTAAACAGTCAGATTGGTTTGCTAAAAATGCATGACAAACGCCTTCGAGTGGTAGCATGTCACAGACAAAATTACGCTGAAGCGTTTCTTATTATGGATAAAGACATTAGATAAAACTACAACATAAGTATTAGGGACATAAACACAGATTTATGTATTATTCGAGAGTACTTAGCATTTATAATGATAAATAGGAGTTACAGATTATATAGGAACACGGTAGAGTAATGAATTTCCCAGACCTAACTTCACTAGAGAGTCATTACGGGGGGAAGTCGATAATTTGTTGGAAAATTCGTGAAAAATTAATAATGCTTTGTAGGGATTTTTTGAAGTTTGAGGATGATAGAGTTGACTCTTAAGCACAGTCAAGAATAGTTTTTGCAGTCAAGTTAGGTCTGGGAGAGTCACTACAGGTGGAAGTCGATAATTTGTTGGAAAATTCGTGAAAAATTAATGATGCTTTGTAGGGATTTTTGAAGTTTGAGGATGATAGAGTTGAATCTTGAACACAGTCCAGAATAGTTTTTGCGGTCAAGTTAGGTCTGGGAGGGTCACTACGAGGGGAAGTCGATAGTTTGTTTGAAAATTCGTGAAAAATTAATGATGCTTTGTAGGCATTCTTTGAAGTTTGAGGATGATGGAGTTGACCATAAGCAAAGTCAAGAATAGTTTTTGCAGTCAAAATTAGGTCTGCGAGACTCACTACGGAAGAAAGTCGATAATTTGTTTGAAAATTCGTGAAAAATTATTGATGCTTTGTAGGGATTTATTGATGCTTTGTAGGGATTTTTTGAAGCTTAAGGATGATAGAGTTGACCCTTAAGCTCATTCGAGAATATTTTCTCTAGTCAAGTTGATTCTGGTGGGAGAGTCGCTACGGCGGGATGTCGATAATTTTTTTGTAAATTCTCAGAAAATTAAATATAATAGACCTATCTCGCATGATCAGGAAAAGAGAGCTTGATAATTGTAATAAATACAAATTAGAAAGTAATAAAACATGACATGCGCGCGCAACTGGGGGCTGCAGTGTAGCCAGACTCTATTGTTGCAGAACAAATGTAGACAATACAAATCGAACAATATAACATTAAAGAAGTGATATAGTGTCAAGTGTTTTACAACGCATTAAATCAGACAAAAGAAGAGCTTTAAAGTGGATGAACATCGTTTGCACTTCTATTTTGATAAATGTTTCATCCGGCAGCATCGCTCAATGAAATTGCAAAAACGACCCTGCGGTGACTTCAAGTAATATGTAAAGTATTAGTTTGCTCTTTGTGGAATTAGACGTTACAAAGAAAGAAGGAACGATTCATTCTGAACTATTCCCTGAATAAGCATATGACGCCAGCCTGTAACAAACTTGTTTCTCATTGGACGCTCACCTGCAGCCTACAAGCGACGCGCGCAGTCCAGGTAATAGGAAATCGGACTATTTAAGGGATTTGTTGTTTAGAAAGAATAAAAACTATTTTTGTAAAACTGCACTTTTCACAGTGTTTACACGCTTCGAGATTTTGTAAAAAATGTCTTCACAATTTTTTTATTTTATTTCTTTGAAAAATCTGAAAAAAATTCTAGCTTCGATGAAAGAAGAAAAGGGCTGCAAACTAAAATAATCCCAAATCGGTTCATTTGTTCAGGATTGGCAAAGATTCAAGGTTGCACCTAAAGTTAGGTCAGTCACATTCCATGACACTGAAAACCAATATCCAAAAAACATATTTATGCGTGAAGCTAAGAGAATTCTAGGAATTTGGAGGGATAGATTTATGAAGTTTATGAAATATCGATCAGGCACTTCAACTGATGGGCAAACAGAAAAAAATATCAGAGAGGGGAAAAACTTATGCGATAAGCGACCTTTTTAGTCCCCGTAGTGACTTTCCCAGACCTAACTTGACTAAAGAAAGTATTCTCGGGTGCGATTAAAGGTCAATTCTTTCTTTCTGAAATGACAAAAAATCCCTACAAAGCATTATTAATTTTTCAAGAATTTTCAAACAAATTATCGACTTCCGCCCGTAGTGACTCTCCCACACCTAACTTTACTGAAAAAACTATTCTTGGCCGTGTTTTAGGGTCAACTCTATCATCCTCAAACTTCAAAAAATCCCTACAAAGCATCATTAATTTTACACGAATTTTCCAACAAATTATCGACATCCCCCTGTAATGACTCTCTAGTGAAGTTAGGTCTGGGAAATTCATTACTCTACCGTGTTCCTATATAATCTGTAACTCCTATTTATCATTATTAATGCTAAGTACTCTTGAATAATACATAAATCTGTGTTTTTGTCCCTAATACTTATGTTGTAGTTTTATTTAATGTCTTTATCCATGATAAGAAACGCATCAGCGTAATTTTGTCTTAAACAGGCTATCACTTGAAGGCGTTTGCCATGAATTTTTAGCACACCAATCTGACTGTTTAAGACTACAAAATTTTCTGAATGTACTCGTAAGGGTAGTTTTACGTCATATATTTCGTCTAGGTCGTCTGCCCTGGACGAGCTACCACTGGAAGGCGTCTGCCCTAGACGGGCTACCACTGGAAGGCGTCTGCCGCGTGTTTTTAGGTTTCTAATATAATTCTCTACATGGCCAAAAAATTTCATTTGTGTACTCGTAAGGGGGGTTTTTGATCAAAATTCCCTTATTTGAGGGGCGGTCACGGGAGCGGGCTACCACCCATCGCTGGCAGACGGGCGGTTTTTGGTTACGAATGATAAAGTGTTGCGAGTATCTATAATGAAAATTTTGTGCCCGATGAGGGGGGTGATTTGACGCTGGCCACCGGTCGATTAATATAAAGTGATTCAGAGGCAAATGAATGTCAAAAACTTAAATTACATAAACGTTTTCAAACTGATAAAAACACTTAAGAAATTCACAGAAAATACACAGTCTCTTATGGACGTCAAGTTTGTTATACCCACGGTGCCATCTTGAATATTAAAAAATTGACAGTACGTCAAACATCAAATTGCCCTATTAATGGAAGTTTTAAATTACCTGTTAATTAATATTCTCACTATAATTTTGATAGATTTTTTTTTCCAGCATAATTCACATTATAAGTTTTATTAATAGTAGGTATGTATTAATTTAATAAATATTAATAATATGAATTTTTTCTTGATAGACTTTATACTAACCTAATTACCCTAAAATACAAATTAATTTCATTTATAATATATCTACTTACTTTAATTATCGCAGTAAAAGCAAAGTTTGGTAAAAGTAAATGAAGGTTTCCGTAAGCATTCCCAAACGAACGTCTATGGTCAAACCGGTACCACATGGTAAACGCTCAGACATAGTCCCATCCACTTTCTTTGCCTAAAGCCGGGCTCAAACGACTCGTGTACTTGGCGAATAATCGTTATGGCAAGTATACGCATGCCATGTCGTGTGAGTGGGTTACTTGTACAATTATTTGTCACTCGTTGGTTTTCCATTTCTTGTCGGTAAAAATGTCCCGAGTCAAAGGGATCACGATTATTCGTACACTTGTCAAGTTCATACTTGTCTATACTTGTAGAGGCGCTCAAACGAAGTTCACAAATAATTGGCTTTTACTGCGACTATTTCATTTAGTTTTCGACTAGCATCAAGGTTTAGCCAAATGTTCGCGCTCGCGTACTTGTAAATTGTAACACGTCGTGTGAGCGCCCTGCTTGTCATCGCAATTCGCAAAGCTAGTATATTTGCCAAGTACGCGAATACTTGTGTATTCGCCAAGTACACGAGTCGTCTGAGCCCGGCTTTTTACGCATAGCATGCGAAAGTCGCATTTGTGTTCCGTAGGCGGTGTCAGGCCGAACACGTTCAGACCTATTATTACGGTTTGATAAACACAGTGCGCGTGCAAAAAAGACAGTAGTAAAAAGCAACGTCTGTGATAGTAGTCCTATCGGTAAGCAAAAAAAAAAAAAAAAAACCGGCAAATTGTGGTACAAGCATGAAATTTGGCATAGTTGTTTTTTGGACCATTTTAAGTGATTTTACCCGATGAACACCGACTTTCATCAATTGGGACACCTCCTACCCCAAAATGAGAGGAAATTCAGAACGTCAGTTATCAAATTATCAGATTTTTCAATATTAAATATGATTTTTATTTTGATCGAGGTTCTGAGATATCTAAAGTATTATATAAAAAAATTTAATGGAATACTATACTGCTCCCCTGTACGGGGTATTCTTCAAAATGGCGGCCCATTTTTTGACATTTTTGAATACAGGGGGTAAACAAAATAGTGTACCGGACTTCGAGGGGTGATACTACATATGAAAATAAGAAAAAAAGTTCCCATAAACATATGCCCTAAGATGTTTTTTTGTTTTGTGATTACCTAACCACACACCATTCGCTTTGGCATCGAAATGTATGCGAGAATACCAAATTTCAAGGAAAATAGTTTGCCACTGTTCTTGAAAATAAATAAAATCTACCTATTATTTTCATCTACCGTTTGAAGGGCTGTAATTTCTTTAAGGAGCATCTTGGGGCATATGTTCATAGGACCTTTTTTTTTTTCATTTTCATGTGTAGTATCACCCCTCGAAGTCCGGAACACTATTTTTTTCTACACCCTGTATAAATCTCCTCTAGGGCGTGTGATAATAATGTCGTTTTATGCACTTTAGGGATTAAAAGTACCCTTTTAATCCCTGTTTTAAGGGAGTAAAGTGGGTCTTTTAATCCCCGCGATTAAATTTCACTTTATTTTCCAGGGATTATATATTTTCCCGGGAATAAATTTTATTTCTAGAAATCAATGATCTCAATCGAATTTTATTAATTAGTTAATTTAGTAATTCTTGTTAAACTGAAAACAAGGTTCATTGCATAAATTTAATGTATATATTTTTTGGATTGTATATAAAATTTGCCTGGCCTACATGAGGCCTGGTTCATCCAGGCGCCCTTTTGCGGTACGAACAAGGTAAATTATTGGCCTAATTTTAAACCAATTTTTTTGACGGATTTACAAACCGTTATTTTTGCAATAAATAAAACGTTCGCTTACGGTTTAGACTTTGTCTAACATTTTCGTGCGTGTCGTTACATTAAATGGTCCCTCGCGCCTGGATATTGGGCCTAAAAAAATTGATTTTTTTTAATCGAACAAATTGTGCATACATAATTTTCGTGCCGCGCCGCCATTTCTGGACTCTTTCGTTCTCGACAAGAACCTGTTTTTGGGATTGGAATTTGGAAAGCTGAGAAGAGATCCAGGTAAAAGGTTGGACTTGAACTTGAGTTTGCTAGGAAACTTCATGCTAATATTTCGACGGGGCAACCATCTCACAAGGACCTTTATTCATTTTTGGATAGTCAACTTCGCGCTATGCAGACTTCAAATGCTATTCAAGCTGCTGTCAAAAATAATTCGCGCCTCAATTTTGCCCAGAACTAAAGTTGTCGTTGAAGGTTTTAGTCCTTCCCGAGATTTGCTGTCAACTGCCACTTCGTTCAGTTAAGGCGGCGTTCCGTATCTTAACCAGAGTTACCGACTGGTAAGAAGTGGTTTGTCTATGGTAACAGCCTGGTTCCTGAAAATACGGTTAATGTATGGAATGCTTCGGTTCAGCTTTGGTTTGGCTTGAATGCTAGACGATAGAATAGTATCCTCTTAAAAATATATTTGTAATAAGCAATCGTCAAATATGAATGTAGTATTCACCTCGTTCCATTTTCAACGTAAATACACATCGAGAGCGGAGAAAAATGAAAAAATTATCACCTAACCTAGCAAACAAATGTCAGAAATTGAAAACAAACCGAAAAAATCAAGCTTTTAGATCGGTAGATTCGGTTGACAGTTGGAACCGAATTTTTCAGGAACTGCGTTTCATAACTTAACCAGATTTCAGGAGTGGTTAGGTTACGGAACGGGAACCGGAAAAACCAAGAATCTTGGTTAAGTTACGGAACGCCGCCTAAGATTCCTGATAAGTCATATTTCGATGGCCTTGAACTGGCTGATAGTGAATTTTGGAAAAGTAGTGGCATAGACATGCTCATAGGCGTAACTGCATTTGGTTTCATTGCGAAAGGCAATATGATTAGTTCGCCAGACTTGCGTGGGCTCGTGTTTATGGCAACTATTTTTGGTTGGGTCGCTCTGGGAAAATTCAAAATTTCTAACAAAATTCGTAAAAAAAAGGCCTTTCTGGTGACTTATTGTTCCACCACTTTGGAGTCTTTGGATGAAAATATCAAGAGACTGTGGGAAGTCGAAAGCGTTCCTAATAAAATAGCACTTTCTCCCGAAACTGAAATCTGTGAAAATTTGTATAAGGAAACTCATCTTAGAAATGCATCTTCCAGGTATGTGGTTGCTTTGCCTTTTCGAGTAGAAAGTTCGATTTTTGGTGCGTCAAAAAATTTAGTTTTGCGCAGACTTTATTCGTTGGAGAATAGATTGTATAAAAACCCTGGTTTGTTGGATTCGTATAGAAATTTTATGCGAGAATATCTAGAGGCTGGTTATATGTCGCCTGTTAGTCCGCGTGATGAGCCTGGTGAATATTACATGCCTCATCATTGCGTCATACGAGAGGAGTCTATATCAACTAAACTATGGATAGTTTTCGATTCGTCCATGAAATCTTCCAACGGGGTCTCGCTAAACTCTCCGCTTTACGCTGGTCCAAAGCTTGACTCAGATATTTCTGCTGTCTTGTTAAACTTTCGTTTGCATAAGTATGTTTTGATAGCAGACATCAAGAAAATGTTTTTACAGATACTTGTTCGTGAAGAAGATAGAAAGTTCCAACACATTTTGTGGAGATTTGATCGTGGAGATCCTGTACAGGAGTACATATTAGACACTTTGGTCTTTGGAGTCAGTAGTTCGTCCTACTTGGCTAATAGAACTATTATGCAATTGACTATGGACGAGAGGGCGTCGTATCCAATCGCATCTGATATTTTGTTGTCAGATATTTATGTGGACGAGGGTTTTCAAACTTAGTAACGGGTAAGGAAATAAAATTCGAGCTAACAGAGCTCTAACCCTATTCGCTAAATGCTTAATTCAGCAGTTATGGAGTCTGGGTCTCGATTGGAATCAATAATCTCCTCCAGAAGTTACCGAGATTTCAGCGTGAGTTGAGTGCGCTGTCTTTACTGAAAATTCCTAGACATGCCTGTATTTGAAGTTGAGTGTGAATTGCATGGGTTTTGTGATGCAAGCCAAGCAGGATATGGTTGTGTCGTTTTTCTTCGCGTTTTTGTGGACGTCGAGTATAAAATTTATTTCGTTAGTGGAAAATCCAAAGTTGCACCTTTGAAAAGGGCGACTGTGCTGTTTTGTTGTCAAATTTAGTGGAATTAGTTCGAGACGCTCTGAATAGTAAAATCGTAATTAAAAATACGTTTGCTTGGTCAGACTCAAGGGTAGCGTGTAGCATTAGCTTAGATTAAATCTCCTGCTCACAGGTGGTAAACATTTATTAGTAATCGCGTGAGTCATATCCAAGGCAAAATTTCTCCAGAAAGTTGGCGTTATGTTCCCACAAGTGCAGCAGATTGTGCCAGCAGAGGCTTGTATCCTTCGCAAATGCTTGAGCATCCTACATGGTTTGCTGGACCTTCATTCCTTTTGTACTCTTTAGTCTTTAGACCATTGGCCACCTGATTTGTCGACAAAAACTCCTTCGGAATGCTTACAGGAGTAGAAAAAATCTGTTGTGACTTTGATTGCTATATCAGATCCTCATGGAATCTTCAATAGGTATCGTCATTGGAAAAAAATTTGAGGATGATAGCGTTTTGTCTAAGATTTCGTAGTAATATTCGCAGAAAGCAAACTGAAATTCCTATGGCTCTTCGTTTAGATGCCCTTTGGGAGGAAGATTTGAATGAGGCACTTTTGTATCTTATCAAGCAGGTGCAAAGGGAAGTATTTTCCGACACTAGGTCTAGTGAGTCTGAGTGAGAATAAAGCTATTGACAAAGTATTGTGAAAGTTGAATCCATTTATAGATCCTCAGGGTTTCCTCAGGGTCGGCGGTCGTTTGACCCATCCCACATAACAGTGAAAGAACATTCATATTCTCAGAATATTCCCTCAGTGCTTTTTGGAATGTTCTTTTAGGAATGTTTAATGAATATTCTAAGATTGTTTCGATTGAAATATTCATTTTTGAACGTTCTATTTATGTACGTTCTATTTATGTTGCTTCTATGCACCTACCTGAAAGATTGTGCTAAGAACCTACTTTATATAACATTATTTGAATATTGTCATACGAACATTATTATAATGTACCCTAAAAAATGTTCTTTCGGCTAATATCCCTATCAAGTATTAAGAATATACCTACCAAGTTGTGCTAAGAAGTTTTTGTAGGTAGGTAACCATGATAAGAATATTTTCGTAATGTTCACCTAATTATCTAAAGTACCTACTCAAAAAAATCTTAATTGAACAGTTAAACAATAATGCTCTATCCAGAACCTACTAAGAATATTATAGGTATATTCTTTTTCTTTTGCTTTGTAGGACTTCCAAGAGAGGGAGCCACGCGCTATTCAAGATCTACATCTTGCCTCGCGTTTGAATCACCTTGGAACCTGTTTCTCTCAGTAAGCGTGCTTCGACGAGAGCATAACAAACTCGAAACTGGAGCTTTGGTTAAATACTTGTGTTTTCCAGAGAAGTTTTCCAAGAACTCTTTCACTGCCTTTGATATAAAAGGACTGAAAGGTGCATTATTTGGAAGCGAAAATTAACATTCCAAGTATATTCTAAGAATATTTCAAGCATATTGGTATATTATTCTTTTGAGAACATAACTATAATGTCATAGAGACATTCTTTGAATGTGAGAATATACATTTCAAGCATATCTTTAGAATCAAACAGGAATATTCTTTTCAGGATGTACTGAGAATCTCATAGGTATATTCTAGGAATATCCTAATGGATTTCCCAGGAAGTTCTTGGGTATTGCAAACAGTATTTCTACAATCTTTTCTCAGAACATTCTCAGGACATTCGCAATGGTTTTGGCGAACATTCTAGGCACATTCCTCCTAAAAAAAGAACATTCTTAATACATTCTAAGGACGCAATTTTGTTATGTGGGATTCGAAGACTTTGCCCTATGATAAAAAATGTCCTCTGTTACTTCCTCAAAAGCATCGCCTTACCGAGCTGATCATATTTTATTTCCACAAAAGGTATTTGCATCCAGGTTTACAAACTTCGCAATTTTTGATTATGCAACAGTTCTGGATTTTGTCAGCAAAAAATGCTTTTCGTAGGTGCTTGTCTTCTTGCGTAAGATGTTTTAGAGTTGAGCTCAAACCTGTTGTGCCCTATATGGGTGACTTGCCAGCAGGACATGTTTCCCAGGCTAAGGCATTTCAGGAAGTTGGTGTTGACTTCGCTGGACATTTTTTTGTAACGCCTTTGAAAGGCAGAGGCATCAAGGCACACAAAGCATATGCTTGCATTTTTGTTTACTTTGCAGTTAAGGCACTGCATTTGGAGCTGGTCTCTAGTTTGTCTAGTGACGCTTTCATTTGTGCATTGAAGCGCTTTATAGCGCGTAGAGGGCGCTGTAGTGTTATTCGATCAGACTGTGGTACTAATTTTATTGGTGTAAATCGACAGATGGTAGAGCTTATGAAAAAAGCTGCAGAGGAGGAAAAGATTAAATTGTGTTTCAATCCTCCTTCTGCACCCAATTTTGGTGGGTTATGGGAGGCAGGCGTTCGTAGCATGAAACATCACCTGATTCGTGCAATTGGACTGCATGATTTGAATTCCGAAGAGATGTATACGGTTCTTTATTGCAATGGGTCTGTATTGAATTACATACCCTTACCACCCTGTGAGTAGTGATACTAACGACATCACAGCTTCAACTCCAGGGCACTGCTTAACATTGGAACTCTTAACCGTTTTGCCATCCAAAGATTATTCGGAGGCAAAAATGAATATGTTGCAACGCTGGGAATTGGTTCAAAGGTTGCATATGGATTTTTGGAAACATCAACATCAACAACATGATTATTTAAATACACTCCAGCAGCGTTCAAAGTGGACTAAAAAACACCCCTCGTTGAAAGTGGGAGATATGGTTGTGCTAAAAAATTGATTAAATCCCCCACTTAGATGGTTACTTGCTAGAGTGACTCAGACTTACCCTGACGCTGATGATATTTGCCGGGTAGCCACGGTTAAGATCAAAAACGGTTTTTTGCAAAGGCTTGTATCCAAGCTGTGCCCTTTGCCTTACTTGGAATAATTTCAATGATTGAATTTTTAGATTAGGTGAAATTTTTATATAATTTGGGTATATTTTGTTTTATGTTAAAACATTTGGTGATTTCAAGGTCGTCGGTATGTTACTGATAAACAATATAGAATCATACATTAAAAATTCACACACTTTTTTAGAAAAACTATCAGAAATTGACATAAATCCCAATCACATTTTAGTTAGTTTTGATGTTGTTAGCTTATTCACAAATGTTTCCATATAGTGGAATAAAATCACTGCTCTAACTCGCTGTTTTCTGAGGGTGGGTGATTCCGAGGTATAACCAGATGAAACCTATATCATCTTGTAGAGGACACTTTGGGGCATAGGAAATGGGAATATACAACTTTTTTTAATAGGACTAAACTTTGAAATCGGCCCTTAAACGTGACTGAGCTCGAATTTGAAAAACTATGTTTTTCTAAACATTACCCGCTGTATTAATTTAAGCATACTTGAAATATGAGCGCTTCTAATAAGTTCAGGAATTTCGAAAAGGCTCAAGGTTTTTTTGTTAAAAATTTAGGAATATAGAATCATCAAAATCGTGCATCTTAAACTTCACCCTGCGGGAGCAATGTGTATTATTGAAAATTTCTATACATACAGGGTGTCACGAAAGGTTTGTTACAAACTTCTAGGGATGGTAGATCTCGTAAAAATAAATCTTTTTTCTTGATAAATATGTGTCCTGAAATGCTTCGTTTTCCAGATATACAGGGTGGCCCAAATTTGAGCCTCATCATTGGGATCTCGGTAACCGTAAGAGATACGGGGTCGGTTAAATTATGGCAAAGTTGCGCAATTTTATGACCAATAGAATACCGTTTTGAAACTAGAAAGATTCCGAATACTTCCGAAGATATTCGGAAAAAACCAAAATTTTGAAAAATCGTTTTTTTTTTTCCGGGCTTATTTGAAAAGCAATTTTAAAATAAATGTCACTTCATCATTGTCATTTCTTCCCCTTTAGAAGATGTTGGTACTAAATTTAAAATTCGACGTTTCGTCTTCAGGCGGCCATCCTTAACTTACGTTTTTTAAATACGAACCTAGATTTTTTATTTGCGATTTTGTCATCTTTGGGCATCCTAAAACCGATACTATTTATAATTTTTCAATAACACGGTAAAAAAGCAAGTCCGTATTTGAAAAACGTCGGATTTCAAATTTTATACTGCCATCTTGTAAAGAAGAGAAAGTGACAATGGGAATGTGAAATTAGTTTTTCAAAATCTTTTTAAATGAAATCAGGAAAAAATTTAAGAAAAACGAGAAATTCATGTTTTTTTCGTATAGTTTTCATTTTTTCCTGATTTTATTTAAAAAGATTGTGGAAAACTAATTTCACCTTGCCATTGTCACTTTTTCTTCTCTACAAGATGGCGGTATTAAATTAAAATCCAATGTTTCGTTCCTCTGAAATCATCATTAATTTTTTTTTAAATACGGACCTGCTTTTTTTGCTGTGTTATTGAAAAATTATAAACAGTATCGGTTTTAGGATGCGCAAAGATGACAAAATCGCAAATAAAAAATCCAGGTCCGTATTTAAAAAAAAGGAAGTTGAGGATGGCCGCCTGAAAAAGAAACGTCGTAGTAGTAGTACCATCTTCTAAAGGAGAAAAAGTGACAACGATGAAGTGACATTTATTTTAAAATTGCTTTTCAAATCAACCCGGGAAATAATAAAAACGATTTTACAAAATTTTGGTTTTTTCCGAATATCTCCGGAAGTATTCGGAATCTTTCTAGTTTCAAAACGGTATTCTATTGGTCATAAAATTGCGCAACTTTGCCATAATTTAACCGACCCCGTATCTCTTACGGTTACCGAGATCCCAATGATGAGGCTCAAATTTGGGCCAGCCTGTATATCTGGAAAACGAAGCATTTCCGGACACATGTTTATTAAGAAAAAAGTTTTATTTTTACGAGATCTACCATCCCTAGAAGTTTGTAACAAACCTTTCGTGACACCCTGTATATATGGAATCAAATGTAGTAAAAACATTGACGAAGTTTTTAGAAAAAAAATTAAGGTGCTAACTTTAACGGTTATAGAAATATACAGTTTTATCCAAGCGCCCTGGAGTGCGCTCAGCCCATCGTGAACCGCGTCGCGACGGAATTATTTGTGCATTCACCGAGAGGTGCATTATCTGACTTTTCCAGTTTTGTGCGTTCGTATGCGAAAAACAGGTAAGTCTGATTTATTATCAAAGTTTGAACCATATTCAACAGTCGCTTCTCTTCGAACTGATGTTAAACAAGGGTGTGACTAAAAAAAGCAACTTAAGCTACTTAAATCAAGAAAAAAAATCTAAGATCTCCCGTGGAAACCGCAGTCTTTTATTCAACATACTATCCGAGAAAATTCTTCATGAAAATAAATTTTGCGGGAACTTGTGACGTCACACCGGCTAACCGCCGAAATCATATCCTTCTGTTTGCTCAGTGGTCGAACCGCTCTATACTTTAAGTGGTTGCAATTTGCTTTAAGTGAGATCGTTGACTTTTGTCTTGGAAAATTTTACACATATTTTAACTGTGCCTCCGAAGCCAGTGTGACGTCACAGCCTAGGCGTTTGTCACTTTAAACCACCCTTATACTCGGAAACGGTTCATCGTAGCAAGATGCGGTTCAAATATTTGTTCTTAGATTTTTTCGCACTAAAACTTCATTTTTGAGTCACAATACCTTCAATTCACTTATAATAGATAGCATGGTACTTATTCAAGGACTAAATGATAAAGCATTTTCAACTTAACTTTTAATGAACTCGCATGTATTTTTCTGAAGCAAATTCTTTCACTTGGTCAAAGGTATGAAGCACTAAGAATAACGGTGGTTTTTATCGTTCAAGTCTTTGGAAAGACGCAGAAGAAGTAACTTCGCAGATACGTATGCGTATGAAGTTTATGGAAAGAGAAAAGTGATGAAGTTTCGGAATTTTTTAAAATTGTCAGAAAATGAAGAATCCCTATTGAAATTTGTAACTGGTTATATTTTAGAACATTTAGCTGACAAATAGAAGAAACTCTGATCATCGCTGGTGGTTTTGAAAACCCAGAGTTATGCTTTCCTGTCAACAAGGATGGTATAACCGTGTAACCGAATTGAAAGATTTGAAATCGAATCATGATGAGACTGATGAACGACTTAAAAACCACGTCTTATATGAATATCAGATACTTCACCAAAAAAAGTGTTGGTGAAGTCTGCAGATGCAAATGTTCTGGTATTACTTATTTACCACTATTCTGAATTTATTGAAGTAAGTTCTTTGAAAGAAACCTACCTTTTTATGGAATTAGGACAAGGGAATAAAAAACGGATCATTCCAATATATAGTGCAGAAACTGGAAAATGAAGTTTATAAATGTTTTGAGCCTGTTTTGATGACTGCTGATCCCATAGCAATCGATATAAGGCAACTAATGAATGTCTTCTGCGAAGATAAATTATTATGTCAAAATAATAAATGTGTCTGCTTGAAAGAGGGTTTAACGTGCTGCAGCGATTGTTTCTGCAAAAGTTGTCAAAATAATGTTCCTGATTTATATGGGGATGACGAAGGAGAAAATATTTAAACTAACTTCATAAAAAAGGATTCAATCTCAATCAATTACTTTATGTTTATAGATTTTTTTATTTTATTTCTAGATGTAACGCTAACGCACTAACGCAGATGATTTCCAGAATGGTAGCTGCTAGCCGCTATCAGCATCAGAGCGCATTTCAAAGCTTCCGGATAAAAATTCATATTTCTATAGCCGTTAAAGTTAGCGACCTAATTTTTTTTTCAAAAACTTCGTCAATGTTTTTACTACATTTGATTCGATATATATGTATAGAAATTTTCAATAATTCACATAGCTCGACGCAGGGTGAAGTTTTAGATGCACGATTTTGCTAATTCTGTATTCCTAACTTTTTAACAAAAAAACCTTAAACCTTTTCGAAATTTCTGAACTATCATTAGAAGCGCTCATGATTCAAGTATAAGTGTGCAAAAAATCAGAATTTTAGATTGTATGCTTAAATTAATACAGCGGGTAATGTTTAGAAAAACGTAGTTTTTCAAATTCGAGCTCAGTCACGTTTAAGGGCCGATTTCAAAGTTCAGTCCTACTGAAAAAAGTTGTACATTCCCATTTCCTATGCCCCAGAGTGTCCTCTACAAGATGATATAGGTTTCATCTGGTTATACCTCGGAATCACTCAAAGTCATTATTTCATTGTGATTTTACTCCACTAATATATATATTCTCGAATGTGACTTAAAAAACTCGAAATTGACGTTATCCTCGATTAAGACATTTTTACCGATCAAGACTTTTCTAACCGATTAAGACTATAAAACTGTGAAGTATTCCTTCACAAACAACCTTCTCACAACAAGTGTGTAACACTTCAAACGTGAGTCTGTTTATTGCCATTTACATGTTTTCATATAGGCAACCTTAAAAGAATTGCTATTTGTATTATTTGAAATTGTAATGTTTGAATGTCAATGAACAAATTTATTTATATATTTATTATTATTTAATAGACAAAACACTCAACGTAGTTAATATAAACATAAATTAGAACACGACAATAGACTTATTGAACGCACTAACCTTTCAGTGAATACTATTTTAGAATTACTATCATTTTGTGTAAAAACAACATAGTTTCAATACAATGGTGAATATTACCAACAAGTTTCTGGTATGGCCAATGGGTTCACCTTTATCACCTTTTTTAAGTAATATTTTTATGGAAGAATTCGAAATTAATAATATTGAAAATTATAACTTAAAACCCATTATTTAGTGGCGTTACATAGACGACATATTTTCAATTTACACTCACAATGAAGACGACCTTAATAACTTTCTTCAACACATAAATACATAAGAACCAACTATACAATTTACAATAGAAAAAGAACTAAATCACCAACTACCTTTCTGACATACTTATCACAAAAGACATAGACAAATTTGAAACTACAATATACAGAAAACCAACACACACAAACAGATATTTAAACTTCAATTCAAATCTACCAATCATGATTAAAACCGGTGTAGTTAAAGGGGGTGTGCGCCAAAAAAACAACTTCATCTCAAAAAAAAGAGAAAAAAAATCTAAGAATAACAGTGAAATCCGCACCCCTCCATGACGAATAATACCGCAGATATGGCTCTGTGAAGGTACCGCATCTCACCCTATGACGTCACGAAAGCTCAAGCGACGCACGAGAAAGTGGATTTAATTAAATTTACATAATGTTTTTCCTGTGTTACCTGTAATAATCTAAACAAAAACCACTCACGCGTGTCGGGAACAATCAAATTAACAATGCAGAGCGCCGCTGGACGAAATTTTCGTGACGTCACGAGAGCGTCGTCCACACTTTAAAGCGGTATATCTCAGCGATGGTTTATCGTAGAATAACGAGGTTTGAACAGTTATTCTTAGATTTTTTTACACTAAAACTTTAATTTTTGGCGCACACCCCCTTTAAAAGCCTATACGACAGAACCAAAACAATATGCATCAATCACAATACTTTCACTAAAGAAAAACAAAACATTAAAAATATACTACAACAAAACGATTACCTTGAACAATTCATAAATAAATGCATCACAAAATTTAGAAAATCCAAAACCTAAACAAAACGCAGACCCACCAATAACCAATATTTACTTACCATATATACCAGGTATGTCCGATAAAATAAAACTAGTAAAGACTACAATATAGGCACCATTTTTAAAACACAAAATACAATAAGATCACAAATTACAAAAACAAAACCAAATAATGAGACTATTCGTACTAAAAACGTAATTTATAAACTTCCATGTAATCAATGTGATAAATTCTATATCGGTGAAACTAGTAAGCCATTACAAAAACGTATCAAAGAATACAAAAACTACCTACATAAAAAACGGGGACTTTAACAAATCAAACATATGCCAACATGCTTTTGACAATAACCATCAAATTAACTGGAATGCTTCTAGCATACTGGCAAAGGAACCTTTTTCAAAAACACGTAAATTTAATTTTAATAATTTTATTAAATAAAGACGAATGTGTTGCTTCATGCTCAACACCATTTAGTATTACGTGGCTTCCTTTGCTGGAATCAGAAGTAAACCAAGGTAAAAATCTCACCTTCATAAAATACCTCCATCTAGTTATTGTCAAAAGTATGACACGACATTAGTCAAATTTGTAATTTTTGCTTGATAACTCAAATTCTTCGAGTATTCAAACAAATTTACGAAAAAAACGAAAAATTTTCTGCCTTTTTTATTTTTTAGGTGTTCTATCCCCCAAGCTTCGACAACGGTAGCAGATTTGGTACCGAAACGTCATATATATACAGGGTGTCCCACGGTGGATGGCGTATTAGACGTTTATGGAGAACTAAAAAGCGGATCATTTTGAAAATTTGGCAACCGGGGTAAACAGCCATGATCTACACTTTAAAAATATTTTTGTTTATGCGGTGTTGCCGCTTCTACTCTAAACCAGTGGCAACAACGCTATTTTAAATGGAATACCCTGTATGTGATTACATATTTTGATTCTACGTAAAATTCTGAGCAGATTTCATGTGATATACCCTATACCTAAGTTCAACTGTTTTGGAATTATTGACAGTTGAAAATTGACTTTTTGCAACTTTGACAGGCTGTAAAACCTGAACGGCTAATTTAAGAGAAAAACCAATTTCATATTCCTATCTTACATTTTCATGAACTATCATTTGACACCAACTTTGAATTTACCCGGAGATTAAATTTAATTGGAATTTTTAATCATGGATTAAATTTGAAGTTGGTATCAAATGATAGTTTATAAAAATCCAAGATAGGAATGTAAAATCGGTTTTTCTCTAAAATTAACCGTTCAGGTTTTACAGCCTGTCAAAGTTGCAAAAAGTCGATTTTCAACTGTCAATAATTCCAAAACAGTTGAACTTAGGTATAGGGTATATCACATGAAATCTGCTCAGAATTTTACGTAAAATCCAAATATGTAATCAGATACAGGGTGTTCCATTTAAAATAGCGCCATCCACCGTGGGACACCCTGTATATCAGCAAAAAATCCAGAAGTCATACCTCCGAGCCTAATCAAGTATTATTTTATTAAAATAAAATAAACCTCGTTTCGAGTATTTTATTTTATTTTATAAATCTGATAGGTGAAATTGCTCTAATCAGAGAGCTTGTAGTAATTCGTATCAAGATCAAGAAACTTCTGGTAATAATTTCAATTGAGGTGTGAGTCCCAAAAAATGCAAGGTAATATTATAAATCCACCTCAAACATACAGACATTTGTTACAAAACTAACTTAGGTCAAAAAGTTTCAATATCTGTCAGCATTTTTGGACCAAAAGCACAAAAATTATATCTATATAGCTTTAAC
Source organism: Ceutorhynchus assimilis (assembly GCA_917834065.1). NCBI lineage: Eukaryota > Metazoa > Arthropoda > Insecta > Coleoptera > Curculionidae > Ceutorhynchus > Ceutorhynchus assimilis. The sequence continues at coordinate 68,320,887 of OU892277.1, forward strand.
CAAAAAAAAAGAGTTTTATATTGATAAACATTTGGCCACTATTTAATTTTCTATTCTATATTATACCTATATGCTTTATATATTTACAAAGGAATCCCAATAATATTTGAATACCTACTCCTCTGTATTTTTAAATATACCGCTTGGCTTGGCGCTTTTAGTATAGGATGAAATCTGGCAACGCCGCGGAAAATGTTTGAGTATTTAGCCGCTCCCAATAAAACTATCCCCTCTCGACGGATAAACCAACCTCAGAGTGGCTCAGAGAATGGATCCATAAAAAGGTGAATGAGAGTAGGCAACTAGAGATGCACCGAATAGTGTCTTGGGTCACTGGCCGAATACCGGATATTCGGCCGATCGTCATGGCTTAATAAGGAATATTCGGCCGGTCCTCGGCCTGGTTTCTTGGCCATTATTTGGCCGAATATTCGGTTAATCTGTATGGTTGGTTAATTGCGTCATTTCTTAGTTTTTTTCTGTCTTAAAGGTAGGATTAGTACCACAATGGATTAGTTTGGGGTTGGCATTGCTGGCAGTTGGCAATACCCATTTTGTTTTTATTGATGTAAATTCCCGTGGCGATTTGTGTGCACTTCTATGTTTGTGAATAATTGCCGAATATTCGGCGAATACCTCATCACTGCTGACCGAATAACGAATATGTATTCGGCATTTACTTGAAAATAGCCGAATATTTGGCAACTATTCGGCAAACCGCATTCTCGGTGCATCCCTCTAGGTAACCCACAATAGATGATGAGTTGTATGGAATTACAAAAACCAAATCGTTTCATCCACGCTCCCAGTTAAAACACATTGCGTGCCACGTCACCAACATATTGGTGACAGTCATGTTTCCCAGAGGGCCTGTCACCAATATATTGGTGACGCGTAGTGTTTCACTGCAAGCCGCGTCACCGTTCCTTTGGTGACGTTATATGTATTTTTAATGGTCTGTATTCAAGGTGGCTCCCTGAGAAACATTTTCATATATTTGGTGTGTGAGTAAATGAATTCAAATATTCTTTTTATCGCCAATTCAGTAAAACTGTGAATAAAAGAACCTTGTAATCTCGGTCTTGAACTTTGCCATGAAAAGCTGATTTTCGGGAAATGAACCTATTTCTTGACAATCAAAACCGAGTAAACAAGGTTCGTTTTCTCAGTGCTCCTTATTGAATCTCTGCAGATATCTGGAATAACAAATACATAATAGTACAGAGATTTTTTCAGTGTCACCAATATACAGGTGACGTGGCTTGGCCCCCGGGGAAGTTTTCCCTATATGACCATGGCACGCAATGTGTTAATAACAAAGGACCCCGCAATATTCAAATGGAAATTGGTTACCCCTTATTATCTCATTATTTGTTTGTTTAATATTACATAGTATGATCTTATAAACTTGTTCACCTGAAACTTTTGCTTATTATCGGCATTTGATTTGTCAAATCGCCAACGTAGAGCTGAGCACTACTGTAAATGCCTAGTTAAATAAAAAAATTGTTCTGGTTTCAAATTAACGTTTTTAATTTCCTAGTCAAGAGCCATCTGCCTAATGCGAAATCCTGAGACAAAATCTGATTGATTTTGAACCATTTTGCTTGCCATGGTACTGAGTAAATGCTTAGGCTATTGCCCTAATTTGCTTTACATCTACGATATATTACAAAAATTCCAAACGAAATTATCGAAACGTTTATAGCGTGGCATCGTAAGTTGTGTCTGAAAGAGAATAAGGGCAGCAACGAGTGCGGTAAAACAGACACGGGTTGAATATAAAATACGATGGGATCAGCGCGAGGGAATTTGAATGTCTATTAAGGAATAATTGTTGTTTATTGTTTTTCAGACAATTAAGTGCTCACAACGGTTCCTCTTTCCACTGCATAGTCGCAAGTCACATCCGTAATTTATATTTTGGAATTGGTTCTAATCCGTGGGTGGCCTCAAATTATTTTCGACTCATTTAGCAGTCAAGTGTATATATTTTGTCGTTTTTTGCATCAGCTTCTCATTAAGATATTTTTAAAAATATATGTATTTATTCCCGGAGCAAACAGTATTGAAAAAAAGTTGGCCATGACTTCCATACCCGCGGCATCATTGCCGTGTACGCACTGCAGCTGGCGTACGTAGGTACTCCTTGATAAAAGAAATAGACATAGAAAAGAAATAGGTTAGAAAGATTTTTTTCTATTTCAGCAATTTCAGCCATGTATCCTTGTTTCTTAAATAGCTCGGGTACATTCGGCATTTGTGAATGAGACAAAACTTAAAATATCAGGAGAATATTGGGATTTTTAGAATAACCCCAATTTGTATTGTCTTCTGTAAATGTTTTTTTATAATAACTTCAAATTTATTTTCATGTTTCTTTTGAAACTAATATGTATGAAGTATCAGTTTCGATAATAAATTATGGATCCAGTTTTTTTAAATTTTCTGCAGAACGTAGAGGGAGGAGAACCAACGGAGGTATTGCGATTCGAAAGAAATCTATTGTTCAATAAAATCGGATATTGTCCAAAATATTGAACGATAAGTTTTCACTGTTCCAATGTCGTTATGAAATCTCTTTCTTTCATAATATTTTAAACTATGGAAGTATAAATAAATTATTAGTGGAAATTATAACAAAGTAGTTGGTTTATATCTTCCTCGCTTTATTATATAAACTTTTGCTTCTTCTAATCACAAATTGACCATGAACCATAAAGACACCGGTCACACCAATATGTGTAATCACACATAATAATCCAAATAATAAATCTGTTCGGACAATTAACCTAAAAACTCTAAAAATATATTAGAATGAAACAAAACAATAGCAAGACCCAAAAAGTTCCTCCTATTTTCTTTAACCCGTGTTGGTATTTATAGAGAGGCGACTCTAGCCGAGTGGTCGGAGGGAGTTTCGTTTGGTCGATTTTCTATCTTAGAAAGGAAAATTTCTTATTGCTTCTTTGTGTTGTTACAGAATAGCGTTACAAAATCAAGCAATTGTAAAGTTAGTCGTAATATTAATCAGCCCTCAAGGCAACATTAAATACTTATTCAAAAGTTATACAATTACGTAGTATTTTTTGGAATTCAATATTCATTAGAAATTGCAATGTTAGAGAACAGATGCGTTTTTAGGACCCTCTATTAGACATCGCGAACAACCACCTAAAAGAAATGTTTTCTTATGTAAATTGACCTGGCGGATCCGATTTTGGAGTTCGCCAGTCGATCTGGAATTGCGAAACCAGTCAAAACCGGCATTTTCCAAAAAATATCCAATTTTATGGATTTTTCTAAATTCTTATTCAACACGCTGTATCTCCCTTAGTTTTAGTCCGATTAAATTGAAATTTTTTGGAGAGCCAATTTAGACATTTGTTATCATGACTGACATAATAGAAATGCATAAAAAAAATTATGTGTTACCATATTATAATTTTTTTTAAATTAATGACACGAAAATTGTTAAAATTGCAGCCAGAAATACTCGATCGAGCAAACTTTTTTGTTTTTGAAGATAGTTGTATATAGTAAGCGACAAAGTTGTAGCCAAAGAACCAAAGAAGTTTTTTTATTCCTGTGATTTTTTTGATAACTTACTTAGTTTTCAAACAAACGGATCCCCAATATAGAAAAAAACTATTCCGGCCCCGCGGGCGCAGCACAAGCGGGCGCCATGCGTATTCGTATTGCAGTTTCAGAGGGCAGGGATAATAACCAATAATAATCTATTCAATAATACTTAATCGGGAGTTTATTCCAAAGTTCATTTGGTAAATTTTAATTTTAGAAAAGGAGAAATATTTAAAATAAAGTTTTAAATTTTGATAAAGGCAATTGACAACGACAGTGGTTTAAATAGATTCGATTCAAAATATCATTCATGTTGTTATTTATGTCCAGTGTTTTTTATCATACTCATCTTTGTTTCTGATTCAGCTACTACACTAATTAATTTTTTAGATTGAGTAATGACAACAATAAATAACATTGAATGTTCTTATGTTAACTTAGTATCAGAGGAGACTGAAAACTTAAGACGGTATTTGAGGGAAAAACGCTTGGATATGGTAGAGCTATCGTATGCTAATCAGAATGTAGCGGAGATTGGAACCAGCATTCACTATCTGTAGAGAAAATGCTCCCTTTTATGGTGTCTGCTGGACACTACAAAATATGTGTCATATATAGGTATTTTATTATTTATTTACGTGATATGAAAATTCTAAAAAATTTCTGCTCCAGAAGTACACGAAGCGTTTCTAAAAGGAAAATTTAACATTCAATTAAAAAAATAGGGTGCTTAACGGCGTTTGGACTGATATGGGCTTAGAACAAACATACATAGACTTTTCATATCACGTGAATAATGTGGTATATATGACACCATATTTGTAGTGTCCAGCAAACGCCATTAAAAGGAGCATTTTCTCTAGAGATAGTAAATGCTGGTTCCAATCTCCGCTACGTTCTGCAATTATAGTATACCACTCTAGTATACATATCATATTTATGTACGGCAGCCAGAAAATAAGTGGGGTTATTTTTAAAAGTTTCATTGAATTGTTTTCTTAAAGGCTCAATATTTTCAAATAAACTACAGATATTAACATACGATAGCTCTACCATATCCAAACGTTTTTTCCTCAAATACCGTCTCAAGTTTTCACTCTCCTCTGATACTAAGTTAACATCAGAACATTCAATGTTATTTGTTGTTGTCATTACCCAATCTAAAAACTAATTAGAGTCGAAGCTGAATCAGGAACAAAGATGTGAACACTGGACATAAATAACAACATAAATGATATTTTGAATCGAATCTATTTGAACCACTGTCATTGTCAATTGCCTTTATCAAAATTTAAAACTTTATTTTATATATTTCTCCTTTTCCAAAATTAAAATTTACCAAATGAACTTTGAAATAAACCCCCGATTAAGTATTATTAAATAGGTTATTATTGGTTCTTATCCCTGGCCTCTGAAACTGCAATACGAATACGCATGGCGACCGCTTGTGCAGCGCCCGCGGGGCCGGAATTTTTTTTTTCTATATTGGGGATCAGTTTGCTTGAAAACTAAGTAAGTTATCAAAAAAATCACAAGAATAGAAAAACTTCTTTGGTTCTTTGGCTACAACTTTGTCGCTTACTATATACATCTATCTTCAAAAACAAAAAAGTTTTCTCGATCGAGTATTTCTGGCTGCAATTTTAACAATTTTCGTGTCACTAACTGAAAAAAAATATATTATGGTGTCTCGTAATTTTTTTCTGCATTTCTGTTATGTCATAATAACAAAGATCTAAATTAGCTCCTCAAAAAATTTCAATTTATTCGAACTAAAACTAAGAGAGATACAGCGTGTTGAATAAAAATTTAGAAAAATCCATAAAATTGGATATTTTTTGGAAAATGCCGGTTTTGACCAGTTTCGCAATTCCAGATCGACTGGCGAACTCCAAAATCGGATTCGCCAGGTCAATTTACGTAAGAAAACTTTTTTTTTAGGTGGTTGTTAGCGATGTCTTATAGAGGTTGCACGTTAGACGTTGCTCGTTCTCCGACTATGTATGTATAACCAATTTAAATGTTTTTAGTAGTCGTGAGTCGTGACAACCTGGCCGTGGTAGCCTCGTCGCCCGGGGCGCCCACCCCCTATAATTCGTGCATAATGTGTACACTGTGGGCCAAATACAATTTCCACAGTTTTTCATCGCTAACAACTTATTATTAATAACATCGATTTGATTTAGTCTTTAGGAGGGTAAGTAGGCTGTTATGTTCTTGTAAGGCTGCCCAGTTTTGATCGAAAGTCTGAATTAAACGTCGTTGGCAGATAAATCTATTCTACTAAAATTTGAGTGAGCTCATAAGTTTTTTCGGAAGATACACTTGAAGCGAAAATAAAACAAATGCAACAACGTTAAAGAATTCTTTGATTTTCGAAAAAAATATACCTATACCTACCTAATGAAAGAAGGAATTATAAGCAACTAGGAATTGATAAAGTGCTGCTATGTTACTGCCCTGTCCTACTTCAAACCGCAATCCAGTAGCAGCTACTATTTTCGAAATAAGCTACTCAACAATAGGTTCGTTCCAAGCATAAATTTCACCAATTTTTGAGACGCGACTACTTTTCAATAAATTAACGGAAAAATATGCCGTCTTTACCATTTCTGAAAGCAATTCCTTGTTAATCATCTGTTTTACAAAAAAAAAAAATAGTTATTTTTGTATCTAGTGCGCGAAATGCTACTTTGGTGATCGAGATCTGATTTTTTTAACGAGGCGCAGCCGAGTTAAAAAAATAGTCGAGATCACCAAAGTATTTCGCGCCCGAGTTGCAAACAATATTTTTTCTACAACTCCATTTAGATATCAAGCATTCGAAACCAAAATTGCATTTTCATTCAAAGGTAGGTGAATTTTAATTATTTTTGGTTTCCTGACAGGTATGTGTCACCATGACCCCAGTGTGCGAATTAGCTATTTCGCGCACGTGTGTGCGAAATAGGTAGTTCGCGCACGGCGTCATGGGAACGTTAAAAAATCAATACCTGGGAAAAAAAGTGTCATTTCGCAAACTGTCATGAGTGTGCGAACATCATCATTTTTTGACAGTTGTAGAAAAAAATATATATTTTAAGGTTTTTTTTTATACAGGGTGATAATTATAGGAAGTGCGGTAAAAATACAAAATTTTTGTTGCCACCCCATTTCTACAATTATTTTTATTTTCTAGGCGTACCCCATGATTCTTATGTTCATCCCTCGAAACGGTTCCCGATTTTTTCTTATAATATCTTTTTTTGTTTATAAAATAATGCAAAGAAAGAGGCACGATCAACATTGAAAATAGGCCCCCGTAAATTTCAACCAAATTTCAATATTTTGAAGGTATCATCATTGCTAAAAACAAATTGAATTCTTAAGAGGATCGTATGTCTGTGATAGCACATATAGTTTGTCAACGTACGTAGGTCCTGCTATTAGACCCTGAGATAGGGCCTGTTTAGTGGTCTTTTTTTTTGTCTGGCATTTTGAGGGATGAATGTGACTAGTTAGCTGATGAGAATATAACTAGTTTTAATGCCTGCCTCCTGTTCGAAATGTCCACAGAATGTTTCGCCGGAAAACTCGATTTCGAACTGTGATTACCGTCTGGCGATTTTTCAGCGTTATTTTCGCAACAAAACCTTTCATTCTCTCGATTGCCAGACAAAAAGTAAACGCGGAAGGTTCTTTTCTTTTCTCTTGGAAGTTGACACCCATCCCCATTTTTTCAGCTATTGAAAAGCATCTCATATTTTTCATGGATGAATTATTTATCAATGTCAATCTTTTATTTAAAAGCCAGAAAATTTGAGACCATTAAAAAAAAATTCTTCATGTAAATCAATTTTTTTCTTCTGCAAATTTTCGAACGGGAGGCCGACATTAAAATCACCCATATTCTCATCAGCTAACTAGCCACATTCAGCCCTCAAAATGCCAGACAAAAAAAAATGACTCCACTAAACAGCCCCTATCTCACAGTCTATATGCTATGCATAGGAAATATCCAGTAGTAATATAACTAGTGCATGAAATATTTCCGGAATTTTTTGAAAATTTTGTCTGAAGCCAATTTTTTAATAAAATCCTCCGGGTTCGGGATTTTTTCTTTGGCGCTATGCACGAATGGTTTTGTTCAAAAAAATTGGCTAAAAAAGAAATTTTTTAAAATTTTCCTTGGGAAATATTTTATGCACGAGTTATATTTTGATAGGAAATTTCCCGAGTTTGTCTATTTACTACGTCGTGTCGAATTTTTTTATTGATGGTGATTGTTATTGATCTTTCCCATTTAAATTGCGTTTGTCAAAAAATATACATTTTGACAGATTTCTGACATCAATGCGTTTTAAATGGAAAAGCGGGCCTCAATGCCAAAAATGACAATTCTGGAAATTTTCTCCGGGATATTTCCAAAAATTTCCCCTTATCAATTTTGACAATTTGTATGCAAACTTTCCAGTGTAATTTGCACATGGGAAATTTCCGAGCAAATATCCCTACGTAGATTTTCTTGAATATCTGGAGAAATACAATACAAATGCAAACCCTAAAAGCGTCAAAATCGGATTAGTATTTTTCGAGATATTCAAGAAAATCCACGTAGTGATGTTTCCTATGCATAGCATAGCAGGACCTACGTATACTTTGACAAGCTATATCTGCTATCACAGACATACGATCCTCTTTACATTTCAATATTTTTTTCTGCAATGATGATACCTTTAAAATATTGAAATTTACGGGGGCCTATTTTCAATGTTAATCGTGCCTCTTTCTTTAGTGTTATAATGACACCCACGATGGGTTTGAACATCGTGAACAAGTTTAAACTAGCGGATCCTTGAAGTAGTAAACCTATAAAATAATTGTTTCCTCAACTTCTTGATATTTGCTGGCATCAACAGGTCCTAGCAGAATAATTATTTTTACTTGCTAACATTTTGGACGAATTTTTATTTGTGTACAGGGTGATCCTAAATCAATCACCCAGCGATTTATTCTTCAACTGAAATGCATGCAATATAATCAACATTCCCTACGTTTTAAAACACAGGCGGTAGATCTAGGGCAATCCGCAGAAATTCACCAACACTGATTTCTGGCGAAAACAATGTTTGATCGGGATAAAATGTGAACAATTCAGTCTCTCTTTTATTTATGTCTATGGTTTGAAGCTCTGGGTGTCATTATAACACTAAATTTACATTATTTTTTAAACAAAAAATGTTTCAATGAAAAACCGAAAACTTTTTCGAGGGATGAACATAATAATCATTCGGGAATGCCTAGAAAAAATGAATAAAAATAATTGTAGAAATAGGGTGGCAACAAAAATTTTGTATTTTTACCGCACTTCTTGTATAACCTTGTATAAAAAAAAAACACTCAAATTCTTATATTTTTTGTGTGTAAAGCAGATGCTTAACAAGGAATCGCTTTCAAAAATAGTGAAAACGGCATATTTTTCTGTTAATTTATTAAAAGGTTTTCGCGTCTCAAAAATTGGTGAAATTCATGCTTGGATACAGTGATTTTTATTTTGGTTGCTAACTTCACCCTTGGCAACACACTGCTCAAACATGTTTCTTATGTTGGTAAGGTCCTGCTTGAATTTCCGCCCCAGTAACACCTGATACTTTCGAGATACACTCTGGTAGCCAGGGTTGGATGAACCCACCGGGATACCGGGAAATTCCCGGTGGGCCGATCGGAGAGTGGGCCGATTTTTGAAAAGCAACAGAACCTTTAACAAGTCACCATCAAACAGCGGCTTCATTAAGGTCTGTTCTTACAAAAATCACAAACCAGTCAGAGCATTTTAGATTGGTGCAAAGCGCCAACATACAGTTTTCTGACTATTTTCAACGAATGAAATTGTCTCTGAGTCTGACTGGTTTGTGATTTCTGTGAGAACAAACCGAAAGCACAAAGAATGGTCAATTCAACTTATGATGCACTGAAAAAGGAACAACACGACATGGAAGAAGTAATAAACAGTGCTAAAATGTGTTCCAGTTGGGCTGATACAGGACTGGAAGCAAATGAAAATGACGTTATAATTCAAAACCTTATTACCAGCAATTCGTCCTCCTGGAAAAAAGATAAAAGAAGATGCCAAGGGAGGCAGTAGAGATGATACTCCTCCAGCTACTGCTGTTTTAAATTGGAGGTGGAATATCACACGATGTGGCCATGGATCGCATCATAACAAAAAAAGAGGCATCTTATTTGACGCATGAAGATATTTGTGCTGATTTTGTAGGTTTGGATACAAATAATTTTTCCGAACTAATGCCAGACGCTGCTTTGAATAAAATCAGGTACCTATAGTTGATCCAAATCCAAGCGGCACTAATGACTTAACTGGTCATTCTCATTACAACCTATCAAATGTCCTACATGCGTGCGCTGGGGGGCTTTATTTGAAATTGATGCAACTTTGCGTATACGCAAATGACGTTATTTGTGATTGAAAACTGGTGCACGGCTTATTTGAAATGCACTGCGAGCGATATGACTTTGCCCCACTCGCAACTTTTGCTCGCACTCGCAACAATCTAGCTCGCACACACAAGTTGTGTTGTCAATTTATTTCGATTTATTTTAATTTTGATGGTTCACTTCAAATAAGTTCGAATATTGTGGTGATTTTTATAAATAATATATGATTTAATAACGTTATTAACAACAATGGGCTGGCTCGTCTTGAACTAGCGAAGACTTTTAAAGAAAACTTCGCAGTAAGGCCGCGATTTTATGCCTTCGTCCTAAGTGACCGGATATTCGTAAAAAAATTTCGGCTAAATAAAGCTACTTTTGAAGACTTATATGAGGCTTTACAGCAGGGTCCCCGCTACCATAAGCGCAAAGGCGTGCGGCGCACGCGGGCGGCATAGCTAAGGGGCGGCAAATCACACCAGAGAAAAATATATACAAAAAAAATTGTAATATAATTTATTAATTAAATTTTTTTCCTACTTCTCCTTTATTAAAAGGCCAGGCGCTTATCTAGGAACTGGGAACAAGTGCCGTGTCCTACTCAGTTCCATGTAAAATCTCATGTGAGTCAGACAAAGAATGAAAATTAATAAAACCGTGCCCTGCGGTCTCGTGCGTATCGAGCGAGAATTAGGCTGCAGGGTCCTTATTCTTGAAACAGGGGAGCAAAGTTCCAGTAGAACGAGTGTCCCATCTTTGTTACTTATATTATCATTTGCATATCATTGAGAAAGGCGGAACACTCGTTTTCCTGGGAACGTTGCTCCCTTGTTTCAAGAATAAGGACCCAGGTCGCCTCTTAGCTCCGTACAGCCAATGGGTCAATTTTTCTGTAAAATGTTCCTTTTGGTTCTTGCAAAATTACTCTGGACTATTATCATTTATGTAGGTATTAAAAAACATGACAACCTACGCAATTGACTCAATGCCACTCCAAAAATCTTTGCGCTTTTTTATTCGCCAACCCTAACTAAGGGGCGCCAAAATATGAAATCGCACGCGGGCGGCATCAGGTCTGGCGGGGGCCCTGCTTTACAGGGCTATTTAGTGGCGCCAAGAAAAGCATCTTCTACCGAGCACCGTATAATACCGCTGAGGCTTTTGCAACATTTTTTTACTCGACTTTTTGGTAAAGGTTGGGGCGTTCTCTGACAAACTGGACAAGAAGCCTTTTTTCCTCCGCATCTGCGTTTGCGGAGCTGTTTTTTCTATCTACAGGAATAGGGCTTGGTGAAATAATATTCATTTTTTGTGGTAAATTGCTCATAAGTAAACACGAAACATATTTTAGAAAATTCTAACCTCAAAACATCCAAAAAATCATAATAAATAAATGTCATCGTAAAAGATACGTCACCGTCAGCCAAAATATCGTAAAATTTAAAAATCCACTCATTTTTATATGGTAGATTTTCAACATTTTGTGAAAAGAAAACTGGCAACGCAGCGAGCGAGTGCATCTTTTGCGTGCACGCAAGTAGAGATGCACACGTCCAATGTCAATTTCAAATAAAGCTATTCGCACATAACAAGTTGCGTATACGAACAAATTGATGCAACTTTACGTGCACGCAAATATTTGCGATCGATTTCAAATAAAGCCCCCCTGGTCCTGGTAGGGCGTTCCAATGAATAGGAAGGCTGAATTACCAGCTGGTGTTTGTTTACAATTCAGGTTATTTAATGTCATTACTGCCGCTAGGATTTGGTTCAACTTGAAAAGGACGGTATGACCGACCGCCATGTAACACCGATTACCAAAACTTTTTCGCGACATTATCCGAAAGCTGTGATAGTATACAGTCAAACTATCCACAGGCGGAAATTGTCTTTTTAGGCGATTTCAACGTCCACAATATACCCTGGCTGAAACACCACAACAAAACAGATAACGAAGGCAGAGAAGCAGAAGCTTTTGCCATAAGTTGTGGTCTAACGCAGCTTGTCGATGAATCTACCCGTATCTCAGAAAGGGGCGAATTTGCAGCGCTTTTAGACTTGTTCCTAACCACAAATCCTGACTCGTACACAATTCAAGTAGATGCTCCACTTGGTTCGTCCGATCATAAACTTATAATAACAAAGTGCGAAATGCTCATCCCACCAAGCCAACAACCACTTCCTCGTAAAATGTGGCACTATAAATCGGCAAAATGGAATGACCTAAAACAGTTTTACCTGGATTTTCCATGGCAAGAGGTTTGCTTTAAAACAGCTGATCCCACTATTTGCTGTAATGAAATAACACAAGTAATCTTATCTGGAATGGATGCATATATCCCACATACAACAAAACGTAGAGCTAATGCAAAACCTTGGTTCAACAGCCAGTGTCAAACGGCTGTACAGAAAAAACACAGAGCATATAACCTTTGGAAACGACAACAAACCGCTCAAAACCACACAGAATTTATAGAAGCCAGAAATAGTTGCAAAATTACTATTGACTCCGCTAAAGAAACATACAATCAAAGAATAAAAAACAGGTTGCTGAATTGTCCAAGTAGTTCTAGGTCTTTTTGGTCTCTTGCAAAAGCTGTTGGATCTAACTTCACCAAGTCATCCATACACCACTTACAGATAAAAATAATCACTTAGCCACAACATCAGAGGAAAAAGCCAATATGCTTGCCCAAATGTTTTCCTCCAACTCCAAGCCAAACGGAAAAAGTCCACCGTTCATTGAAAGGGTTTCCCATAGTATGCCAGAGGTACCCTTTTGTCACAGAGAAATACGAAAATCCCTAAAAAAGCTGGATACAAACAAAGCAATGGGTCCGGATGGCATTCCCGCAATAGTACTCAAAAATTGCGCCAACGAACTCACCCCAACTTTCGCAAAATTATTCAATTTGTCTTACAGGCAAGGAGTATATCCATCATCATGGAAGTCTGCCGCAGTACAACCAATTCCAAAGAAAGGAAAAAAGAAAGGTCCGTTAAACTATAGACCAATTGCTCTACTTCCGGTGATATCAAAAGTAATGGAAAGAGTTGTGAACAATCACCTAACCAAGTACTTGGAAAAGTACAAAATTATCAACGATAAGCAATACGGATTTCGCAAATATAGGTCAACTGGCGATTGACTTACATACGTCACTCACTTATGGCAAAAAGCGATTGAGTTGCGGGGTGAAACAAGAACAATTGCCTTAGATATATCTAAAGCATTCGAAAAAGTTTGGCATGAAAATCTGCTCAACAAGCTCAAAGCAATGGGATTATCGCCGAAACTTTGCACTTGGTTTGAAAGTTACCTAAAGGACAGATCCATTTATGTTGCACTGGATGGCCAGAACTCCAACTCGGACAAATAAATGCTGGTGTGCCACAGGGAGCAATCCTTTCGCCAACTCTTTTCCTGATTTACATAAATGACCTCATAGATAAAACAGTAAATCCACTTTATTGCTTTGCAGACGATGGCAATGTAGTCTCCTCACTCATACCACCCACAGGTCTTTCCGCACGTGAATTCCATCATCTTAGACTAACTCAAATATCGCAGATAAATAACGACCTGGAGATAATAAAGGACTGGGGTAACAAAAACCTTGTACAGTTCAACGCGCAGAAAACCCAAGCAGCTCTGTTTTCAAAAAAGACCAGCACCGGTTAGCCAAACATCATGCTATCTGGAAGTGCTGTCACATTACAGAGTCAGTTGAGCATCTTGGGGGTTACTGCAGAGACCAACATGTCTTGGCACAGTCACGTGGCAGATATTGCTAAAAGGGCGTCCCAAAAGCTGGGGGTGCTATTTCGTACAAGACATCTGTACACACCAAGCCAATTGCTGACACTCTACAAAGCCCAGATTCGACCAACTATGGAGTACTGCTCACATATATGGAGTGCAGCACCCAAACATACCTTAATGCTTTTGAATACCGTGCAAAAACGAGCTATCAAGCTGATCAATGATCCCGCACTTACTCGTAACTTGGATGGTCTCGAACATCGCAGATCTGTGGGCGATTTATCTCTCTTCTACAGGTACTATCACGGAAAATGCTCTGAAGAGTTGGCACGTATGATTCCACCGAGAGTAGCACCTACCAGGCGAACCCGTCAAACAGACGGTAACCATGAATTTACTGTCAAACTAGAGGCACCAAGAACCTCATTATATCAGAATTCATATCTCTGGAGAACAGCATCGCTGTGGAATAAACTCCCTGCGACGGTTTTCCCTGCAGGTTACAACCTGAACCGTTTCAAGACCAACATACACCGACATTTCCGCGCACTTGCCGCTTCTCGAGCGTGATAGGACATTTCCTTGCGAGTGCGCATATCCGTAAAAAAAAAAAAAAAAAAATGACCTTCCTGAATTTAACGATAAAGATAAAGATGATACAGGGAATGAATCAGAACTTTCTAAATGTTCTTCACATTTACGCTGCAAACAATGTTTGGTCACAGATCACCAGCATACAGATCCGAAAAAGCGGTGAATTTGTGGTTCAAGGTTATATTATGTAAACACAACAGGCTGGAACATGCACTATAAATGATCGGCTATGCAGACGATTTGTGACATGCCGGCTGTCCTGCTTTCGCAGCTTTGAATCGTCGACGGTAAGGATACTTACTTACGCATCTGTATTTAGGTGATCTGTGGTTTAGTTTTCTATAAGTAAATACAGATTTCACATCCATGTTTATTAAGAGTCATCTTTAAGGCCTACCAGCACGTCCTCACTTTAGCGTGCACACAAGTAGGGTTCGAAAAATGGTTTGCAGTTTTCAGCACTTAAATACCTAAGAAATCGATGAAGGAATCGACTTACAAAGGAAAATTCAGATGCGCTGGTGATAATGAACTTGAATATTATTAGATCACATCTAGGGGTAATAATGTGCCACATGAATCGATCAATGTATGGGCCGCTAGACTGAAATTTCCCGGCCCACTTCCAGAAGTTCGTCCAACCCTGCTGGTAGCATTAACGTTTAAGTGCTTCATCTGCTCAAACGTAGATGATTTTTCACATATTGGATTATAGAAACCTAAGCAAAACAAAAATTCAGCGGAGAATGAGGTTTTTAATGACTTTCATAAACGATTAGTCTGCTACCTAACCTATATAACGATACATTAGGCATTCCAGATCACGTGACTTTTGAAAGGTCCGCCATATTAGCTGAGGGGCAAACAAAGCCTATAGATCATATTGTTTACAGTGTTTTTTGAGTTTGTGCTTCGGAATTTTTGCGTTTTTTGATTTGTTCAATAAGTTTTAAGTTGTTTTTAGTTTTTGTGAATGAATGGAATGAATGAATGAATCTTTATTTACAGACATGCCACTTTACATTTCAACTTCCGCGCACTTGCCGCTTCTCGAGCGTGATAGGACATTTCCTTGCGAGTGCGCATATCCGTAAAAAAAAAAAAAAAAACTCAACAATAGTAAACAAACAATTTATTAACAAAAATAATGCTTAAGAATCTAAATTGTTTAATAAATAAAAAAGTTTGATACTAACAACCTTACAAATAAACTTTAGCAAAATAAATTTGTGGTAGAATGACTCCTTAAACGTTTTGACTGTTCTGATCGGTGCATAGATCTGGCATGTAGCTTAGCTTATTGGCTTGTTCATTCTGGGTTTTTATCTATTATCGTAGTATATCCTAAATTTGTACTGGAGACCCAATCCGGATTGTTTGTATCCTTAAATTCTGCTGGACTACCTAAAAGGTATTAAAAGTTACCTACTTGTAGAAACATAAACAACTTTTTTGATATACCGGGATGAAGTGTTTTTGTATTTTAACAACAAAACAGTCATAAAACGTACCATTAACAAAATGTTTCGAACAAATTTGAGCATTTTCAACAACGTTACAGTCAAATCTCATCTTTTCAGACATCTAATTCACATACTCCGTTGTTTTTTTGATAGCTCGTTTATGCGATCCCCTCGATCTTTAAATGCTGCTGGAATCCTAAAAAATCTCACTTTATCCCTTTCAGCTCTATTGGAGCACCCAAAAACGCCACAAAACGAAGGCATCTTCACAAAATAATAGTTCAAAAATTCTCGGTTTGCATTGAAAATAACACTAAATCAGGTTATGTATGGCTTGTGTCTGCCCCTCAGCTAAAATGGCGGATCGGTTATGACGTCAACCTGGAATGCCTAATTTGGTAACGGCGGATGCTCCTTAGACTCTCCATATTCCTGCGAATTAGGCAGTTCGAATCAGCTGATAATTCAAGATGGCGATGCGGCACAAATGTAAACAAACCATTGAGGTTAAAGGCCTCCATATAGATATAATAGTGTGTTATTTCACTTACTTCTACCTGTTTCAGAGTTTAATTTGATGAATTTTAATTTACTTCAATTTTCTTTAATGTTCGTAGTTACTTGGAATATTTATCTATCAATAAAATACCTGGACATCAGGTACAAAACGGACCCCAAGAAGCTGCGCCCCCAAGTAGGTAGAAAGGCCTAAATATAAGTTACATCAAAATGATTTTCTTCACCTCCGATCAGTTGTTCGGGTACTCCAGAACTGTTAGCAGTCTGGAACTAGTTCATAAATATTTTTTGATTTTTGATCAAATGCAGAGTGCTTATCTACAAAAGTTTGTTATGCCGCAACGCCATCTTGAACGTCAAACATCAAACTGCCCTATAGACTCTTCACTTGCAGATGCCATAGATTGTCAAAAATTTAATCTTTTTGCTCCTAGAGGATATTACTGAACTCTACTTATGTTGAATTGTGCTCAACAGTTTCTCTCTATCGCTTGTTTGGAACCGACTTGAGCCGATTTTATCCGAATGAGCGTAACATAGCCGAGAGTTAGTGGTGCCGCGAGACGAGACTTGAGGTTGGTCTCGTCTCGTCTCGACATGTCGAGACGAGACCGTGACTTAGTCTCGGTCTCGAGTATCAAAGTCTCGTCTCGTCTCGAGTGGTCTCGTCTAGTCTCGAGTTATAGAGGGTGTCCGGAAAATAACGTAAAAAATCTTCACTACGTGGTGGAGGACCCTTCAAGAAACCCCAGAAAAACAATTTAAAAAATCTAGTGGCATTCCTAAGTAAGTTATTTGCATTTAATATTTATTAAAATTTGCAACACTGAAAATATCCCGTTGACAATATGTCAGAGAATTAAATTAAATAGCTATGTAATTACCTGTAGAATTCGAAGGTGAATTTTCACACTCACCTCTTCATATTACCAAAAATAATGCTGGAGAAGGATTTTTTAATTATTTTTCTAGGGTTTATCAAAGGGTCCCCTAGGTACTACGTGGAGAACCTTTATGCTATATTTCGGACACCCTGTATCTATGGTTTTTATTTTTATCACCCTGTAATTTTTTTGTGAATTGATGGGACGCTTTCTACATATTTTATCTTCAGATCCAACTTCCAATTTAGCCGAAAGTGCTTATGCTTTAAACATTCTTTAAAATTGATCCCACTATTGGCTAAACCGATAGTGGAATCTAAAAATTAAGTAGGTATGTATAAATCATCCTCATTAATTGTTAGTATTAAAATTTAATGATCTCATATTCAAATATCCCAGAATAGTCCAATATTAAAGCTATGAAAGAAAAATTTTAATTGTAATCTCGAGACTCGAGCTACGCGAGACTCTCGCCGAGTCTGGTCTCGCCTCGTCGAGACTTCACGAGACGAAATCAAAAACCAGTCTCGTCTCGAAAAGTCGAGACGAGGCGAGACGAGACGAGACCAGTCTCGAATCTCGCGGCATCACTACCGAGAGTGACGTGATTGCTTATTTTAATGCATTAACCAGGATAAAATGTGCTGGGTGCACCTAAAAAAGTTTTCACCGCAGAAATTATGCTTGATAAAGGACGCGGCAAATCGCCTTATGTGTCATGGAAGCAAAAAATTCTGTCACATTAACATATTATGATTACACGCAATGCAATACTCTTAACTAAGCGTGACGTGATTTAATTTTGTTCACTACCAATACCCAGAAAAAGTGCGCTGAGTGCGCCTAAAGAAGGGTTCACTTCAAAAGGTTGCTGCCAACAAGAGATGTCGTTCGAATTATGACAAAGTTGCTTAATTTTCTAACCCATAAAATGCAGTGTTAAAATTTGAAGTTTCCAATTATTTCCCAACAGTCCTAAATCAGGCAAAATCGAGTTTATTTGAAGAACTCTTTTCAAATAAATGTGAAATCATCACCACAACCAACGTTTCGTCTACGTTAAGTCTGCTCCCCCCTCCCACCATTGAATTTTATTGTATTGATACTCTCCCATATACGTTTGTGAGCAAACATCGTTATTGCCGGACTTAGATACCAGGGTTGGGACTCTATAACGGATATCGTTTTCCCTATCGCTATGGCACTTGCTGTCTTCTTCTCTTTTTTCGAAATCAATAGAGAGGGAACGTCAATAAAGATACCTAGAGAAAATAGCTCTATTCGTTACAGAGTCTCAGCTTAGGACTCTTCTGCGAGCAAACGAGCCATTAGGTGTAAAAGCTGAAAATCTCGCAATTTGGGCGAACGAAACTTCTAATTTCACCACCATTTTCTGCTTTTTTCCAGGCATTCTCACAATTATATGGTTGGGCTATTAACATTTTAAAATAGTTATCTCTTACAATATAAAACAAATAAACAGAAAAGCACACTCCAGATCTTTTTGCACCCCACGTTTTCACTAAGAACACAGAACTGTGCCTAGAACAAGTTCCGGTTATGTAATAACCGTGACAGTTCCAAAGCCATCTGGTGCAGACAGTTGCAATGTGTTACGCCAAGAAAGTCAACCAGAACTCTGTATTAGGAATAGGTAGATGCTATACTGGTTTGGGATTTAAAGCAAGATAGGAGCACAAGCAGGAACATGTTTTAGCGATCCTGCTTCGCAACTCAATAAATATACTTCCCTTCTCTCAATTCCTCCATTATACATGAAATTTCATTTCTATGCCTGTATGTTCGGCTAGTCTAGAACTCCAGGGAAGACTGAGTCTATCCTCCAACTCTGTAGCTTTGTTACAGTGAACGTATTCGATATTTTTTTCCATATTTGAATAATGTCTCAATAGGTAATCTCGAATGGTTCTTGCCCACTACTCTATTTATCCAAATACAGCTGAATTATTTCCTTATATTTTCGTGTATAGTTTCACATGAATAGCTAATTCGGGTTAATGTTCTCATGGAACCATTTGACTTGCGCAAAATTTCGTGTTATTTGTTTCTCGTTCCATCTGAAATTTCATCAACGTTGGCTAGTGCTATATAGTCCGGGGGCCGAGGCCCTCTTTTCCAAATCATTGATAACAAGCTAGTTTTTTCAATGCAGCTTCATTTCACCGAGACGCCCAACTTTTTTCTCCCGAAAATTGCGAAAACAGTTAGCTAACATACTGCGCAGGTGTAAAACATGTCGATTTGGTGATTATAAAAATTTAATCAATAACAGTTAGTTTTTTAGCTAAAGGTTGAGATAATTTTATAAATAATTTGAAACAACATTTGTCCGACAAAATAAAGGGTTTGGTCTACGATGCCCCCCCCCCTCAAACATGTAGCAATTACGTTGCATAAAAAATGATTAATAACAAGTTGATTTTTTCAATAAAGGTTGGTAAATATTATTACAATTGAATGGTCACACTGTCCTACAAATAAACAGGTAACTATTTTCAGTCCTACACTCAAAAGTTGTCGATTTCACGATTTAACTTTTTTCATTAATAACCGGCTAAATCTTCGTGAGCATCTTCATTTTGATAAGACGCCCAAATTTTCTTCTGCGAAAATTCCAAAAACAGGTAGCTAACAGAGTGCGCAGGTGAAAAACATGTCTATTTGGTGATCATACAAATGTAAATAATAACAGTTAATTTAGTAGCTAAATGCTGAGATAGTTTCATAAATAATATGAAACAACATTTGTCCGACAAAATAAATGGTTTGATCTAGGAGGTCCCCCTCTCAGACATTTAGCAGATACGTTACATAAAAAATGATTAATAACCAGTTGATTTTTTTAATGTAGCTTAGTAAACATTTATTTAAAAAAAAAGTCATAAAAATTAGTTCCTTAAAATAAAAACAATATTTTTCAATAACCATATTTGTTCCAAGCTCCAAATAAAGAAAATAAAATAAGAATAATTGTCTGTATTATGTTCATTATACATTGCGCAATTTTGAGACCATTGAGGTATCCGGAAAAAAACGAAATTCGCCCAAAATGATTAAATTTTTTCCTCACCCTCTTTGAACAGATATTTCAAAATAAATGGCACTTTATTGTTACCACTTTTTCTCCTCTACAAGAGGCCACCATCAAATTTAAAATTGCACTTATTCGAAAAAATTATAGTATTGGCACTTTTCATAAGAACTAAATGTGTTAGAGAGAGACAGAGAAGAGAATTTTAATAGGAAATTACTGAAAGGTAAAAAAAATATTTTTTCGAATAAATGCGATACGTCATAAATTTTTGGACATCAGAAGCTCTCAAAATCTGGAATAAAAAATCCAGGGTCGTATTTAAAAAAATAAAGTCGATGATGGTGGCCCAAAGACGAAACGTCAGATATAAAATTTGATGGCGGCATCTTGTAGAGGAGGAAAAGTGGCAACAATGAAGTGCCATTTATTTTGAAATAACTCTTCAAATAAGGTCAGGAAAAAACGAAATCATTTTGGGCGAATTTCGGTTTATTCCGGATATCCCCGGTGGTACTCGGAATTTTTAAAATATCAAAGCGCCATTTTAATGAGCACAAAATTGCGCAACTTTTTTCTAATTTAAGCAACGTCGTATCTCTTACCGTTTCCCAGATCCCCATACTGGCCTTCTTTATCTTGGACACATTGGATTAATATACAATATTCGATTCAAGTTAGCTTTATAAAATTTCAAGTATACATATTCAATCATGAATAACCATTTCTAATGCGAAAATCGCAACAAACAGGGACAAAGAACACTAATGTATTCAACATTACATATGATTATAAAGCCTATACTTCATTTTGATATAACTTCTCATCGAATACGTTTTTCAACGGTTACGTCGGTTACATACTTTTTGTCGGACTAGCGTTAACTACCTACTTTTTTGTAGGATATTGATTAATTTCGGTAAAAAAATATGTTAATCTATCATGTGGCTTTTGTGACCTACAGTTATTAATGAGAAAAATATTACCGTGAAGTCGACAACTTTTGAGTGTAGGACTGGAAAAAGTTACCTCTTTATTTGTAGGACAGTGTGACCATTTAATTGTAGTAATATTTACTAAGCTCCACTAAAAAAATCAACTGGTTATTAATCATTTTTTATGTAACGTAATTGCTACATGTTTGAGGGCGGGGACATCATAGACCAAACCCTTTATTTTGTCGGACAAATATTGTTTCAAATTATTCATAAAATTATCTCAACATTTAGCTAAGAATCTAACTGTTATTAATTGAATTTTCATAATCACCAAATCGACATGTTTTACACCTGCGCAGTATGTTAGCTACCTGTTTTCGCAATTTTCGTGAGAAAAAAGTTGAGCGTCTCGGTGAAATGAAGCTGCATTGAAAAAACTAGCTTGTTATTAATGATTTGGAAAAAAGGGCCTCGGCCCCCGGACTAATAGCTTTTTTGATGAAAATTAAATCAAAAAGTTTTTCGGAAGCTTTCGTAAAACTCTTCAATATCGGGTCTGTTTTCCGATAGTCGGTATTTTAAATTCTTGTACTTATTCATCACAGCGGTTGTTTCAATAAAATAAGTTTGCGCTTTAGGCTAATCTCTTACTGGCCGGTAGCTCTCATATTTGCTGCGCGGGCCTATGTAGCAATCGAATCTCTTGCGATACCTTCCTTCCTTATCGCTGCTGATGTAAGTATATTATTTCTTTTATTGGTACCACTACGTCGCGTGGAAATTGTTATTTTGGTTGAGAGATTTGGCGTAGACATATACGGAGTGTTTCACGAAAATCGAAACAGAGGCGATTTGGGGTATTTCAAGGTCGATTTAAAAAAAAACGCTCGGACATGTCAATTTTGTATTCAAGGGGGAAACTTTTTGATCCCATCGGTGTTTTGCTAGGGTGCACCCCTGGGGCCCTATTCTTGATCGTTCGCTTTTTTCAAGGTCACTCGCGTACGCGGATCAGCTCGAACGAAAACTGAAAATGGTATTCTTGACACTTCGTTTGACAAACGAATACTCGCATGAAACAGCGAGTGGGATTTAGCATTCGTTTTCGTCGTTTCGCTCGCATTGTCAGCGGTTTTATTATTTTGATTTTGTGACTTTGTGTTTGTCAAATTTTTCGGGTTTTGAGATCGTTTTTTCAGTTAATTTATTACTTGCTAAACTACGTTAGTTTGCAAATATCATTGCAAATATGGATGATTTGCAACTCATCGCTAATATTGAGGAACTTGAGAATGTGGAAAATGAGAGGATCCGCCATAACAGGCATCAAAATCTAGATCCTTTCGAAGTATTGAACGAACAACAGTTTGCTGGAATATTTCGACTATCAAAAAATCTTGCTAGTTTCTTAATTGAGACCTGAAGCCCCTATATGAGACCGCAAAGAAGAGCTACGGATTTAAGTATTTCCACGAGGGTAAGTAAAAATCTGTGGTTCTTATAAATACAAACTGAAATTAGTCTCTGTACTAGAATAGGAAAAATCGTTTGCAGTGAAAACGATTTTCTATATCTATTATTATTATTATTATTATTATTATTATTATTCAACCCCAAAATTATCATGAGTACCTATTACCAATTACATTATGGTAACTACCATTTTTTTTAAATCAAAAAGTATATGGATAATAGATGACATCACAATAAGGTATCAATATTTTTATTTTTAGGTCTTAGTTGCACTACGTTTTTTTGCTTCGGGGAGCTATCAAATGGATATTGGTAATAACTTATTCCTAGGAGTCTCCCAACCATCAGTAAGTAGATGCATCGAAGAAACCAGTATGGCATTGAATACACCGGAAATATTCAACCAATGGGTCAGGTTTCCAGGAAATTTTAATGAATTAGACCAAGTTCGCCTCAAGTTAGTATTTTTTAGTTTTAACATGTTGCTTCAGGTTAGATAAGAAGAAGTGGTTACTATTTTTTAAAATTCAAAATTCGAATTTACTGTGATGTGTAATCGTAACTTGAGTAACTTCATATTTCAAACTTATAAAATTGCTGATTAATAAATAGGTAAACATAATTACAGATTTTATGAAAAATTTAACTTCCCGGGAGTAATTGGATCCAATGATTGTACACATGTGGCAATTTTTCCTCCAAAAAATGACCATGAGGAGCATCCAGAGCAATTATATGTAAATAGGAAAAGATACCATTCAATAAATGTTCAGTTGGTGAGTAATCTCTCTTTGAAATTAAAAGTGTTTATAGTAGGTTTCTATCCAATTACTTTAGATCTATGACAGCGACTTAAAAATCACAAAATGTGAATGCCAGATATCCAGGAAGCACAAATGATGCATTTATTTGGACAAATTCAAATGTACTGCCTTTGATGAGAGATTTGCATGAGTAATGTCAGCTCTATTTGCTGACCATTCATATAAACTGCTTAATTCGCTTTTCTTTATTATAAATATCGCTGCCCGCCTAGAATAGTTAGTCAGTTGAATTGTAATTATATTTCTTATTTGAAACTTTGTAACGCGAACGCGAAAGTATTTCTCTATTGTAATTTAGTGAATAAATTGTTTTTTAAAAACTTGTTATCGGCCTACGTATTGATAACTGGCGCAGTCGTCCGGATTTTTTGTTTTTGGAACTGGTTTACGAACTTTTCGGAAATCGGACTAACCGGGAACTCGAATCTACACCCTTGTGTGAAAATCGTGTTAAGTGTTTGCGAGAAGTGTCGGAGTGGCTTTACGAAATCGAAAACCAAAGAACTGCCTTCAAGCAATCGGATTATTGGACCAAAATAGCCAATATTCGCGAGACCAGGATTAATTTGGAAGGATAAACATAGCCTACCAGAAATTCTTGGCCTTATAAATGTTGCTCTACGGAATAATCTTCATGTAAGTGCAATGTGCAATTTGTAATTTCTTTAATGTCTGATATTGATGAATTAACAGAAAGATTATTATCTCTATCTCTACCTTCAACTGACTCACCTTCTGATACAGAAGAGTTTATAAGAAATATTAATCAAACATTAAATAACAGTGCTGCAGTTACTGATACAGGCACTAATCAAAATAATTTAATTTTAAATAATATTAATACAATTAACAATATGGCTCAATTTAAACCTGAGTACTTAAATTGCGTACCACAATTCGATGGTAACCCTAACGATTTGAATAGATATTTGGCAGTATGCCAAAGTTTAATTGATAATTTCTATGATGCAAATCAACCAAACCATTTTCAAAATATTTACTTGATAAATTGCATCATTGGAAAACTAACTGGGAACGCAAAATTGATCCTAGGTACAGAAAATGTTACTACTTGGGATAATTTGAAATTAACTTTGAGCAGGCATTTTGCAGATCAAAGAGACGAGGCATGTTTAAACAGAGATCTCGTAATGTTGAGACAACAAAACTCAGAAAAGCCTAGTCAATATTATGACAGGGTTATGCATATTTTAAAC
Source organism: Ceutorhynchus assimilis (assembly GCA_917834065.1). Lineage (NCBI taxonomy): Eukaryota > Metazoa > Arthropoda > Insecta > Coleoptera > Curculionidae > Ceutorhynchus > Ceutorhynchus assimilis. Next base: position 68,345,628 of record OU892277.1, read on the forward strand.
CTGCTTTGTTCTTATGTAAATAGTCATGAAGTTGACCAAAATGCGAAAAATTTAAAGCGAAACTTATACAATGATCTTGCCCTTAAAACTTTCTTATCAGGCTTAAGGGAACCATTGGGAACAACAATTAGGTGTATGCGTCCCAAAGACCTTCCCGAAGCTTTACAGTTTGTCACACAGGAATATAATACACAATATTTTCAGAATATAGCTAAAACTCAACAAAAACATCCCTCACAGCACTTCAAACAAAATACACAACAAAGATACAATAATTCCAACACATTTAATGCTAATACACCAAATAACACGTTCACTCAACAAAAATTTCCATCCCAACCTATTCATGTGAGACCTGATTATAATAAAATACAACAAAAATTCCCAACTAACTCACAGGTCTTCAAAAATAAAAATCAGACCAATGTATTTAGACCAGGTCAAAACAAAAATTTTCCTAGACCTACCCCAATGTCTACAACGACAAGACAAACCTATTCTGCTACCAATGCACCACAAACTTCTGGTAATAATTATTTCCAAGTTACGAAACCACGTAACTTTATTTCAGAAGAACTATATAATACAAATACGACGAACGTCACTGACCTTTCTTACACCGAAAATGATCAAGAATCATATTATTATGAGACCGAAGTTGACCCTCAACAAAGTTACAATTATTCCAATAATTATAACGATTCAAATAATGAATTCCAAACCACTGAACTCGTAGAATACGACACAGCTGGTTCTTCGGAACAATCAAATTTTCAGGAAATTCAGTCAACCAACCCTGCACCCTAGAATCACCTGAAATAATTTCATTCAATAACGTCAACGCAAGTGAGCTGTCCTATATCGTCTTTCCTGAATGCAATCTCAAATTTCTCATAGATAGTGGCTCCACCAAGTCGTTCATAGACCCCGACTTAGCTCAAAAATTCTTTCCAAATCACATAAGCTATGAGCCATTCATCGTTTCAACTGTTTTCCAACAATCAGCACATCAATACAGTGCTCAAATTCCCGCTTCAAAAATTTTTAATCTACCTAATAGGAAACCTTTGAAATTTTATTTATTTAAATTTCATAACATCTTTGACGGCCTTATAGGACTTGATAATCTAAAAATGTTACAAGCTAGCATAAACTATGAAACAGGATTCTTAGTAACTCCATTTGCAAAAATCAAGTTACAATTCCAAAGAACGAACATAAACCAAGCATATAATATCACTCTCTCACCACGTACCGAACAGCTTGTGAAAATTAAAACCAGCATACATGATGGCGAAGTTATAATTCCATATCAGAAAATGCATAATTGCGAGATTCCGAACTCCCTAAGCATTGCAAAAAATGGATACGCTTTAACGACAATCTTGAACAATACATGTCAGCCAATTATATTAGATCTTTCACGACCAATTGAAGTGGAACCATTTAATAGAGAAGAAATAGAACAAATTGATCTAAATAATTTTGTGGCATCAAATTACGATACTGATATTTTTGACTATACTGGAATTCGCACAGATCACCTTAATTCAGAAGAGAGAGCCAAAATAATTGAATTATGTAGAAAATATTCGGACATATTTTACCAGGAAAATATGCCATTGACATTCACGAGCGAAATAAAACACTCTATAAAAACAACAGATGAACAGCCTGTATATACAAAAACATATAGGTACCCATTCATTCATAAGCAAGAGGTTGAATCACAAATAAGGAAAATGCTGGACCAGAATATTATACGCCCAAGCAATTCTCCTTGGTCTGCACCTATTTGGGTAGTCCCAAAAAAGGCAGATGCTTCTGGGAAGCAGAAATGGAGAGGCGTTATTGACTTCAGAGGCGTCAATGCAAAGACCATGCCAGATAGATACCCTCTTCCTAACATAACGGACCTTCTGGATAAGCTAGGGAAGTGTCAATATTTCACAACTTTAGATTTGGCTAGTGGGTTCCATCAAATTCAAATGAACGAAAAGGACATTGAAAAAACGGCGTTTAGTACAGAAAATGGCCATTTCGAGTTTCTCAGAATGCCCTTCGGTCTATCCAATGCCCCCGCCACATTCCAGAGGGTCATGGATGGCATCCTACGAGGAATCCAAAACGAGAAGTGCCTAGTTTACCTTGATGACATTATAGTCTTCTCGTCGTCATTACAGGAACACTTGGAGCGATTAGAAACCGTATTCCAAAGATTAAGAGAAACGAATTTTAAGATCCAATTAGATAAGTGCGAGTTTCTAAGGCATGAAGTAGCCTACTTAGGACACGTTATAACACCTGAAGGAGTACGTCCTAACCCAGATAAAGTCAATGCAATCAAAAAATATCCCATACCAAAAACAACGAAGCAAATAAAAGGATTTCTTGGACTATTAGGTTATTATCGACGCTTCATAAACAATTTTGCAAAATTAACAAAACCACTAACCAAATGTTTGAAAAAGGGAGCCAAGATTGAACATAACCCAGAGTTCATTGACTGTTTCGAAAAATGTTAAAAACTATTGACAAATGAACCGATACTACAATACCCGGACTTTTCTAAAACTTTTAATTTGACCTGTGACGCTAGCAACGTAGCGCTAGGTGCAGTACTGTCGCAAGGGCCCATTGGTCAGGACCTGCCAATAGCATACGCATCCCGTACATTGAACGACTCGGAACAAAACTACTCGACCATTGAGAAAGAATGTTTGTGCCTAGTGTGGGCGACAAAATATTTTAGGCCATACCTGTATGGACGAAAGTTTAACATCATAACAGACCATAAACCCTTACAGTGGCTGTTTAACTATAAAGATCCCACTTCCAAATTAGTACGATGGCAAATAAAATTACAAGAATTCGACTACCAAATAACATATAAGAAAGGAAAACTTAACACAAATGCTGACGCGCTAAGTCGCATTGAGTTACACACAAAAGACGCCGCCAACATCTCGAGTTTAGTCTCATACATCGAGGAATTTAATAAGCAACTTGAACAAGAAGGCACCTCATCGTCGAACACGAACAACGGAAATATAAATGCAAACGAAGATAACTTAGACCTAATTTCAACGATGGCACAACCCGACCTTGACCCACCAGCAAATGAAGACGACAATGAAACCATACATACAAATAACGAACAAGATCCTATAGTAGGAGTCCCTATTATAGAATCAGCAGTTAATTACGGAGCTAATCAAGTGATTATTACGAGCGTTTTGCATTCACCTGCAAAAACAAAACGCTTGATATTATTCGAGAAGAAAAGAAGATTTCTAGTCCAATTATCGGAAAATAATTTTGAAAATGACGTCATGCAATTTGTGAAAGAAAATGTAGTACCCGAAAAGTTATATTCCATTTATTTCGAAAATCCAGATACTTACGAACCTTTCTGCGAAATAATAAGGAAAAACTGTAAATGGCCTTCAATTAAATTTAAAAGATGCTTGATAAAATTAATTGATGTCGTCAACAAAACAGAAATAGCAGAGGTAATTCAAAATTACCATGAGAGCAAGACAAATCACCGAGGAATCGAAGAAACCGAGCGACGAATTAAGGAAAAATATTATTGGCCCAACCTGAAAGAATCCATTCAATCATTTATCAATGAATGTGAAATTTGCCAACGTAGCAAATATGAACGTCACCCAATAAATATGGAAATGAACATCACGCCTTCTGCAACAAAACCATTTGACATCATCCACCTTGATACATATACTCTCGATAAGGTTAAATTTCTTACTATAATAGACAGTTTTTCTAAATATGCCCATGCTTATGCCCTTACATCTTTATCCGCTACCGAAATATGTGATAATCTCATATCCTTCTTTTCACATCATGGCATTCCATCAAAGATAATCACAGACAATGGAACTGAGTTCAAGAATACTGTTCTTACTGAACTACTCCAACTTCACAAAGTAAAAATACATTTTTGTTCTCCTGAACATCCCCAATCTAATGGCGTAATAGAGAGGCTCCACTCAACCTTATCTGAACACATAAGAATTTTCAACAATCAAGGATTCCTAAAAACGCCAATTACCCAAAAAATTAAATATGCAATCTTAGCATACAATCATACGATCCACTCTGTAACCAAACACAAGCCCATTGACATAATCACAGGACACATAAGTCCCAATGACCCATTCGATCTTAAGTTAGATCAACTCCTAATTACAGATTACGTCAACGAGCACAAAAATAAAACAAAACTCTTGTATTCCAACATAAATGAACGTCTTATGGATACAAAAAATAAAATAATTGGCAAAATCAATGAAAATCGTGATAAGCCAACATTATTTAGACCAGAACAGAAAATATATGTAAAGAAACATACACGCCAAAAATTAGGAGACAAATTTCGACCAGCCACACAAATAGAGACCGTTGACCTCACACGGAAAACAATAACAACGGACACTCTAGGCAAAGTGCATATGGACAATATTAAACGTCCTCTAAGAAACAAATATAGTTTCGATACTTAAGTTAATTTTAATAAATAGGTAATAAGTATAATAATATTGGTACTAATAAATATGAATATGATAACCTCACGCTTACGCTTACTAATCTTTATTTCAGCTTTATAACCCACGCATTAGGAAACCAAGAGCAAATCTCCATAAGAAAATTGGACGATAATCCTGGAATTATCCCAGTGAAACTTGGAAATGCAAAAATTAGAGACTACACCTACACATTGATACACTACTATGACCTAAATCCCATACTTATCGAAATTAACAAACTACACTCTAAATCCAATAATATCACTAACATGCTTAATGGACACAAAGAGTATTCTGAAGATATTAGTAATTATATCAAATTAATTCAACTAATACAAATTAGAGTAGATAACAAAATTAAAGAAATAATTCCCCAGCCACAAAGAACAAAAAGAGGCTTGATTAACGGCCTAGGGTCAATTTTCAAATCCGTAACCGGAAACCTCGACGCTGACGATGGCGAACGTTATGAAAATCTTATAAGGGAATTGCAAGGAAATCAAAAGAATTTGCAAGCAAATATTTTGAAACAAAATTCACTTTCTTTAACTGTTATTGAAAAATTCAATACGACGATAAAACAAATAAATTATAATGAGAAACTCTTAGAATCAAAAATCAATCAAATCGCACACATAGTAGAGAAATCTGCTTATAGAGAAAATTCTCTTTATATTAAGGACATAATTAATCAAATTATTAATGTCTATGAAATAATAGATTCAATATTACAAGATGTCGAAAACTCTTTAACTTTTTCCAAGTTAAAAATTATGCATCCTAGCATAATGAGAACTGAAGATCTCTGTACAGAACTTATCAAATTACAAAAACAACTAAGTAATGAACAAATGCCTTTAGCAGTTAATGTTGAGAACATTCTTTTGTATGAAAAAATCATCAAATTAGAATCATTTATTCTTAACAATAAAATAACTTATTTGGTCCAAGAATGCCAGGAAATCCTTCCTGAATTCCACATATGCGAAAAAGAAGAACTCCACGAACTTCAAGACAGCAGTCCATGTGAAGTAAAGCTACTGAACTCTGAAAAAGACACTTCTACTTGCAAGCCAACTGAAGTCAAAATCACACAACCAATAATCAATCGATTGGACAAATCCAATCAATGGGTATTTGTACTTCCGGCTAAAGTACCTATAAAACTCAAGTGCTTTGGACAAGAAGAAATCAGAAAAGTTATTGGAACCTTTCTAGTTCGTATACCAACCAGTTGCCAAATAACTATCTCTTCGAGACTGATTATCAACGAAAAGAAGCCTCTGAAATCAGATGCACAACCTATACTATTTCCTGACCTTCCAAATGTACCTGAATTAATGCATTCCCTGAATTTAGGTACACACTTGAAAACCATAAAATTGGACAATCTCCACCAACTAGCTAATGAGATTGTCGAAAACCGTTTGACGTTTACTGAAATCAGAAGACTACCAAGTTTGGGAACCATTCTGATATATGCTATGATCCTTGCTGGGTGTGCTGTTCTTGGCTATAAGAAACTAGCACCGAAGTTGAAGAAACGAAGAGGGGACAACCACCCCGAAGAAGAAGCCCGACCAATCCAACTTCCTCGCTTAGCATGAAGTTGTATCTCAAGAAGGGAGGAGTAATGTCAGCTCTATTTGCTGACCATTCATATAAACTGCTTAATTCGCTTTTCTTTATTATAAATATCGCTGCACGCCTAGAATAGTTAGTCAGTTGAATTGTAATTATATTTCTTATTTGAAACTTTGTAACGCGCAACGCGAAGTATTTCTCTATTGTAATTTAGTGAATAAATTGTTTTTTAAAAACTTGTTATCGGCCTACGTATTGATAACTCATGGAAGAGGACACACTAACTATTATTTATTGGGTTAGTACCTACTACCTACTTATCAAATATTACAGGGAAAAAATAAAGAAAGCATTACTTACTTTCAGTTCTCAATATTTATATTTTTTAGGAGATTCTGGGTATCCCCTTAGATCATGGCTTTTGACACCTTTAGAAAATGAACCTGCAGAAAACAGTCCTGAACACAGATATAACAGGGCTCACAAGAGAACAAGAAACACAATTGAGAGGTGCAATGGACTCCTTAAAATGAGGTTCAGGTGTTTACTGAAACACCGGGTTCTTCATTATAGTCCAGATGTAGCCTGCAGAATCATAAACTCCTGTGTAGTATTACATAATATGTGTCTCAGTTATAATGTGGAACTACCGAACGAAGAAATTGAAGGACCTCATAATAATGTTGACTTTGGAATCGTAGACAATAATGAGAACAATGACCCCATTCCAGTTGGGAGAGTAAATCCCGAACTAGCGGAAGGCAGAAGATGGAGGAGTACCATAATTAGAAATGCTTTCAGAAATCCATAAGATTTATAGGTATTTATATTTGTTGCTATAAAGCTTGGATTAACAAATATTTTTCAGCTTTCTCCTTAACATATCCATTATTGTTGTTTTATTATTTTGAAGTTAACGGAAATGTTTAAAAACTAATAGAATTACTGGGGATTCATGATAATAATATAATTAAAAATAGTTGATACCTAATGCTAATGATATATTTTACTCGATATTTTACTATAATAATTATAATTATAATTATCAAAGAAAAGGACATATCCACCCAATACAAAATACCATAGATAAAGTTTGAAATTAGGTAACATAAATAACAGAAGAAAAATTATTAGAAACTACAAAAATACTCAAAACTAATATTAAATAAGTTATTTTTTTTTACATCAAATAAACTCTTCTAGAACAGAAGAAAGACGAGTGTGCGAACATCATCATTTTCTGGCAGTTGTAGAAAAAAAATTTTTTTTTCGTAGTACTCTTTTTTGATTTTATTTTTTGTTTCAAGAGATACGCTGTAGTTGTCTGCTGCTTGAGATGCATAAACGAGCTTTTTTCTGGGTGCTCTATACCTTTTTGTCGATAGATTTATTGATTTTGCACTTATTTTCTCGGCAGAGAGATTTGAAGCTGTTTGTGAAGTATTCAAAGAGTCTCTCTCATAACATGAACTTACTACTGAGATCTTATTCTGTTCATCAATATTTGGTGCTCTGTTATCTTTTTTTATATTTGGTTCAGGGCTATGTATAGAAATTATTTCTATGTGTTGAGGGCGAGGTTGAGGGACTTCATATTCGAATTCTACTTTTGATTCACTGACATTAGTGTGTCCTTCTATGGAAACTGATTTAATTATATCCAGAATTTGAGCCTCAAATGGTGTGACTGGATTATTTTCGAAGTTTCCGCCTCCAGTAGCTTCTTGCTGGGTTTTGTTTTTAGCTTGTTTAGTTTTTGTTCGTGAACGAATATCTTGCCAAGTCTAAAATTATTATACTATATGAGTGTCACATCAAAAATAAAGATTATAAGATATTAGATACTACCTAATTATGATATATTATATAATAAAGCGTATGTTCAAGAAGGAATTAGCAAAATTAGAAACAAACTAGAAAAAAATAGTACCTATTCTCTATCTATTCGTGCAGTTTTATTTACCTACTTCAATTACAGTACCTACCTTTCTCCATGCTTTCCAATCTTTGTTGGCTCCAGGACAACTATTTAAAAGAGTGGTAAGTTCCTGCCACAAACTTTGGCTCTGCTTTTGGGTGAATTCATTGCTGAATTTACCAGAGATAAGTTTTTGATTTTTTTTTATGAATTCAAGCATTAGTTTTTTTTGGTCCTCTGTCACAGATAATCCTTTCTTTAAATTATCCATATTTACTGAAGCCAATAATTACAAAACAGAATTTTATATTAAAAAAAAAACATCAAACAGGACAATAATTTTGAATTTTACGCGAAAATTATCGCCAGTGCCAGAAGATTGTTTCTTATTTAGCATATGGCAACTTTGACAGTAAATATCTTAATAAGTACCAATAAGTATACAATTATGACAAGAATCAAAATTCCTTTAAACAAGGTATCACTAGACCCATCTTCCCCATCTAAAAAAGGGGGGTGGAAGTCACCCCACCCAGGGGGTGCACCGTAGCAAAATACCAATGGGGTCAAAAAGTTTCCCCCTTGAATACAAAATTGACGTGTCCGAGAGTTTTCTTTAAATCGACCTTGAAATACCCCAAAACGCCTCTGTTTCGATGTCCGTGAAACACCTTGTATGTTTTCGTAAAATAAGCCCTCAGGTTGAGTTATCAATCCAATTGAAAGGTTTTTCCACACGCTGAAGGACCTACTAGCATAGTCCTTATGGTAGATAGGAACAACGGACCATGAGGTCGGAACTCCTCCTTTCCAAACCCCGACCCCATTATATTCTCCAAATTATCTATGATGAGTTTGTGCTTCGATTCGATTATTTTCATAGTGAATTTCGTTTGTAAGTCCGGTACTTTTGTTTGTTTCGATGCGAACCGCTCCAAGCTGAACAGGACAGAGATCCTGTCAACACAACACTTGTAGAAAGACTGGCAGAGGAATTGTGTCAATTGTGAATACTTTATTCGATAAATTAGCTTTTGAACTTCATTTACCCCGCGGATACCAGTTCTGCGGCCCAGGTACTCATCCCCGTGAAAAAAATAGCAACAGGTGACCAACGAATCAATTCACTTGACGCCGCCTGTAAGATTTACGATATAGCTTACGCCGAGAACAAAAATCTTGGTTCAAGACATGAAGCAGACTTCGCTTAAGAACAGAGGGCCTAAGCAAGATTTGGATCCAAAGACGCTTCGACAGGAGAGAAAAGAGCAGCTTGAATGGTTACCACCACCATGAATTTCAGCCTTGAGCTCAGAAAGGCATCGAGTTCAAAGAAAATAGGATTATCAAAGAAAAAAAGAAAACCTTAAGAAAAAAAATCCAAATAATACCAAAATTAAAAACCCTAATCAGCAGAAGGAAGTTGATTTCGAAAGGGGATTAGTGAAAAGCGACAAAATCGTAAAATCCGAACTTTGAATAAAACTAATAGTCCAATGGATCGGCCAAAACCGCGCTTGTAGCCGCTCGTAGCGACTTAGGAATAAAGGGGGCAAGAAGCGAATAAAATCGCCACGAGTTATAACTATTCCAAAGGTTGGAGGTTTATTGCCTCTTTTACCTATATTCGTCGCGTTTTCTGCTCTAGGAACAATTGCCAGCGGCGCAGCTACGATCGCAAAATTATTGAATAAAGTAAATAGTGCAAGAGAAGCATTGTCAGAGTCTAGAAGGCACAATCACGCTATGGAGTCTATTTCTCAAACGAAGCGGGGAAAAACGCTCTACCTGGAACTGTTTCGCAAAGGAATTGATTGTTCCTGGTGAGCAAGCCAAAAAACTGATTTTATCCCTGCCTCGAAAGCCGCTTTCATCTTCGATTTACGCAAATATGCAATTAAAATGGAAATGCCCTACTATATAGGGGTATTTATTGCCTTCCCCCTCCGAACGAGGTAGCTTGTAATCTCTACAGAGGCTCTTCGCTAGTGACTTTTGATTCAGTTATTTGTGAGTATTTGTATTTGAAGTTTCTCGCAATCGACGCGTAGTAATGGTTCGTCAAGACTTTCAGAAAATTCCGCTTTCGTCAAAAGCGAAAAAATCTCTTGGAAATGACAAAAGAAGAATTGGCCGATTTACCTAAAGAAATGATGGTGAGTTGTATACTCGAAGAAGATCCATATAGGTAGTATTCAATATTTAGATTGTAGAGTGCACGACGGCGAAGAAACAACTGAACATGACGTTGCAGAAGAGCCACCACCAAGAAGGATTTTCTGCTGTTATTGCAAAATCAGTGAAGTGTCAATGGGATCCGGTAATGCGATTGAAGTTTCCAACCAAACGGAAAGTGACTGTTCTATCTTATAAAGGCCTAGGAATTAATATACTGCTTGTCAGTCATGGCTAGCACCTTTACTTTATCGGATCACTCCAGTGTGTTTAGTGCCAATTTTTTTCCACCTATTGAATTAGACAAAAACTCTGGTCTTGGTCTGTCAGGATTTTATTCATATAATTTGGTTTTTAATGTAGCTAAAACCAATAATTCAATGGGATTTGTGAAAACTGGATCAAGCGATATCTGGGACATAGCACAATTCTGCAGAATCACATACCATTTTAGAATTTGATATTGACGGGGTATAAACCAACCAAGGAGCCACTAATATATATTTACCCGTCAAACCAAGGGGCCTCCAGTATATCGATCAGTTCACACTGAAATTTTTTGATGGTGATAGGGATTTTCGAGGAGAAAAAGTTATTGTAAAGCTGGAGCTAAAACAAATTTCATATAATGGAAGAACTATGGGTTTTCAATTCGATCTCACAACACAAAAAAAAACGAGAGTGTTAAAGAGCATATAAAAAATCGTGAAGGCTGTATATAGTTTATATATAGATAGATTGATTAATCTCTGGACCTATGAGCCGCATATTATTAACTTATCTATAAATACCTTTCGAACGGTGGCGTCAATTCTTTTCCTGTAAGGTTTACACAATTATTTCATAATACAAACATATTTGATTTGCAGAACATAAAATGGTGAAAACAAACTAATTTTTACCTATATAATCTATTTCACTACAAAAAAAAAACAAATAATGTTTTTAATTAAAAGGAAATTTTTATAGTGTGTACTGCCGGTTAATGACTATTCAGCCAATAAACACATCAGATCCGTGTAATGTTCGAGATTTTGTAAAAGGGCTAGCCGTAAGTGCAATTTACAGAGTGCAACAAAATTGTTGAAAAAATAAATAAATAGTAGAAGTAAAAAGGGTTCTATGTGTGAAATATGCTTTTAGGGACAAAAGACGGAGTAGCTGAAATACTGCGAACAAAAAACTTATTGTAATAAAGTGAGCGTATATCCCGTTATTTTCATTTTTAAAAGCCTTTGCACTTGACGATGTTAGAGTTTGCTAGTACATATGTTCCTTTGAGGTCAAAAGAAATAAGATGATGTGGAAGATGAAACAAATTAAATAATATATGGTCTAAAATCATCCTGCGTTGGATAGGGATAATAAAATCAGACTTTGTAGGTCACAAATATTTGCCCAGAGTGTGTAGATAATTTTATTTGTTCCGATTTTGTTTTCTGCCCTCAGGAGTAGGTAATTTATAAATATTAAATAACTTATAATTTGAGTAACATGTTATGCACTTATCTTATAAGTGCAAGTTAATAAGTCAAATTTTGCCTTTTCATGAAAGACTTTGCTTTCTCCCTCTGCTTTATTAAAATAGACAAAGATAAACTTTTCTGGGGCTATATTTTAATATTTTCAGTATAGCTTAACTTTGCATTTGTTTTAAAATGTTTAGCTTTTTCGATAAACATGTGGTTTAGCTGATATATAGGTAGATTAGGAAATACTTCCAATTTTAGATATATTATTTTTTCCAGATAAAGCGTTTACATTCTCTGTGTTGTTTTAGTTTATCACCAAAGTGATTGCCAAATGATGCATTTGACAGCTCGAGATAATGTCAAAAGTAGAAAGGAGCTATGTGTAAACGCAAAATAGTGTATTCTGCGTATTTGTAATTTTGCTTTCTGGTCAAAAAATTTATAAGGCAACGGAATATTTCCTTGATTAGATGCCTACCTACTCATTTTAGTCCAGGCAATGGGTACTTTTTGCGAGAAAAAATAGTATAGTTTTTAAATTTTGACAGTTTGTTCAGATGGACATAGTGAGTCCGAATCTCATTTTGCAGCAGTTTAGGGGGTGGGCCCGTTGAATGGGGGTGGTTTTTTGGAAAAATTGCAGTTGTGGTAGAACGCTGCTAATACGGCTTAGGGAAAATTATTATTATTTATTATTTTTTTGATAAAATTCTTTAGGGTATGGTTATTGAAAAACTGCGCAATAGCCCTATTCTATCTTTTATAGTTAACGTCCTAGAGCGCGTCAAAGTAAGGGGTGGGACCTTGAAATTGACCTCGCCGCCCCATGTTACGTTTCGTGCTTCAGAGAAAGAACGGATGAACCAATTTCAATTATTCGAAAACTATTTAAATGTTGAATAAATTTGCCATAAGTGCGTTTTTTGAGCGGTCCGATAATTCAAATTTATTGTAAAATTCAACAAAACTTGCTATGTTTAGAAAGGATTTTTTTTACAAAAAACTGTAAGGCTTAGATCAATTTTTTTTTCTCCATTTGATAGCTCATAATTTCCTGCATTTAAATGTATTTTTGTTTTTGTTAACCCATTAGCGCCCAGTGATACCACTTGGTATCGCTAAAATGTGGGTAACCGAGACGCGCGCCATATCGCTGTGAGTGGTAGGGAAACAATTTCAGCCAGCTGATTTGCTTCTCCCTACATCACCGTCACGCCTAAATCGTTTTGGCGAATAGTTGTTGCTCATTGCTTACAAATTTACCGTTTTTCTGGATTCGTGTCTTACGAGAGTAGAAAAAACATGGACATCAATTTTGTGTAAGTATTTTTTTGAAATACCATATACTATTTGCCTAGTGTAAGTGTTTATATAGTACCTAAATGGAGTGAAAGATTATGTAAACCGTTCATATTTCAATTTTCGCTGATGGCGACTTCACAATATGGCCGCAAAAATATGGTGATACCATATGGTATCACTGGGCGCTTCCGCTATTATGTTTTTTTTTTTGTTTTTTTTTTCAGACGTGGATTTTCATTATCCGAAGCTTTAGATATAGCCTACGCAGATGATGATATGGCAAATCAAATAGACGAAATATTTATGGAGCCTCCTGAAGCTAATTTAGACACCGATGAAGATTCTGCCGACGAAGATGAAGGTGGCATGCTCAATAACCTTACAGGTCGCCAATTACGAGCAGCTGCGAAAATCAAATTCACAAATAATACTCGTCTAGGTTGCAATAATGGTGATAATTTCACAGAACCGTCGACACAGTCGCCTTCAGAGCAACACCATCAAGTAAGTGAATCCTTGGTGCAAAACATTTCCGTACCTTCGAGGTCGAACACTCCTATGCCTTCGACGTCGAAAACTTCTATGCCTTCCACGTCGAAAACTTCTATGCCTTCGACGTCGAAAACTTCTATGCATCCGACTTCGAAAACTTCTATTCCTTTGATGTCGAAAACTTCTATGACTTCAGCGCCAAAAAATCTGAATGCTCCGGTGTTAGAGGACAACAATTGGCTTGATAGTTGTCTTGAAAACAGACTAGATCCTGTATGGATTGAAGGAGATATCGCACCTCGACCTCGCTCATTCCCATTAGAAAATTACGAGCGATTCAAAAATATGTCTTGTGTCGATATTTTTGAACAATTTTTTGACAATGAAATCATTGACTATCTTGTTGATGAAACTCGAAAATACGCCCAGTTTACTAACCAACCTGACCCCAAAATAACTTCCTCGGAAATAAAATGTTTCTTAGGGATTTTGATTCTAAGCGGGTATAATTCGCTTCCGTCTAAGATAATGTATTGGGACGTGAAAGACGATGCCAAAAATATATTGGTTACTAACTCAATGAGACGAAACCGCTTTCTACAAATACATAGATTTATCCACTTTGCAGACAATACGAATATGGACGCGTCTGATAAGGCCTGGAAAATACGGCCTTTCATGGATAAAGTGAAGAAACGATTTTTGCAAAATTTCGTACCCGCCCAAAACCTTGACTTTGACGAGGCAATGATAAAGTACTACGGTCGCCACGGATGCAAACAATTCATCCGTGACGGTCGCCGCGGATGCAAACAATTCATCCGTGGCAAACCGATACGATTTGGGTACAAAATGTGGTGCCTAAATTCGGCGGCAGGGTATTTGGTAAATTTTGATCTGTACCAAGGAAAAAATCCTCGCGGCACTGAAAAATATGATACTCTATTTGGGAAATGTGCATCTCCACTAATTCTGATGTTAGAGGAACTAGATGATCCAACTCTACCTTATAATTTACATGTAGATAACCTTTTCACAGGATTTAATTTATTCGAATATTTGAAATTTTTGGGTTACAGTGCACTGGGTACTATAAGGGAAAACCGTATACCTAAATCTTGCCCATTAGAAGAAAAGAAAAAGTTTTCCAAGAATGAGAGAGGTTACTCTCAACACATCTTAGAAAAAAAATCTGGTATTCTGTTAGTACGTTGGCTCGATAATGCGGTTGTGACCATGCCTTCCACAAGTGCAGGAGTCTCTCCAGCAGGTACAGTAAAGCGATTTTCGCAAACTGAGAAAAAAAGTATAATGGTCAATCGTCCTAATTGTGTTGCACAATATAACAGTAACATGGGTGCAACTGATCAAATGGATGAATGCATTTCTAATTATAGAATTGGCATCCGCAGTAAAAAGTGGTATTGGCCAATTGTTACTTGGCTCCTTGATGCAGCAATAAACAATGCGTGGTTTTTATATAGACAGAACCACAAGAAAACATCAAATTTGATCTTTAGAAGAGAGATAGCTCAAGAATACTTGACACGTTACGGTACATCAGCAAAATCGCCAGGACCTGCCAGAACGTCCATATCCCGCACTCTGTTACCAGGTATTCGTTATGACGGTATGAATCATTATGTTGTTCATTGCAATAGACGCCGCTGTGCCGGAGATGGATGCAAGAGTTTTGGAAGAACCATGTGCTCTAAGTGTGACGTTGGTCTTTGTGTAACTTGTTTTGCCAGCTGCCACACAAAATAATATTTTTATTGTTGCTTTTAACGAATAAATATATTTTTTGAACAATTTAATAGTTTTGTATTTCATTGCAGTATAGGCGCCCAGTGATACCATTTGGTATCAGCATCTAATTCGTTTTTATCAACTTGATATTTTTTTTAAATATTTTTTATGGTCAGTATGGACTCATATGAAGTCAAAAATATGAGAAATTATAAAATAGCAGACAAAAAATAGTTTAGGGCGCTAATGGGTTAATTTATGCATGTTAATTTCTGTAGAAGCCGTTTTATAATGCGCGGTCGATCCCATGTTCAACATGCCGAAAAGGGAGCGCAGACCGTTTTCGGCCTGTTCAACATGGGGTCGACCGACCGCTCGCTATAAAACGGCTTGCACAGAAATTACCATGCATAAATTAAACATAACAAAAATACATTTAAATGCAGAAAACCATGAGCTATCAAATGGAGAATTTTTTTTTTTATCAGAGCCTTATAGTTTTTTGTAAAAAAAATCCTTTCTAAACTAAAAATTGAACTTCAATAATTTGTAAAATCGTTAATTTCAAAGTTATCGAACCGCTTGAAAAACGCACTTATGGCAAATTTATTCAAGATTAAGATGGTTTTTATTCAAAAACCATCTCCAATCATTCAATTGGAATTGGATTATCTGTTCTTTCAGTGACGCACAAAAAGTGAAATGGGGCAGCGAGACCAATTTCAAGGTCACACCCCTTACTTTGACGCGCACTAGGACGTTAGCTATAAAAGATAGATTGGGGCTGTCGGGGGGTTCTCAATCTCCATATACCCTAAGCGATTTTATCATACTTTTTTTTTCAATTTCGTTAAGCCGTTTTAGCAGCGTTCTACCACAACTGCCATTTTTCCAAAAAACCACCCCCATTCAGCGAGTCCACCCCCTAAACTGTTGCAAAATGAGATTCCGACTCCATCTGAACAAACTGTCAAAATTTAAAAACTATACTATTTTTTTCTCACAAATCACGTTTTTTTTGCTTCATTGCCTGGCCTATTTTACTTTAGAGTAGGTATTTTATTTTTTCGTGCATTAAAAGATTTCCAGGTTGCAGGTGGATCAGTACAGAGATAGTAGTAGGGTTCAAAGCTGCTTCTATCGTGTCATCCCGTTTGCACTTTATTGCTAAAATGTAAGGACCACTTTTTATCATTTCTAATACCCTAACAATGCAAAATCAACATGTCGTCCAAAAATCGTACGGTCGAGGAAGTCGTGGGGGTGGATTTTGCAAAAAATGCCCAATTTTTTTTTATGATTTCCACATCTAACACCCACGGCCATTAAACTCACACAATCAAATTTCAATATTTTCATTAGCAACTATTTTTTTTTTTGATTTTTAAAACAACCTTCATAATGCTTTCTTATGGAGTTCCTTAACGAATAAACGCTTGTCCTAAAAACTCATTTTTATGTTATCGTTCACCTCGTTGGTAGTTGAAAACCATTTGGTTTATCAAAAAACCGCCTTCTATAAACGTTATGCATTGAAGATCAGGGAATACATTAGTTTTCTCAAAATCCTAATCCGATGGATAGTTTTTTTTTAAATTAGCAAATTGTGTAGTCATGTCGTGAATGCCGCTGCCGCCAGCGGAGCTGCGAGGAAGGTTTATATTTGCGTGGGCTGTCAGGCAATAAACGACATAGTGGTTCCGAGGTGCGCTTAGGATCGTTTTCGCGTGACATGGGATGTAGGGTCGCTGAAAAACATTGTTTTAGTGTTTTAATGTAATATTTTTTTCTATGTCCGGATTTTAAAGTGTCTTAATACCAATTATTGATAGTTCTGTTTAAGTTTGCAGCGGTATTCACGACATGACTTCACAATTTACTAATTTAAAAAAAAAAACTATCCATCGGATTAGGATTTTGAAAAAACTAATGTATTTATTCCCTGATCTTCAATGCATAACGTTTATAGAATACGGTTTTTTGATAAACCAAATGGTTATCAACTTACAACGAGGTGAACGATAACATAAAAATGAGTTTGCAGGACAAGCGTTTATTCGTTAAGGAACTCCATAAGAAAGCATTATGAAGGTTGTTTTAAAAATTTTAAAAAAATAGTTGCTAATGAAAATATTGAAATCTGATTTTGTCAGTTTAATGGTCTTGTGTGTTAGATGTAAAAGTCATAGAAAAAATTTTTTGGCATTTTTTGCAAAATCCACCCCCACCATTTCCTGGACCGTACGATTTTTGGACGACATGTTGATTTTGCATTGTTAGGGTATTAAAAATGATAAAAAGTAGTCCTTAAATTTTAGCAATAAAGTGCAAACGAAAATCTGTTTTAAGCGACTTCTGCGAGCATTGAAACTCTACTATAGCATCTGATATCCACCTGTGAGCTAATTCACGCGGGCTACGTAAACTACAATGTATAGTCCGTGTTAGCTCCAACAGTGGACTGTATAAATGAAACTGATCGTTGAATTGAATTTTCAATACAAAATTACAAAATATATTAATTATTTTACAATGTGACAATAATTAAACAATCTTTCCTTGGCGACGAACAAAATTCTCCGTCACTTGTTTTCAGCTGGTCAACGGCAACGATATATTGGAGAAATATACATAAGTTTATTTAGTTGCCCTAACATGCCGCCAGCCTTGAAATAACTAATTTCAACATTAAACCAATTGAACTATATCATATTTAAAAAAAAAAAGAAAGGGTTCACTGAATTGGCAAAACACAAATTTTAGATATTGCACGTTTAAATACCGAACCATCAGCACATCGTACACTGACTACACGAACTATGCTGTCTGGGCCAGGATGAAGTTCGAGCACTCTACCAGTTTTCCATATGTTGACTGGAACCTGATCCTCCTTGATGATTACCAAACTACCAACTGCTAATAGTTTGGTGTAAGACTTTTTCCATTTGATTCGAGACTGCAATTCGGAGATGTATTCCACATTCCATCGCTTCCAGAAATGATGAACCATAGCTTGTAAACGCTGATATTTGCTCAGTCGATTTTCCGCGACGATCGTGTAATCTGGTTCTGGAAGGGCGGTTAAAGGTTTTCCCACCAGAAAATTGGCCGGAGTAAGTGGTGTTGTATCCTGAGGGTCCGTAGACAGCGGTGATAATGGCCGGGAGTTCAACACCCCTTCAATTTGAATTAATATTGTGCAAAGATCCTCATAAGTAAGACTAGAAGCACCTATAACGCGTTTCAAATGAAATTTAAAGCTTTTTACACCGGCTTCCCATAAGCCACCAAAATTAGGTGCTCTAGGCGGATTAAAGTGCCACGATATTCCTTCAGCTGAAAGTGTTGAGGCTATATCATTTGAATTAGTCTTAATAAAGTCAAAAAGCGTCGCATTGGCCCCCACGAATGTAGAACCATTGTCTGAATAAATATGCAAAGGTTTACCCCGTCTTGCTATGAAGCGTTTTAATACTGCAATGAAAGAAGGAGTGGTCATGTCAGTGACGACGTCTAGATGTATACATTTCGTACTCATGCAAACAAACACACACACGTAGGCCTTTAAGGTTTTTGGATTTCTCGTTTTCCTGTCTCTTATAGTTATTGGTCCAGCATAATCAATACCAGTATGTGTAAAGACAGGTTGAAATGCTGTAACTCGACTTTCAGGCAAATTTCCCATTTGATAGTGCTGTGCAACTGGTTTAGCCCTAAAACACACAACACAATTTCGTACGATTGATCGGGAAATTCGACGACCGGAAATTGGCCAAAACCTTTGACGGATTGAATATAGAAGCTGTTGAGGCCCACAATGTAATAACTCTATATGTTCATGTCTCAAAATCAAAACAGTAAGAGGATGTTTATTATGCACTATAATAGGATGTTTTTGATCAACTGAAATATTTGCCTTTTGTATGCGTCCACCAACTCTGATCAATCCTGCTTCATCCAAATAGGGATTTAAACTCAAAATTTGACTAGAAGTGGATAAAGTTTCGCCTCTTTGTAATGTAGCATATTCTTTTGGAAACGATTGGATTTGTGATATTCTTACTAAGCAAATAAGAGCATTATTTAGTTCTTCGGATTGAATGATACCAACTGAGACAGTCTTAGATTTGAGACGAAAATAAACTCGAAAACATATTTCAATAATTCGTTGTAACTTTAGCAGAGTCGAGAATCGGACAAAATCAAAATCAAAGACCTCCATCAAAACTATAGAATGACTAAGAACTTTCTGTTCAGGTATGTCTGAGGTTAATTCAACAACCTTTTGAGTTTCTTTTAAGGGACTGGAAAATACTAATGTGGGTCCTTTCCACCATAAGTCTGACTCGAGTAAATAAGTACTAGAGGCTCCTCTGGATAAACAATCCGCGGGGTTGTTTTCTGATCGAATATGATACCAATCCTCAGAGTTAGACAAGTTTTGAATTTTTGTTACGTGGTTTGCCACAAAAGTTTTCCATCTACTTGGGCAACTTTGAATCCAACATAATGCTATGGATGAATCTGTCCAGTAGAAATATTTGTCAACTTGAATTTCTATTGATTGTTTGACCTTTTTCACCAATTTAGCAGCAACATATGCTGCACAAAGCTCTAAACGCGCTAGAGTTATAGTTTTTATCGGGGCCACGCGAGATTTGGAAAGGATAAGATTGGAAGAAATATATTCACCAGAAGCTATCAAACAAACCATGTAAACAAAAGCGCCGTATGCTTTTTCCGATGCGTCCGCAAAAGCATGAATTTGTAAGATTTAAAAATTATTATCTAGTACATGACGAGGAATAGTTACTTGATTGAGAAGTTTTAAGTCCTCACAAAATATCAGCCATTTTTCTCTAAGACATTGTGACACTGGTTCGTCCCACGTTATTCGTTCTCGCCAAAGACATTGTAGAATTAATTTTGCAACTACCACAATTGGACCTAGTAAACCCAGTGGGTCAAATATTTGACTGGTAATGGACAAAATAATTCGTTTCGAAATTTTTATATCCGTCGTATCAGAAGCCCTAATAGAATAGTGAATTGAATCCTGAGTAGCATTCCAAATTATACCCAATGTTTTATTCTGTTGGCCCTCACCTAGATGCAAAATACTCGAAAATTGATCTTGATCCACTTCAAATTGGTTCATTAGCTCAGGCTGATTCGAAAGCCATTTTCCCAACTTAAACCCAGCGGTACTAAGAATCAAAAATATATCGTGTTGAAGTTGCACCAATTTGGACTTCGAAAACGCACCAGTCAATAAGTCATCAAGATAAAAACACTTCATTATAGCCTGGCTTGCTTCAGGATATTTATCTTTAAATTCTAGACACAATTGATACAAAGTTCGAACCGCCAGAAACGGTGAAGAAGCACAACCGTATGTCACGGTGTTAAGCTCAAAACATTCAATGTCGGCGGATTGATTGTCAGGATTTCTCCATAAAATTCTTTGATATCCACGTTCAGAAGGATTAATCAAGACTTGTCGGTACATCTTCGCAATATCAGCATTGATCACATAGGGAAAAATTCGAAAATTTAGAAGAATAGATAATAAATCATTTTAAATGGTTGGGCGCACATATTGCACGTCATTCAAAGAAACCCCAGTATCGGTTTGTGCTGAAGCATCAAAGACAACTCGGACCTTGGTTGTCAAACTGGCTTGTTTGACAACTGCATGATGTGGTAGATAAAAATACTTATTTGAATCCCTCGAATCCATCGAAAAGTCTGTAATTTTCTTCATATGACCAAGATCGCTGTATTCATTAATAAACGAGACATATTCTTTCTTTAACCATGCGTCCTTGTGTAAGCGTTTTTCCAAAAAAAGTAATCTCTTATAAGCCATTTGCCTGGAAAAACCTAGTTGACCAACAGTTTCTTTGAATGGAAATTTGACAACAAAACGACCTTCAGAATCGCGAGAAAAGTTGTTGACAAAATTACTTTCGCAATATTCTTCGGCCTTAGACATAACCTTTACATTCCAGTCACATTCCTCTAGTTCCCAGAATTTTGTCAAGTCTCGATCTATTTTCTGCTCTAACGAAAGACATGCCATTACCCTGTCCTGAGAATTGAAAGCACATAACGGATTAAAGTTACCACCAATAATCCAGCCCAATCTAGTCTTTTGAAGAACTGGCATACCAGTAGAAAGAATTTGTTTCATAAGCAGTATTCTGAAGAATACGTCATTACCTAACAACATGTCGATGTTACCTCGTGAATTGAATGCTTCGTCAGCTAAACTTACATTTTTGGGAATATTCCATTTGGAAATGTCAAAGGACACCGATGGCAAATTCTGAGTTATTTTGGAAATGACCAAACAAGGAATAGTTTCTTCGAAATCATTATTTACATTCGACATGACAGTCACATCTACTCTGGAACTCGCCGTAGCTGACAACGCTTGACCTACTCCAATAATTTTGAAATTAACGCAATGTTTCTGGAGACCCAGTTTGTTAACCAAACTTTCCGATATGAAATTGCTCTGCGATCCTGGATCAAGTAAGGCTCGAACAATGTAAATCACTCCGTCCCTACCTAGAACTCGAATTTTAGCAGTGGCTAGCAGTGATAACGTTGTATTATAATTTTTCCCAGATTCAGTGGACGGAGTCATGGCGCTCAACACAACAGCACTCTCAGGTTCAGCTGACGGGGGCACCGGATACTCCTCAGAATGCAATAGTGAATTATGTTTCTGGCCACAATGACGACAAGAGCTCGACTTTGAACAGTTGCTTGTGTGTTCTGGACTAAAACAATTCAAACACAATTTTAATTCACTTATAGCTGCGAGTCGAGCTTGCACATTCAAATTCCTGAATGCGAAACATTTATAAATGGAGTGTGGCTTATTACAAAAATAACAAGAAAATTTATTTTGTGGCGTAGCTGCCAAATGACATTTAATTTTTTCTGATTTAATTTCCATTTTTGAGGATTCCAACTTTTCCAATAACTCGCATCTTGCCTTCAAGAATTTGTTAACGTCTTCCAAGCTAGGAAGTTCGTTACTTTTTACCTGAAAATATTCCCATTCTCGAAGAGTTATGAGATCGAATTTATTTGTGAGCATGAATACAATGAGTGTGTCCCAATGCTCAACTTCCTGACCAAGGCTTTTCAAAGATCTTAAATTTTTATTGAATATATCGTAAACTTTTCTAAGCTCAGTATATGACTCTTTCATGACTTTTGGACAATCAAACAAATCCTTGATATAATTATAAATAATTAGACGATTGTTTTCATACCTATCGGTCAAGATAGTCCAAGCATTGGGATAATTGTCATTAGTAACCTGCAAATTAGCAATTGCATGCAATGGTTCTTCACTAAGAAAAGATTTCAAATAGAAGAACTTCTCCACGTCCGATAAATGCACATTCTCATGGACAATAGCACGAAAGGCATCTCTAAATTCGAGCCACTTGCCATAAGAGCCATCAAAAACAGGTAATTTTAGATCAGGCAACTTTATAGACGGTTTTTGACTCACTTGCTGTGGAGCAATACTAGCACGAGATGCTCCACCGCTACCGGCGCTACCTGACTGATTGTCAACACCTGAATTGTTCAAAATTGATTTAATTCTACTGAGAATAGAAAAATATTCTTTTTCAAAATTAAACCTTTCAACATTTTCAGATTCAATAATGACATCTATATCTACCTCAACACCCTCAGCTGTTGTATCTAAAGACAATTGACACTCTATATCCGTCTGGACATCATTAAACTGAGATAAAAGAGGTTCAACATTTTCTAGCCGAGTTTCGATTTGAATCAAGTCTAATTCGGATAGCTTTTCTAAATCAAGTTTATCGAGAAACCCTTTCATTCTAGTTAAATTACCTTTCAGAGTACCTCTTTTCAATTTCAATTTGCGTAAATCCGCCATAATAACCATAATATTCAAAACTGAAAAATATAAAAGGCAACAACTGCGCAATAAATGATTCCAGTACTTACTTACCAGATCTCAAACACGACACAAAAACAAATGAATTGCCAATTATCTATGCTGTAATAATTAATAGAACGGACTTACAACACTTTGTCGACTAATATTCCAGACTGGAACTCCCTGTATTGGCCTAAGGTGCTACACCAACGTCACCCGGTTGAACCATTTAACTGAGCCAATGCCAACAGGAACAGATAGAACAATGACCGCCTTGGCCCTTCCCCGCCTTGACTGCGAAAATTGACTGGAGAAAAAAATAACGTATCCGTGTCGATAGGACCAAATGTTAGCTCCAACAGTGGACTGTATAAATGAAACTGATCGTTGAATTGAATTTTCAATACAAAATTACAAAATATATTAATTATTTTACAATGTGACAATAATTAAACAATCTTTCCTTGGCGACGAACAAAATTCTCCGTCACTTGTTTTCAGCTGGTCAACGGCAACGATATATTGGAGAAATATACATAAGTTTATTTACTTGCCCTAACAGTCCGTCTAGAAAGTATCCGGAATCTTATATTTTTCCAATTTCTAATATACTTATTTCTTTTTTGTAACATTCTAAGACAAAACTTATTCTCCAAGTATAGGCTGTGCCGATAGTAAGCATTTGTTAAAATTGCATGACAACACCATCTGTCAAATATTGATTGACTAGACAAACTTGAGATTTATGAGATAATGTCGCGAGTAGAAAAAAGAAAAGTCGTGGAATATTTGTATAGAAAAAATGTTCGGAAGTATTTCCAGATGTAAAATTTATAATTCAATGGAGGTTGTAAAAATAATCCCGCCAGGGGTTTGCTAGCTCCCCCATCGGGCGCCTCCCCAGGTGGCGGATGGGAGAACGCTTCCCAGATATGGGTGGTACCGGGAAAATCAAATACTCGGGGCGGACCAAAAACTAGCACTGCAACGTCTGTACCCATGTTGGACGGTTGCAAACGGCGTCTGACCCAGAATGGGCGGCCGAAAAATAAGCCAATAAATTGGCATAAACGAAGGCAACGGGATACCACCTTTATTATTTTCCCAAGACAATAACATGAGTATATTTAATTCAAAATTTTCCGGAGGTATAAATAGTCCCCCAATCGGAACTCCGGGGGGAACGGCTTTAAATGTAACAAATTTGAGAACAAATCTAAGAAAACCATTGAAGATCGGAACATGGAATCTAAGAAGCCTATTCGAAGCTGGGAAACTGGCAAACCTCACACGAGAAATCAGCCTGACCTGGTGTGGGAAGGTGCAATGTGGATAACGAAGTATTCTTCTACTCTGATGACGATCCAAACATAGAAAAGGCGTGGGAATTGTTATAAGACAAGAACTACTGAAATCTGTCGTGGACTTTGTTCCATACTCGGACCGCACTTCTTTATTGGAACTCAGAGCCAAGCCAAGTGATTTTAATAAAATACAGGTATACGTACTAACTGCGGACTCGTCGGACCATGATGTGGAGAAATTTTATGATGACGTCAAGGAAAAGATGAAATTGACTAAAAAACATGACGTTAATATAATTATGGGTGACTTCAATGCCAAAATAGAAAAGGGTGAATTTGAGGAGTTAGTTGGATCATATGGTCTTGGAGAAAGGAACAAGAGGGGTGATCGATTATTACAATTTACAATTCTGCCAGGAGGAACGCATGGAAGTGGCAAATAAAGTCCATTCCAAAATAATTCGTTGACTCTTCAAGTATCAATAAAATGTTGATGATACCCTCAACCACAAACTTCGACTACCTGTGAGCAGGTCCGGGTTGATTTTATTTATTATACCTGCCTAGGTGAGATGTACATGTAAATGTGGGTGAATGTTTTAGTTAAATTATTTAATCTTTGTGCAGAACTAGAGCTGTTATATTGACAAAAAAAATGTGGCGTCCATGGGCAAATGATGGTAGTATTGCAACCGGAAGTGGTATTTCAAAAAAAAAAACATTTATCGCTAGATGCAAAGGAAATTGTGAGGAACGTTTATTTAACCCTTCTGCAGAGAGGCTATAATCATAATCAAAGTGTGAGTGAATCATCCGTTTTAACCAAAACTCCATTATCTACGGTTAAAGATATCGTAGCCAAACGCATCCAGCCAAGGAAGCAACGGTGTGACAGCGGCAAGTCAAGAAAGGTTGAAGAAGCGGATAAAGAGTTGATTCGTAGGAAAATTTATGATTTGTACAGTAAACAAATAATACCTACAATAGATTCTCTAAAAAAGGTACTTATAGAAGACGAAACTGATATATTATGTAGCAGAACAAGCCTTTGGAGAATTGTGAAAGCAATGGGTTTCAAATATCAAACCATTAATAAGAGGCAAGTGCTAATGGAATATTTAAGTTCCATAAAACAATATAGGGCAGAAAATCGTCCGATAATATATCTTGACGAAACATGGTTTGATACCCATGACACTCCCAAAAGAGGATGGAGCGACTCAACCTCCAAATGTCAAACCAAAGCACCCTCAAATAAAGGCCAGAGGATTACAATTTTGCATGCCGGATCAGAAAATGGTTTTGTTCCAAACTCTTTGCTGCTATCCGCAAAAAAAATAGCCAATTCATCATTAGATTATCATCAAGATACCGATGCAAAATTATTTGAAGAATGGTTTCAGAATCGCCTTCTTCCGAACATACCAGAAAACAGTATAATTGTGATGGACAACGCTAGTTACCACAGCCGTCAAAAAAATAAAGTGCCCAATGCAAGTAATACAAAAGTAGAACTTCAAAAATATATGATGGAAAATGATATGTATTTCGAAGAAAATTATACAAAGAAAGATCTTTTAAACGTTTTGAAATCATATAATGTCAAAAAAGAATATATTTGTGACGATCTTGCTAGCGCTTGTGTTCATACAGTTTTGCGTCTTCCTCCATATTATTGTATTTTCAATCCAATAGAACATATCTGGCATGAATTGAAGGCAATGGTTAGGAGAGGAAACACCTCTCCTACACTTAGTACTGCTGTAATAGATTTAATTAGAAAATGTGTAGATAATATTCCAGTTCAAAGCTGGAAAAATTCTGTCAATCACGTTATAAAAGTTGAAGAAACCTATAATTCAATAGGTATTAATGTTAAGCCATTAATAATTAGTTTAGGCATAGATGAAGATGACAGTGACAGTGAAACGGAACTAAATATAGATTAGGTTTGGTTGAATTGTGTATTGTATTATATTGTATTAGATATTAAGTTTTGGTAATTATTAAGATAGTATAAGATTATACCATTAATAAATAATATTATGAAACGCCTTTTTCGTTTTCATTATAATGGGCACAAAATCCGTACCTGTAAACCTTTGAGTGGGTATTAAGGAACCCGGTACCTACATAAAAGAACCTGGTACCTACACAATAGAGGCTAATAGCTATCTAATTTATGGTAGGGTTTTATAGCCGTGAAGTCAACGAAATATTTTGGAATGGACTTGGTATCAATTTCACCCTCACCGATCCTATACCTGGAAGTCCCCAGCGGACCGTCCACACAATGTAGTGCGAAACCAAATAGATTTCATCCTGATCAACCAAAGATTCAGCTCAACCATCAAGAGAGCCGTCACATATCCTGGGGCAGCAGATGTGCCTTCTGACCATGTACTATTGGTAGCCGTCTTGAAAATCTCCCTGTCGAGTCGAAGAAAGCCAACCATACACAGCGACGGGTAGCGTTAGAAAAAGTGAGGTGCCCAATAATAAAATCTGAGATGTGTAATGAGATAAACACACAAATACAAACAATAACATCGATTATTGGAGAAGAGCCCACACAAGCATGGACAAAGATTATGTACATTGCAACAAACTCAATGCAAAACAGATTAGGATACAAGGCAAAGAACAAAAAACAAAAATGGATGATGGATGAGATTTTGTTGGTAATGGATGAACGTCGAAAGCACAAGAACAAAACAGACAACAACATGTACAAGGATATTCATAGACTCATAAGATCAAAGATTAGAATAGGAAAGAGCGAATGGCTTAAACGTGAATGCTTAGAGATAGAGAAGCGGCAAAATCAACTCGATGTCTTTAACCTGCACAAAAAACTGAAGGAGACTGCCGGCATATATAAAAAAATGAGACCAACTATAACAGTAAATAATAACAATCACAGCACTACATAAATTATTTAACTGACACAGATCACTATCCCAAACAGTCGTTGTGCTCTACTTTTATAACTCTGCCTAAGAAGATCAATGCAAGAAAATGTGAAAATCATAGACTTATTACCCTGATGAGCCATACTTTAAAAATATTTCTTGATGTAATACACCAGAGAATTTACAAGAAATGTGGAAGAGGCATAAGCGACTCGCAATTCACCATATTAGTTAGGTTAGGAAAAATCGGGCGCGAAATTTAAAATGGGTTCCTTAACACATTTCAACAAATTTGACAGCAATGTATTTCTGACGTGATTTTCAGACGGGAATATCTTGGGTTCTGGGCATTTCTTAGTATTTGAACTTATTATACGTCAAACTTTGAACATATTTCTCTATAAGTCATGCTCTAATTGTTTTTTTAGACTTATGAATTAAAAATACAAATGATTTTAATTAACAGTGTCTGTTTTCGGTGGACATACGTGGGGTCTAAAACCAGCTGTAAGAAAGTGAGGTTGTGTGTTGTGTTATGATTGTTGGTGAATTGTTTATTTATTTATTTATCACTAGTTTAGTCATTTGTTTTTCCATTTTTTTGGATTATTGAAGTACATTTACTAACCAAGTATGTAGGTACACTTTTATTTTATTATAATTATAGGTACCCATATATATACTTATGGATCAAGCAACGACATACGTATTTTATACAAACATCGGCTTCTTAAATTGGTCATATTTTTATTTTAACAATGTTTATTCAACTTTCAAGCACTCTCTCAGTTAATTAACATATTAAAAAAACTATTTATACAACTCACCTCCCTAACAAACGTTCTGTCACGTCTACAGACGCTTTTAAAATTGAGTCCCCATAAGACATCAATGTATTAATTTTTGAACTAGGAACCCGCGCCAATTTGCGATTCTAACCTAACTAATATGGTGAATTTGGGTTCAGGCAGGGGTTAGGTACACAAGAAGCGATAGTCGCAACATAAGTGCTTGTAGAAAAATGTTGCGAGAAAGGATATGTGCCTATGTTTCATAAATTACGAAAAGGCATTCGATGGCGTACAACACCACAAATTGATGCAGCTCCGCAATAAGCTTGATATAGACCAGAAAGACATTAGATGCATTGAAAACCTATACTGGAACCAAAGCGCGCAAATGAAATTAGGCAATAATATGTCCAACACCATGCAGATTAGAAGAGGGGTGCGACAGGGATGTGTGCTGTCTCCTCTCCTGTTCAACTTATATTCGGAAGCGATTTTCCAGGAGGCTTTGGAAGACGTGGAAATGGGAGTTAATGGAGTGTGGATTGACAATATCCGCCATGCTGACGATACGGTTTTAATTGCTGATGCCATACACGACCTACAACAACTAGTCAACAAGGTAGAAGAACAGAGCAAATCAATGGGCTTAAATATCAACACCAGAAAAACAAATTTTATGATTATCTCTAGAAACCTAAATATGTTTGAAAACTCCACCATAATATTTAACGCAAGGCCCATAGAGAGAGTAGATAAATTTAAGTACTTGGCATTTCGAAGGCTGGACATCAGACAAGGAAATGAAATAAAATGTCGCATTGAACAAGCTCGACAGGCATTCTTGACGTTTCGAAGAGTGCTTACCTGTCCCGATTTTGACCTTAGCCTAAGACTCAGATTCATTAAATGCTACGTTTGGTCAGTGCTTCTTTACGGTATGGAAGGTTGGACATTAAAGGTGATTGCAATTAACAAATTAGAGGCTTCCGAGATGTCGTTGTATCGCGAATCCTTAAGATACCTTGGACGGCTAGACTAACAAACGAAGAAGTCCCAAGACGTGTCAACACATAACGTGAACTGTTTGAATTGATTAAAAATAGAAAAACGGCATATTTGGGACATATAATGCGAAACACGAAATATAATTCTTGCACCTGTTGATCGAAGGCAAGATCGAAGGCCAGAGAGGGCTCGGAAGAAAGAAAATGTCTTGGCTACGCAATATCAGACAGTGGACAGGGCTATATGATGTGCAGTCGTTAATACACACCGCAAGGAATAGAGAACAAATGGAAAATGTTATCGCAAATATCCATTAGTGGATACGCATTGAAAGAAGAAGAAGAACTATTCATTTTTCAAAAGTAAGAATGGAGAAAATTCTATTTTTGGTTGCTTTATCCAATTATGCCAAATTCAAAAATTAGTGATAGAGCCCATTCAAGTACTAGAAATATATATTAAAAAATTATAATTGTGCTTTCTTTTTTTCCGGAGACATTCTAGACGGACTATAATTAAAAACGCAATTTAATTCGAGGAGAATACGGTTCTCTCCAGATTTGTTTGTTACATGGCTAATTCTCTAACAAGTGGTCATTCGTATACTGACTCGAGTACGGATTGTTCGGGTAGCTATACACCCGCACTACAAACTGAAAAAAAAAATTCAAATGGGATATTCAGAGCACAAAATATCAACGGACCTATTTTGAAACGAATATTTATACTTGCCGCATCAAACAAATACAATAAAAAATATAGGATTTCACTTCTAAAGGATACGATCGGGTAAAAATAATTGTTTTCGCCACTTATTGTTTAATCCAGTTAGGTACATGATTTGGCGACAAGCCTAGACCTAAACACACCAATGTTTCTGTCACTTCCTAAATACACTTTTCGCGAAAATTTGAGCCAAGCCAAATAACATGCTGCAGAAAATGAATTTTATTTCGGCATTTGTGCAGCTAGAATACGTGTCAATAATCTAAACATCTAAGGTATTGTTACGAAATCAGATCGAGAGGCCCAGGATATTGTTAAGTCTACGAACTCAATGTTATTTACGTTTAGGATCATGTGCGTATTCAGGAATTCTATTGTATTCGAGTGAACATATTATTCTAGAAAAGTCCCGAGGATGTTCTCTTTAAGAACCGCGTATAGTTTTCAAGTTAGTCGATTTAAATGAGAGATTTCTTATGTCAAGTGGGAGCGATAATGATAAATTAATAATAGAGTCAAGTTATTCAATAAATGTTGATATTGTTAGTAGAGTGAGTTTCTAGTGGATCTACGGAATCTGTGAAAATTTGGGGTCAGAAGTGGGATCATTAGCAAGAGAACTATTAGATTAGAGTTTGAGCTAAATAGGGAGATAATTGGCAAGACCAAGGGTCTACTCTCTAATGCTGCTCAACACCATGCATTTACTTGAATCTCTTGCTATGGTACACTCGGCTAGCCATACCGACTGTCGCCATGCTGAGTAACATCAACTCGGAAACAAAGCGGCGTAGAAGCCGCTGCCTTGTAGCTGGATGTTGGCTCATCAAAGGCTAGAGGAAGACAACCATATGACCAAAAATTACCTGGTCCTCCTGGTAAGTGGTTGATACATCGGGCTAATTCTCCTTACTTGGAACAACTGTAGACTGTTAAAAGACCCAATCAACAGCCTCGAAACAGGACTAAAAATCGGAGACGAGCTATAGGCGACGAAAAGGGAGAATGAGTATTGCTACATGCAACGTTCAAGGAATGTCTGGGAAGATAAATGAAGCATGAAGCGATATCAGAGATCAAACAGAAGTTGGAACAGATTATCGCTACAGTGATCAAATGAAAATGACATGGCTCAGAAAATCTGGTAGAGTGAGATCATTTCTTCAGCGGGGTTTACAAAGAATGGACTCTCGTTTATTGTGTACCGGGTGTTTTTTTTATTTTTGATATCATTTTGATCACCCGTAAATTTTCTGTTTTTGAAGATATCAAGGTAAACAAAAAAACAAAGTGTAGGGTTAGTAGCCAAGTTTTTTTTTTTTCAAGTTGCACATAAAACAAATCACTTTCAATTTTCTGACATATAAGCCTACATTATATTTTTTCAAATGGAACACCCTGTATATTATACAGGGTGAGTTATTAAGCGTGCTGTGGTCCATATCTCCTATACTAACGGAGATCGAAGAAGAAACTGAACACAAAACTTGTAGATAAACAAAACATGAGTAGTAGGTACATTCCTTAATAATTTTCCAGCAAAGACGGTGGCCCAATAAGTAGTGGTGACACAAAGTTTTGTTTTTTAAATGACTCCTCCTATATACTTTCACATTTTCGAATTTATAATTTAATTCCAAGTAATTTCACTTAATGACTTCCTATCCCTATCTCCCACCGTTATCGAGAAAAAAATTAATCTACCAAATTTTAGGATAAAAAAATAATTGGGATAAGATGCCATTTCTTGCTTGTTTAAAGTAATAAAAAAATGAAATTTGATGCATAGTTAATCAGAACCCAGAGCAGAGGACCTACAATCTGTTGTTAAATCTCCGCAATAATTTACAGGGCGTCGTAAATCTAATCTAATGATTAGGTACCTAATGAATGATTCATAAAAGCATCAAAAACTTGCTTATTTCAAATGGGTTGCATTGTTTATTACTTTATTCTCTTTCTGCCTAGGTTAATGTTCCTATCCTTATCTTATCGTGACGGAATGAGAAGCATTTCTTAAAAAAAAAAAAAAAACATTGATATATATAGGAATGAGAACCATTTCTTAAAAAAAAAAAAAAAAAACATTTTATCTCATCCAACAAGATTTGATACCAGTCAGGACGAATTTTGACAAATGCTTTGACAGATTTGCATGAATTTTAATCATTTTGTTTCCTACTCAACTATTATACGTGTCTCAGGGAAAACAGTCCACCCCGATTTATTCGATTTGAAATGAAAATCTGGAAAGACGCCCGGACACGTCAATTTTTGATTTGAGGGGGAAATATTTTTCAGTAACGAAATGACAGCTTGTCAAAATCTTTGAAATAGATTGTTTTAGTAGGATTAAAAGCGGTAGTTATTTTCTTTAATAAAAATACTTAGAATTTACAATTCACGTTGTACACCTATCAAATAATGATAATAAAAAACTTCAATTTCAAGTATTTTGATTATGGGAGGTAAGTATCATTTTTACTCCCACTAAAACAATAGTCTTATTTCCAAGATTTTGACAAGCTGTCATTTCGTTACAGATGAAAATAATAAGACGAAATTCTAGGGCCATACGATGAGACCTTTAAAATGAGGTATGACACGACCCCTAACCCCTATTCAAATTTGGGGGGTTGAAGCTACGGGGATGAAAAAAACGGAAAAATAGTTCCCCCTGAAATCAAAAATAGACGTGTCCGAGCGTTTTTCCAGATTTTCACTCCAAATCCAATAAATCGGTGTGGACTGTTTTCCCTGGGACACCCTGTAGATCCATAATTCCTAAGAAACGAAATACGTTAATATACATATAACAACCTGAGGGCATTATAAGCGGGCGATATAAATCATAACGCCCGCTTACTATGATCTATAGCGCCCGCTTATAATAACCTGAGGTGTTTTTGTTGTTGTTTTATTAATTTGCACTCTTCCCTAGGCAGCAACTAAATGTCCGAATGAAAATATTTTCCGGTCTGGCCAGGATTCGAACCCGGTCTATCAGCAACGTTGCCCATGTAGTCGAGCTCGTTAACGCACCCGACATGAATAATAAAGCTCAAATGAAGCGGGAGACAAAGGAATATAAAACGAGCACAAGCAAGCAAGAGAATGGAAATAAAATAGTACAGAAAAAAAAATATATTCATGGGTAAGAAACTATAAGCACATTGATACTTCTATGGGAGGTAAAAAAAAGCACAGCAAATTGGAGGGTAATCAAAAACATTACGACAAAAAAAAAACAAAGATATTATTGCCAGCAATGGGAACAGTATTCCTAAGAATTGACAGAACAACGGGCAGAGTTTAGAGACGAAAGACACCATGGACAAAACATAAAAACCGCAGGTCCCTCAATAAGAGTAATAGAGGAAGAAGTTGAAAACAGTGTAGCTTCTTGGAAAATAGAAAAGCGCCAGGCCCAGAAGAAATATATAGGGGTGGGCATAAGCAAAGATAATCCTACTCCGAGTAGGATTATCTTTGGCATAAGTCACCGGCAGCCTTCAAAACAGTGCATGCGTAAGTCCCACCACTCTCGCTTGGATTTCACGTAAGTTAGCTCGCAACGGGTACGGCTGGGTGCAAATTTGCCAACTGACTTACGCCCAGCCCTGTATGAAGAACTTATGAAGTATGGGAACAATATACTCTACAAAACTAGACAAAAACAAATGTGAATACCACCGAGGCATTACAGTGACAAATACGATAAGTAGGGTATATGAAAAAGTTATAAAAACCAAATTATAAATCGAGTACAAATATGGTGAGGTATAAGAACAGGCCGGTTTTAGAACAGGAAGATCAACAGTATACCACTTATTCAGCTTGATCAAGGTGATAGATAAAAAAACTAGCGTATGACCAAGAACTTCATTTACTATTTGTGGATCTAGACCTATCGGCTATCACCAACACTTTTCAAAATATACTTGGAAGAAGCGCTTAAAGGAATGCAGACACATTGCTATACCGCTCAATTAATACACTCTATATACTCGAAAGCTTTGCAGATGAAGTAGTAATTTTACAGGTTAATCATGACCTAGAGTACATGATACGTAAATTGACGAGAAGGGTTTGCGACTAAATCTGACAAAAACAGAACATATCACCATAGGAGAAGAAAAAAGAAACCTGAAATTTGATAATGGCAAAATAAAACAATGCACTGAATACAAATATTTGGGATTGGAAATCTCGAATGAGGGAAACCTAGATGAATCAAGTAAAGATCGGAATATACAAGGACCGAAGGCAATATCCCTACTAAAAGGAGTACTGTGGGAGCAAAGTATCAATAATCAAAACTGCAATATACAACACAATTGTCAGATGCATCGTCATATAAAGCGGTCTGGCCACTAAAACTAAAGACCAGAAGCGCCAAAAAGCTGGAAGCAACTGAAATGGACTTTTGGAGGAGAGCGGCAGTTTACCTTTTAATTGGACTTATTGAAGATAAATCCCTCATATTTTCTGTGATTGAAGGGGAATAGTGACCTTTAAGCAACCTTGTTATTTCATGGTAGAATAAGTCGCATGGTGTCCTTGGTGCAGCCAGGTTTTTCAATATCTGCCGCCCATGCTAGAGTAATATACATATATACTTCCATATTATCTTCCACTCTATTTACTCTAAACATTTCTTTCATTCGCTCGAAGATATGTTTCAAAATGCTTCTGGCTTGCCATTGAAGGCTTCAATATTTCCTATCAGCGCCACAATACTAATGGATTGAACAAAAAGCCATGCACTTTCACAGACTACAGTCCAGTTTTTCCTAGTGCTACCTCTGTTTGTGATTAACTGGGTTGACTACACATCTTTGTCTTCTCATATTCAGTGCCGATGATGGAGAAATCGCAGAAAACTTGATTTTACCTTTGTAGTGTAGTGTATTTATTATTTTCAACCAGAACTTCGTAGAATTGGAAAACATATGCGGAAAAATGTATACTGATATCTGTACATATTTTTTAACGTCACTCCAAAGTGTTACTTCGAATATTTCTTGAACACCACAGCTTTATATTTTGCCTTAAAAATAGGTATGGATTTGGTCCATTTTTGACATTAAACTGTGGCTACACCAGTTCTCCAAAACTAATGTTATACAAAGAAGCATTCTCAACTGCACTGACATTTTGATTTTTTTTCTAAGTCGATTATCATACCCGAGAAAAATGTTGAAAGTCGGTCGAAAATCACCCAATTTTAAAAAATCCTAACTGGGTTATGTTTGAGAATTTTGAAAAAATGGAAAATCACTGCAGTTCTCTAATGTTTTGTCTCTTTGCTGTTGACATTCTAAATAATTTCGTACACTAGAAAAGCACTAGTTTTTTTTTTCAAATGTTAGTGTTTTTGATGTACATCCAAGCAAAATCTAAGCCCGAAAATTCTATCCTTTACATGCTTTCTTTGTCCTATTTCTCTGGGTACCTACCTCCCTACCTGAAATAGTTATTTTTAATGTTTTATGGCTTTATCAATATTCAACCAAAAATTTAACTTTTATTGATTTTAAATTACCATTTCAGTTCAATGATACTTGTAAGTACCTTGTAAGTTTCAAGTTTTAAGTAAGTTAGTTTATAAGTCCGACATTAGACCAGAGAAAACATTGTGCATGTTTGTTCCAATTAAGAATATGACAAATAACAACGCCGAATTATTCAATACCGTTATTGCAAAATTCATTGGAGGAAAAATAATCGATCTTTCTTAAAGAAGCAGTTACTTTCTACGTTGTCATGAGGTTGGGCGGGATGGGATGGCTATTTTTTCCACCTATCAAAGTATAAAAAAAGCAGAATCATAAGTTTGCCGAAACCATAGATTTGTCGAGACTTTATACTAGGCAAATTGTACCTGGGCCCCGGGCTTCTGTGAACTGGCGGGGCCACCGATCGGAGCAACTAACATATGCTATTTTTCAAGTAAAACTAAGGTGATTTTAGTACTAACTAAAAATAGGTAATAAAAATATGTAGATGTTGGCAATATCTCTTTTGCCAATCTTTGGGAATGGATTTGTTATCATGAGTGCAGAGTGATTTCTGAAGTTTGAGCATTGTCATATTCCTCCATAATATCATGACATTGTACCTTTTACGACCCTCGAATACTTTCCCAAATAATGTCTCGCCGTCGCCGAAAGCAATATTATTATATGACCCAGACTTTCTGTTAAAGAACCCAAAGATATTGTATGTAAATAAATTAAACATTTGTCCACCATAAACCCCAAAATTCCCAAATATCCTTAATGGTCATTCTTTGGGCGAACAGACTGTCATTTATTGCCAATATTTATTTAGGGTTTTCCAGTTGTAATTATGTAGGTTTTAGAAACGTTTTAGAAGGGATGTAAAGGTCGATTTGTAAGAGATCTAGTGAAGCAAGAAGACAGTCTTAAGACAGCTTCAGTCATAGTAACACATTTTGTTAAAACTCTCTCTAAAATAAGTCTTACTTTTGCTGTAGTTCAATTTCATTCTATATTCCATTACCTAATAAAGCTACAAGTTTCAAACCAAAAACAAAAGTAGTTTTAACCGAGGCAAAACACTGAAGGATCACAACAGCATTTTGTATCAAAATCATCTCGAGCAACTTTTCCTAATTTTGTAATTCAATAAACCATAATCCATGCAGGGCCCCCGCCAGACCTGAAGCCGCCGCGTGCGATTTCATATTTTGGCGCCCCTTAGTTAGGGTTGGCGAATAAAAAAGCGCAAAGATTTTTGGAGTGGCATTGAGTCAATTGCGTAGGTTGTCATGTTTTTTAATAACTACATAAATGATAATAGTCCAGAGTAATTTTGCAAGAACCAAAAGGAACATTCAACAAAAAAATTGGCCCAGTGGCTGTACGGCTGTACGAAGCTAAGAGGCGAACAGTAACTGGAACTCTGTAAACGAATAGAGATATTTTCTCTATCTCTATTGACGTCTCCTCTCTATTGATTTCGACAAGAAAGGAGAAGACAGCAAGTGCCATAGCGATAGGGATAACAATCCTTATCCGTTACAGAGATCCTTGCCTGGGTGCTTATTCTTGAAACAGGGGAGCAACGTTCCCAGGAAAACGAGTGTTTCGTCTTTCTCAATGATATGCAAATGATAATATAAGTAACAAAGATGAGACACTCGTTCTCCTGGAAACTTCGCTCCCCTGTTTCAAGAATGAGGACCCTGCTGCAGCCTAATTCTCGCTCGATATGCACGAGGCCGCAGGGCACGGTTTTATTAATTTTCAGTATTTGTCTGACTCACATGAGATTTTACATGGAACTGAGTAGGACACGACACTTGTTCCCAGTTCCCAGATAAGCACCTGGCCTTTGAATAAAAAGGAAAATAATTGAAACACTTTAGGAAAAAAAATTAATGTATAAATATTTGATAAATTAAATTACAGTTTTTTTTTGTATATATTTTTCTCTCGTGCGATTTGCCGCCCCTTGGCTATGTCGCCCGCGTGCGCCGCACGCCTTTGCGCTTATGGTAGCGGAGGCCCTGAATCCATGTCTCATTGACAAACTTCAGGAAGATTGTGTTTTATTGTTAAATTGAAAAAAATGGCTCGACATCATCAACTTGTTCTTTGGAAAATATTTACAGGTATATTTGATGTGGAAGTTATTCTTTTCCAAAATATATACCTCATCTAAGCAGCAATAAGGTACCTGACCCAAATAAGGCCATGTGCCTAATAAGGCCTGTGCCTTTTATTGCTTAATATTGAAACCCATTTTCAAAAATTACAATAATATTCAAAAAGAAATCTATAATGCAAATCAAAAATTATTGCGAGGGTTCTTTATTTTATGCAAAAACCACCACTTACACAAAAAAATAAATAAATCGGTGTTAATATTCAAGTCATAGAAGCGAAAAACTTAACATATAAGCTCGAGATTTTTGTTGGGTTTGGTGGATAATGTAAGAAAAAAAAATAAAACTTCTTCTCGTGGCCTTATTTGGGACAGGTACCTTACTGAATTTTACCCTCCTATGCGAGAATTATCTTCAGAAATATTTACATTATTGTATATACAACAAGTTAGTTCAAGCAGTGTATGAACATCACATTTCATGTAACAATGAATTTTTGTTTCCAGCCGTCCCATGATGTATAATAAAAAAAAGAGTCAATTCCATGTATTCAATTGCAGATTGCAGATATCACTTAGTCAGGAAATCTGGAACAAAGCATCCTCTTGCTTTGTTGCAACATGCAACGCAATAGACCGTGAGTCCGTCCGCCTTTTAACTTTCATATAAGCGAAATTTATATATTGTTAAGTTTCTTTACAACAGAAAATTTGTACTAATTTGAAAATCGATAAAAAGTTTTCGCAAAAATTATAAAATCTGCGCGAATAGTAAAATATTATCCCTTTTGAGGGTGGGTCAAATTTATGGGCAGGTATTTGAGAAATAAATTATCTAACTTTAATAACGCCACTACTGAGTCGCCTGCAGAACAATTATGGCAATATAAGGGGAGTATTAAACTCGCTTGGAAAATGGAACTTCACTATTGCTAACCCAAACTTACCAAATGCAACTTTTCCACCGTTAGTATTTCGCATTTTACCCACTAGAAAATATCTTAGAGGCACATTTTATGATGCGAATCTGAAGGTTTCACCTTTTTTTTTAGTCTTTGTCTGAAGAGTTGACAGATCTTTGTTTCTAGCAGGTTTAGTAATGCTTCGAATTTATATATACGTGTCAATCTGTAGAGTGAGGCCCAGCTGTACATTCCAAATACAAATAATGGATCAGTTGAACTCTACTGGTACATACTTGAACTTTCCCATTTAAAATGTAGAAATATGCCAAAGTTTAATTTTGTTGCCAGCTACGATTCTGAATATGGCAATACTCCTTTACGAGCAACTTGCCAGCTCAGTCGTGGCAGGGTGACTTTGTCTGTATCTCAGCCATATCATCTCCGCGAATTGTTCGTTGAATTTTAGCTGTGGTCACTAATTTATGAGATGAGGTGTTTTTATAACACAAGCTAACGTTTACAAAATCATAACCATCTTTGATATGTTTTTTTTTGAAGACCCGTTACAATACAACATAGGACTCATACAATATAAAATTGTCGACCCGACCTTACCTTGCTGAAAAAAAAAATTAAATCGATTTAACAAGTTTGCTTATTTTCTTTTATTGTAGATAAGAGATTTCATTAGGGTTTTGTATCTGATATTTTTGATAAAATAATAGATATATTTTAAGGGGGTTAAAGGCCGTATATGACCATATCTTGATAAATATCGTAGCTTGGAATGAAATTAATTGAGCATTGTAGGAGAATATGTTCTAACAACTCTTTCGAACCACGTTCACAGTTCGGCATCTGTTGTTTATGATAGAAGCCTTTTTTAGCCAATCTTCCAATGATTTTGGATAAAGTGGAAAGAAGTGCAACTGGATGATACTTTAAAGCTTGATCTTTTTTCCCACCTTTGTGCATATGGTAATAAATGAAGCCGTCTTTAGGTAATCTGGGAAGACTTATTTATTAAAGCAGTGCGAAGATTGCAGCGCTACTTTGGTTTCCCGGTAAGAAAATGGTCGGTTCGGGATTTTCGGAAAATTTAGGATTATAGTGGAGGCGTAACAATCAGAGGTCAATGCGCATTTCCCTCGACATTCCGGTAAAATAAAAAACATTTTTAAATCAATCAGTCCCAGATGACGATTTGTTTTCAATGTCTTTAATTGTACTGCAAAGCTCTGATGTTTCTGCGGGTGTTAGGAAGAAAGCTATGAAAGCGGATCGCGAGAAGAAGTTATAGTAGTCATTGTGAGGGCATTATTCAGTTTCAATCTTAGAATCGGTGATAAACTCACTATTTCTTTTCAATACAACAAAAGTTCACTGATTGGTTTCAATAATTAGCTCAAAATAATACACTTAGTTGTCTACTACTTAGCTCAAACTAGTCCAGTAGTATCTTGCCAATTTTTTCACTATTTTGCTCAAAATTTATACTCCATTATAATAATAATAATAATAATAATAATAATAATAATAATAATAATAATAATAATAATAATAATAATAATAATAATAATAATAATAATAATAATAATAATAATAATAATAATAATAATAATAATAATCGCCTTTATATTATATAAAAAAAAAAAATACATTTTACAAGAACGTTAAGAAAGATGATAAATCAAGCATGCTAACGAATGGCGCAGTCTAGCTTATCAATTAACTAGTTAGAAGTATTAAGTAGGTACCTTCTATATCTTACTTTAAATGCCTACACCTTTAAATGAGTCAAACCCGGAGGTAAGGAATTATACATTTTCACTGCGTTATAAGTAAATGACCTCTGAAATAGGGCAGTCCGATGGTGCGGCATAGACAATCGCTCATAATGACGTATGTCAATGGAGTGCACACTTGCACGAGGGATCAAGCGCTCACGAATTGAGCAAGGTACTTCAGGATTGCTCAAAATCTTTTTATCATGAATGTACAAAAGTGCAGAAGCCTGAGAATCCATCCGAAGTCAGTTTAATAAAGCAATTGTATGAGATATATGATCAAATTATCTAAGCACAAAGATGAAACGCGCACAGGCGTTCTGCACCCCCTGTATACGTGATTTACTCTCAAAATCCAGGCAACGACCATATACCATATCACAGTAATTAAAGTTGGAGATAAGAGATTCACAAAGCGATTTTCTGGGTGTAAGATTCAATATATGGCTGTTATTCTATAAAAATTTTAAAGTTTTATATGACCCTTGAAATATTTTTTTCAAATGTTCTTTAAACCGTAATTCACTATCCAGAATCAACCCCAAATTTCTAGCAGAATTAACAACTGGTAATCTCACATCATTTAGTTTGATAATAATATTATCTTTTAGAAAATCAACCTTATTTTTATTACCAAACAACATTAGATAAGATTTGGATGGGTTTAACAAGTTATATTCATTTGAGAGTTCAGTTAAAGTTTTTAAATCCTTGTTAATAAGTGTTTCAGAGTCTAAATACTCCTCAAAATCAATACAGCAATAGACCTGTGTGTCATCCGCATAAGCCTGGACCTTGCAGTAAGTTAGCGACCTTAAAATATCAGACGTATAGATAAGAAAAAGTAACGGCTCCAATACTGAACCCTGCGGAACACCGGACATTATATTGAGGTCACCAGGGATGGAACTCTATAACGAATAGAGATATTTTCTCGATCTCTATTGACGTCTCCTCTCTATTGATTTCGACAAGAAAGAAGAAGACAGCAAGTGCCATAGCGATAGGGATAACGATCCTTATCCGTTACAGAGTTCCAGCCCTGAATACCTATTCTCAGAAAAGATTGATTGATGGCGATCCGCAAAATATGAGGTCATCAGCTGACGAGATTCCTGTTGGAAACCATAGAACTTTAATTTGGAGACAAAAAGCTCATGGTTGATGGTATCAAACGCCTTCGAAAAGTCTAATAATATCAGTACACTATTCATTTTTTTGTCAGAAGCACGCATAATGTCATCAACCACGTTAACCATCGCCACAGATGTACCAAAGTCCGCTCTAAAGCCACACTGAGTATCCGGATTAATTTATTTGAAGCAGCAAATTTATAAATTTGTCCTGGGGGTCCTGGGTTCAAATCCCAGTCGAGACAAGAAAATATTTCATCAACTTTTAATTATTACGTCTGCATGCCACTTAAATAAACACACTATAATTTATAAATTTGATTATACAACATTTTTTCGTAAAGAGTAGAAGGAACAGAGTAGAAGGAACAGAAGTTTTTGGTAGAGGTTTTCCTATTGATACTTTCCATAGATCGGGATATAATTTATTTCAATGCAACAGTTAATAATGTGTGTAACATATCTATCAATAAATGGACTGCAGTACTTTAACATTAGGGGTGAAACTTCATCTATTCCTGTGGCGTTTGTTTTAATATTATTCAGTACCCTGTTAACATCTGAAATTTCAGCCAAATCAAATGAAAAACTTAGGTTGTTATTATAAGTATTATCATTATAAAAACATATCCTGTTACTTCAGTCAGAAACATTCTGCAAAAAAGCATCAAAAAAATTATTGATTTCAAAGTTTCTTAAAGCTTCCCAAGTCCTTCGTGAATTTTTATGCAGGCACAATGAATTTAAGTACTGCTTCTTTTCTCGCCTAACCATAGATAAAGTGAAGTTTCTCAAATATTTATAATTCAACCAGTCAGCGTTGGACTTTGTTCTCTTAAATCTCTGAAGGGCTGTGTCCCTTTGCTTCATAAAAGTCTTGAGATTAGCACTTAGCCCTAGGTTTAGTAACACGTGACTCCTTAATAGGAGCATGGACATTAAATAACTCTAAAATGAGGTTATTAAATATTTTTATTTTTTCATCTAAATTGCTTTCATAAAAAATGCTGTCCCAGGGCAAATTATGTAAATCTCTGCTAAAATTCTCCAAATTGAAATGTTATGCTGCATGATAGTACAAGTTAGCTGAAATTAATGCACCTATTCTATTGCTAATAATTTTACTTCTGATACCAGATTGATGAACTTTTATTGAAGAAAATTGACTGTATTAAAATTCATTTATCACTTATTGAAATGGAACACAACAAATCTGGTATTTGAACTAACAACAACCACAATCTTATTTAAACTGACTCCAACAACACTCTCATTTAAACCAAAGTTTACTGACTGACTCAATACGCGCTTAGACATTGTATTAATATCTCGAATTTGTTTAATACAATTTTATAACAATATTGTTTTGCAATTTGCTAACAACATTTTATGTGCCTTGATAAAAACTTATTTATAGTCAAATAAGTCAGTTCCACATTAACATTTCGCCTTCCCTGTGCTACTTCTCTCTTATTGGGTTCTTTTGATTTTAACGCTTTATTCGCAACAGTCCGCCTAAGATATAAAGAAGCAATAACTTTTTCGAGTTTGCCAGAAAGACTACACGTTCTTCTTCGTTGGTGCGTTTGATTCGCGGGATTGAATTTTTCATGCATAAAAGGGCGGCTTGCCAAGACAATCAAGAGACTATTACAGCAAAGCTAAATAAGCCATTGAAGAAAACAAGTAATATAACTTCACCTTACTAGATACCTATCAATGTTCCAATAATAATGTATCCTATCCTATCGCCTATCGTGTAAATCAATATATTTTATTCAGGATCGATTATTAAAATACATTATTGTCAAAATAAACTGTCACATTTCATCAGTTTAACAGTCAAAGTAATGGCTTTTATTAGAATAAACAAATTTACTTGCAAAATACATTTTAATATTTATTGTCCATCATAGCGACTTCTCGCCTGAGAAGAAAATCGATTTAGACAATGGAATAAATGACTCCATAATTGTATTATGGTTTTATTTATTGTCTGAATACAAGACCACCCACGAAGTGAAACTACTTGCTAATATTTGTTACATTAAAAAATGGTTGTTTTGAATTTGTTTGCCAAGAATTCCTAGTCATGCTCAATCAATAGCTATATAACTAGGTACACTGCCAAAGTGAGAGAACTACTATGGTAATTCAAGATAAACGAAGTTGTAACGTAAGTTTCAAGTAGTATTGTTCAGATAAATTTATTTCACAAGTGAAATAAAGTTACCGAGATCACAGAGATTTTATGACAGCCAGAATAAGGAACATTCAAGAATAGCTTACATTTTGGTTGTTATAGATGTCTTTAATAAGGATATCGTTCTATACCACGAAAGAAGGGGGGAGAGTTTTTACAAGCATTTTCGTGTGATAAAATAAGGGCTTGCAGTTGACACAGCTGTTAGGGAGGCCGCACATCAAAGAAACATGAAACCGGAAATATAAAACGTGAAACACGTTTCATGAAAATAGAATAGTGCAAATAAATATAGGTCCGCCCACCAATGAAACGAATTTGTTTCATGTGCGTGAAACATTTTTATTACTTGAAACCTGTTTCATGAAATAGATCGCGTTCTATTTTTCTGTTTCAGTTTCACTGTTTCTCTTCAACTAGGACCAACAATAGGCCATAATTTTGTAAATGTTTGTATACTCACTCATTCCATACAAAGATTGAAATTTGGCGGTATGATTTGTTTAATTCGTTCACAACCAAATCTATGCTATGTTTATGATTTATATTATTGTATGGATGTGCAGGTCATTGGGAAGTACCCAGTAACGTCGTTCCTTTTTTTTTGCTTTTTGATGATAATAAAAGAGACTCCACAACAGCAACAAGAACCTCGTCATCACTTTCCATTGTGTGCTACGCTCTATACTTCACACTTCATTACCAGAAACGACTTTGTATATATAATTCTTGTTTCTTTGATTAGTATGCAAGAAAGAAACGGTTTCGCTTTTCGTAATTTATTTTTTCATGTTTTATGTTTCATGTTTTATGTTTCACGTTTCATGTTTTTTTGATGTGCGGCCTGCGTTAGATTACAATTAAATAATAATAGTTTACAAATTTAAATCACAAGC
This sequence comes from Ceutorhynchus assimilis, assembly GCA_917834065.1. NCBI lineage: Eukaryota > Metazoa > Arthropoda > Insecta > Coleoptera > Curculionidae > Ceutorhynchus > Ceutorhynchus assimilis. Next base: position 68,390,103 of record OU892277.1, read on the forward strand.
CATTTTTTCCGCTGCGTAGGTAGGTATTCTTAGTTTCATAAAATAGCAGTATATCTGATGAAATATCATTTAAGATTTGTTTATTAAACCTTCCTCCAAAAAAATTAATCCACATTATGCTCTGGTCTGTGGTACTTAGCTCCTCCAGCTGATTCTAGTTTATTAGATACCTACATCCCTAAGATCTGAACGTAAGCTTTCTGTACTAAAAAACCTCCGGAAATCAGATTCCTTAAGATGTTCCATACTCTCAGCTTTTTCATTTGGAAACTCCTGATGCAGGAACTCAAACTACTATTGAGAAATCGCCATGGCCCCTTACTTACAATACTTTGTTCAAAAGTAAGATGGGGAGAATGTGGTGAAGATTTATTAATTTAAATGTTGGTAAAATGTTTCATATTGATCCGAGTCTAGTTAAAACCTAGCTTAATCGACAGATTCAGCTGTTGACGTTGCTCTACCATCAGATACGGAGATATCCACCGCATCGCACGACTGAACTTGCTGGTAACTGTCTACAAGACAAATAAGAAACTAATCCGGCCGACCAATAGGTTTAGAGATTGAGTTTACATTCGTCAGATTGTATTACTTGACAGTTTATCAGCAAGTGAATGAACCGAGCAAAAGTGTCATTGAAAATCAAAGGTTTGATAAAATGTTTAGCATTGAGCCGAGTCTGGTTAAAAACCTAGATCGTCCAGCAATCACAAATTAAGCTGTTGACATTGCTCTGCCATTACTTGCGATCTCCTTTCAAAGTAATAGTGTAGTAAACTTTGGTAATAGGCTTCTTTGACAATCTGAATAATTAAATAAAAAGGTTTCGTCTTAGTTTAATCTGTCATTGCTGGTTTAGGTTTGTAACCAGACAGAAACTCATTTTCAATAGTGTGTATTTTTCTTTCGACGAAACATTTTTTTGAAAAATAATTGGCATTCATGTGTAATTAGAAATTTCACCAATAGTTGCCCATCATCACGTCCTTGATGAATTGCTTGATAAATTTTAATTCATGCAGCCGATAATCCATAATCCATGGTTGGGGAAAAGTAAAACGTAAAACTAATAGTTACTATATTTTATTACAACAGTAACATGTTTCACTGCACTGTAGCTTCATCAGAATGATGACGTAATTATATCGTCAATTCTTGGTAATGAGTAACTGTCTCAGTGACTTTTTGTTGTTTGATCATGGTCTTTAACACCCTGTATCTGGAAAGCGAAGCGATGTCATGAAATCTAAAAAAATTAAAAATGTGATAAAATTCGAGATGGTTGAACGTGATAAAAGTATAACTTTTAATTCGATTTTGGTCTTGAATACACCCAATACACCTAAAGTAAGGGGCGGTTCCTCAATTGCGAGTAACTCTAGGGGTTAACTAACCCGGTGTTAATTTCAACCTTGGGTTCAGGGCCGCAACTAGGGGGTGGCGAACTAGGCACCCGCCTAGGGCGCCAGAGTATCAGGGCGCCGAAGGCGCCTAATTTAATCCATCCATATTTTACATTCCAAAAAAGTAGGACCTACTACCTAGTACGTAAATATTTTTTTCTGCGATTGACAAGAAATGTCAGCATTTTTGACTGGTTGACAAGTCGCAAAACTCAATATTCTGGTATTTTAATTATGTTTCAATAGTTGCTAAGGAATCAATGAATAACAATACGGGAAACACTTTTCTGGCCTAGGCCGGGAAAGTGATTCTCGTACTGCTGAATAATTGGAGCCAAAAGACAAACATTTAACAGGTATTAAACCGATCGCAGAAAAAATAGTATGTGTATTTCGGTGGAAAAGCACATTCTCGGCCTTTGCTGTTTGCCAGCCTCGGCTACGCCTCGCCCGTCAAATTACATCGTCGGCCGAGAATGTGTCACTTTTCCACCTAAATACACAATATACTATTGATTAATGTGTCTAAATTATATATTTCGAAAATGTATTGAAAAAATTTCAAGCAAAAACCAAAGCATCAAAAAATATATCTATTGTTACTTTTGAGAGGGCGGTGGAGAGGCGCCAAAATTTGGACTTGCCTTATGCGCCGAGGATTCTAGTTGCGGCCCTGCTTGGGTTAACTGAGGATTGTGTTTCTCAAGCATCCACTGTAGGTGGAGTTAATAAACGCTGGGTTAAGCAATAGTTGGTAGCATTATTGTTTACCAGGATGGTGATCTTAACCTATTTTTGATTGGTCGAAAGCAGTCACGCATGAGTCGATCGTCAAATTAGCCCATTCACAAAACTTTTTGGAGTTTGTTGTTAAGTTGTTAAGTTAATGATAAGTTCGAGAATTCTTTTTGGCGCACCGTTTTTCATAACAATTTGTTAATGTTTGAAGAGCGTGGTTAATGCAGTGTGTGTAGTCAATAGTCATGGAGAAGAAAGATATCGCAAGAGGAAAAAACTTCCTTGAATCAGAAAAAATAATAATAATCAAGCTATAATATAAGCGAATTATAGGGTGCAAGAGGTCAGACATGAACTTTTAATCCTTTTGTAGAGAAATCCTAGTCATCGTATTTCTCGAGAGGATTAATCCTTTGGCGGATTATATGAGGCGTTTTTGCTACCAAATTTTAGAAATCTTCATCTTCATCAATCAGTCCATAGTCCATATATTTCTATTTTGGAAAAAAAATATTACCACAAAATTGACAAATCACTAGATTACGAAAAAAAATAATGTTTTTTCAGGTTATCTCAAGGGGTAAATCCATAAATCGCTAAACCCGCATTATCATCAACAGTGAGCCAATTTAACCCAAGGTTACACCAAGAGTTATAGCTAACTCGCTGTGGAGAAACGTTTACCCTGGAGTTATATTCAACCCGGAAATGACTCGCTATTGATAAACCGGCCCTAATATAAGTAACGTATTTGATGGATACTTCACATTGTTCTCATGTCGAGCGTAGCTAAAGTACCTAACAACGCTATAGCGATAACTTTGCATGTGCAGTATGTGCCCAATACTGGATTCCCTCCATCCAGCACAGGGGAGAACAAAAATGATACAAACAGAAAATCTCTCCTTACTTATCTTGTGTGAACCCCCAAAATATTTAGATATATTCGGAAAGTTTTAGTTCATGAATACTCAACAGTGAGAATAGAAAAATTAATATAATTTTCATGTAAATCGACTTAAGGCCCACCCCACCACCCCTAAGTTGGAGGTTTTCTCTTTGAATCCTTTCATGTAGGGCATTTTCAATATTTTGCACTAGTCGCAACATTCTGTGTTAAACACAGATTTCAAATGTCCATCCAACATGTCTTTGTAATCTTACGAGTATTATTTATTCCTCAGATGTAAATTATTGACAGTTTCTAGCCAAAAAAGGCGATATTTCACACGATTTTTTTTTTTTTTTTTTTTTTTTACGGATATGCGCACTCGCAAGGAAATGTCCAATCACGCACGAGAAGCGGCAAGTGCGCGGAAATGTCGGTGTATGTTGGTCTTGAAACGGTTCAGGTTGTAACCTGCAGGGAAAACCGTCGCAGGGAGTTTATTCCACAGCGATGCTGTTCTCCAGAGATATGAATTCTGATATAATGAAGTTCTTGGTGCCTCTAGTTTGACAGTAAATTCATGGTTACCGTCTGTTTGACGGGTTCGCCTGGTAGGTGCTACTCTCGGTGGAATCATACGTGCCAACTCTTCAGAGCATTTTCCGTGATAGTACCTGTAGAAGAGAGATAAATCGCCCACAGATCTGCGATGTTCGAGACCATCCAAGTTACGAGTAAGTGCGGGGTCATTGATCAGCTTGATAGCTCGTTTTTGCACGGTATTCAAAAGCATTAAGGTATGTTTGGGTGCTGCACTCCATATATGTGAGCAGTACTCCATAGTTGGTCGAATCTGGGCTTTGTAGAGTGTCAGCAATTGGCTTGGTGTGTACAGATGTCTTGTACGAAATAGCACCCCCAGCTTTTGGGAGGCCCTTTTAGCAATATCTGCCACGTGACTGTGCCAAGACATGTTGGTCTCTGCAGTAACCCCCAAGATGTTCAATTGACTCTGTAATGTGACAGCACTTCCAGATAGCATGATGTTTGGTTCACCGGTGCTGGTCTTTTTTGAAAATAGAGCTGCTTGGGTTTTCTGCGCGTTGAACTGTACAAGGTTTTTGTTACCCCAGTCCTCTATTATCTCCAGGTCGTTATTTATCTGCGATATTTGAGTTAGTCTAAGATGATGGAATTCACGTGCGGAAAGACCTGTGGGTGGTATGAGTGAGGAGACTACATTGCCATCGTCTGCAAAGCAATAAAGTGGATTTACTGTTTTATCTATGAGGTCATTTATGTAAATCAGGAAAAGAGTTGGCGAAAGGATTGCTCCCTGTGGCACACCAGCATTTATTTGGTAAGAGTTGGAGTTCTGGCCATCCAGTGCAACATAAATGGATCTGTCCTTTAGGTAACTTTCAAACCAAGTGCAAAGTTTCGGCGATAATCCCATTGCTTTGAGCTTGTTGAGCAGATTTTCATGCCAAACTTTGTCGAATGCTTTAGATATATCTAAGGCAATTGTTCTTGTTTCACCCCGCAACTCAATCGCTTTTTGCCATAAGTGAGTGACGTATGTAAGTAAATCGCCAGTTGACCTATATTTTCGAAATCCGTATTGCTTATCGTTGATAATTTTGTACTTTTCCAAGTACTTGGTTAGGTGATTGTTCACAACTCTTTCCATTACTTTTGATATCACCGGAAGTAGAGCAATTGGTCTATAGTTTAACGGATCTGTCTTTTTTCCTTTCTTTGGAATGGGTTGTACTGCGGCAGACTTCCATGATGATGGATATACTCCTTGCCTGTAAGACAAATTGAATAATTTTGCGAAAGTTGGGGTGAGTTCGTTGGCGCAATTTTTGAGTACTATTGCGGGAATGCCATCCGGACCCATTGCTTTATTTGTATCTAGCTTTTTAAGGGATTTTCGTATTTCTCTGTGACAAAAGGGTACCTCTGGCATACTATGGGAAACCCTTTCAATGAACGGTGGAGTTTTTCCGTTTGGCACTGTTAGGTTGGAGTTGGAGGAAAACATTTGGGCCAGCATATTGGCTTTTTCCTCTGATGTTGTGGCTAAGTGATTATTTTTATCTGTAAGTGGTGGTATGGATGACTTGGTGAAGTTAGATCCAACAGCTTTTGCAAGAGACCAAAAAGACCTAGAACTACTTGGACAATTCAGCAACCTGTTTTTTATTCTTTGATTGTATGTTTCTTTAGCGGAGTCAATAGTAATTTTGCAACTATTTCTGGCTTCTATAAATTCTGTGTGGTTTTGAGCGGTTTGTTGTCGTTTCCAAAGGTTATATGCTCTGTGTTTTTTCTGTACAGCCGTTTGACACTGGCTGTTGAACCAAGGTTTTGCATTAGCTCCACGTTTAGTTGTATGTGGGATATATGCGTCCATTCCAGATAAGATTACTTGTGTTATTTCATTACAGCAAATAGTGGGATCAGCTGTTTTAAAGCAAACCTCTTGCCATGGAAAATCCAGGTAATACTGTTTTAGGTCATTCCATTTTGCCGATTTATAGTGCCACATTTTACGAGGAAGTGGTTGTAGGCTTGGTGGGATGAGCATTTCGCACTTTGTTATTATGAGTTTATGATCGGACGAACCAAGTGGAGCATCTACTTGAATTGTGTACGAGTCAGGATTGGTGGTTAGGAACAAGTCTAAAAGCGCTGCAAATTCGCCCCTTTCTGAGATACGGGTAGGTTCATCGACAAGCTGCGTTAGACCACAACTTATGGCAAAAGCTTCTGCTTCTCTGCCTTCGTTATCTGTTTTGTTGTGGTGTTTCAGCCAGGGTATATTGTGGACGTTGAAATCGCCTAAAAAGACAATTTCCGCCTGTGGATAGTTTGACTGTATACTATCACAGCTTTCGGATAATGTCGCGAAAAAGTTTTGATAATCGATGTTACTTGGCGGTCGGTAGAGGCAGCAGATAAACTTGGTCGATGACTTTGAGGTGAATTTTAGCCATATGATATCGAGGTTCGCTGGTTCTAGCTTCTCCTCTCTATGACATGAAAGGTCATTTTTAATGTACACACAGATCCCAAAATTATGTCGAAATCGGTGGTGTAGGTCATAGCCGGGATAAAGATAGTTCACAATAGGTGTTGCAGAACTGATTTTAGTTTCAGTGAGAACAAGGATGTCAGGTCTTTGTTCTTCAAGATGTTGGTGAACTGAATTCATATTTGTACTTATTCCTCTTATATTGCTAAAATCAATTCTGAGTTGAGTTTTTGATCTTCTCTTTATATCTTTGCATGAAGGACCCCCAGGATCACCCGACGCCCGGAGATCCGAGTGGTCGGGTATTTTACCTCCGGAATATTTTGATCCTGGAGGCGCCATCATGCTATCTGTTACTCATTGTTGGAACCGGACTGCCAGCGCAGTAGCGGAACGTGGTGATACCACTTAGCGCTACTCAATTCTGGCATGGTGGTATCTCACCGGTCGACGCCCAATGAGTAAAAAGCGTCTACCACCTACCAAATTCTATGGGATTTGTCATTTTTTCAGATTTCATGACATCCCTCTGTGATGTAAGCTTTATTTTGAGACCAGATTTTCTAAAATCAGACAAAAATTGGAAAAGTTACGGGCAAATTAATTCCAGCACGACCTTTTTCGTAACACTATTACTAAGAGTATTTCTAAAAGAATACGTAAGCTTAGCCACCCTGTATAATATATTAGGCTTATCTAGACTATTTATTTGCGAAATAGAGAAAAAAATCCCGATATATAGCTTGCAGTGCGTGCCAACATCAATAATTAAAAGGCTTGGCAATGATTTTCGGACCCACTTTACTGAGTCACCCTGTATAGTTAGAGATTTGGCGAATTGATGAAAAATACTTATTTTCACTAGTACTACAACATACCAAATTTTTAAAAAAATCGACCGGTCCCCCAAAAAGGCATAAGATGTGTGCGATGTCCTTTAAACATTTTGCATATTGAAATTTTTTTGTGGATCTCAAAAGAGTCCCCTTCTGGTTATGGTGCATTCCAAAACAATTAAATATTTTTTGGCGTAGATTTTGGTTTATTGCTGTTTTTTGCGATCGGTACTAACTATGAAGGTCGGTTTCAGTGTTTGAAGGAATACCAAAGAGAACTGATGTACTGTTTAAAATAATTTCAATCTGTTTTGTGCTCACTTGTCGCTGTGTTGGTCCCTAATTTTATTTTGTTTGTCAACCCATTGCTATCCAGCGTTCTTTTCGTAAATGTATTGGAAACCTCGCTAGGGGAGTGTGCTTTACCTTTTTTGAAAATTTATCGTGTTTGTAGTCAGTTTTATTTTATAATGTGTGTTTATATTTTATATTTCATATTCTTATATCTACTATTTTTCATATATATTTTTTGTTTGTTTCTAATTTATTTTCAGTTTGATACGTTCACAATATGTTATTTGTTTTCTGCTCTACTTTTTGTAGTCCTGAAGAAGTGTTTAATTAAACACGAAACGTTGACGTTGCGAGAAATCCAGAGTTTTATTCCGTCCTAAACCGAAGAATCAAGATTCAATAACAATTTTTGAGGAAACGAATTATTATTATCTATTATATACTTTTTTGTGCGTAAAAAAACTTTCGAACGGTAAAAACAAACTTGTGACTGCATCCACGCTGGGTATATCGGGCCTAAAATTCATAGTAGTGCTCTTATGAAAAAGTGTTAAAGTTATCGTCAACAGATTTGGTAGCATTAGAAGCCAAATACCACGTGAAATTATTTTAAGTTTCGACTGGTTATCTTGGCGATGCCATCCGCGATGCGTGACCCTCTATAGACTTCAATGATGGTATGTGACGGGCAGTAGTTACGAAGACAAGTATTTCAAGAGTTTCCTAAATTTGAAGGATCCTTTGACAATGCATTTACTGCTTCCACATCTGTACCTGCCGTTCTTATCCATTTTGTACGTATGTTATTGAAGGGGCAAATGATAGGCCCTCATGGTTTTCAGTAGTCCACGACGGACCACAAACTTTTTAAGAACAGCGACGCAGACACGACACCGAAAAGAGGGGCCGCAGGAAGGAGCAAGAGAACAGAACAGAGTGTGCGTCTCCAGAATTGGTTTATATAGCCATCAGAAAATGCACAATCGACTAGATTTAGGGCGGGTATTTTAAAACTATTTTGACAGAATAGCTGAAAGTAAACTTCTGGAATGACGTTACTTCTCACCAGCATTAAGTCTCATGTCACTGATTTGGAAATGGAAGTGAAAGTTTTATCGTCCTAAAAACCCTAGAATTTATTTACATACATTTTTTGCAGATTTTCAGCAACTGTTGATTAGAAAGTAGAAGTTATATAAGTATACCGTTCGAAAGGTGTTTTTACGCAAAAAAAAAAGAATACGATAAGTTTTAAATCAAATCAAATCAAATCAATTCTTTTATTTTGCCATATGTAAAAATTACAATAAAGTAAATATAATTTCATAAAATGTTGACAAAAAAGGATCCTTTCACGATTATGGAACCGATAACAAAAAGACCACCTGTATAGGTGGACCTTGCGAAAAGACCCTATAAAAATTATTGAATAAACTAGGAAAACTTAACTAAAAATAAATGGAACTGTACTTACAGCTTAATTATAAAATATACCCAAAACCGAACCGCACCTTGAGGAATATCATGGTTACAGAAGATTGTCATTATGATAATATGTATTGTAATATTGGACTTACAGGGGCAACCGGGGTAACGAGCAGGCCGACAAACCTTCGACACCGGGATAAAAAATTAAAAAAAAAACACAAATAATTTTTAAAAAAATATCGTATACGATTCATACGAAAATCAAATTTTAGAAGCTATAATCGTAGTTGATCTTGTAAAATCATATTCTTTATCGTTTTTTTGAATGATAAAAGTGGCATTCTTTTAATTTATGTTTGCAACCTATTCCACATTTTAAAAGCCATAGGGGAATGACCGGACCGTTGAAAAGATGCGGTTCTGCGGCGCGGAATAATAAATTTTTGACAGTTTCTGGTTCAATAAAATTCAAAGCCAATTTTCATTAACGAAAACCTAACAAATGATAAAAAGCTGCCTTTCAGAGATGCTAGGGAGCTTGCCAAGGAGAAGCAGTTCAAATTTGTATGGGTGAAAAACGGCAAAATTTTTTTGAGAAGCAATGATACTTCAAGAATAATTGCTGTAGATGGTCCCTTGACCCTCAAAAATTCAGTTAGTTCAGCTTAAATTGTTTGAACTGATTTCTATAAAACATAAAATATTTTTTGTTGTTGCTCATGGCTCCTATGGAATTAAGTGTATATTTCCAAAATGTACGATGACTAAGGACTAAAGTTTTGTCTGAGCATAGAGGCTTTAGACTTTGATATTGTATGTATCAATGAATCGTGGCTGCACAAGGGTATCTACGACGGCGAAATTGTGAACTTGAAAGGAATATGACACACAGACGCGATCGGGAAACAACCGCATCACAAAAAGCTGATGGTGGTGGTGGGCTTATAGCAACCAAAAAGTGTCTGAAAGCCGCACTCGTCCCCGATTTTCTCAGCGATGCAGAGGATGTGTGGCTGCTGTTGCAACATGGTAATGTACCGGTCTATGTCTGTTGTGTCTATATTCTACCGAAAGACCGGCCTACATATGCCTACTTTGCTACCAAACTAATCTGGATCAGTGATAGAGTGAAAAATGGTAGTGTGCTGGTATGTGGTGATATGAATTGCTCCACTGTTGACTGGTCCCTTGATCGATGGGAGGGGCACATGATGCCTCTTAATGTAAGTCAAAAATATTCGGAACTCATTGACACACTGTTTTTTTCTGGACTAACACAAGATAACAATATACAAGAAATGTAGATGACAAAATCCTAGATTTAATCTTTTGTAATAGTGGATCAATGAGTAATATTGTAAGGTGTACAACTCCCGCAGTTAAAGAAGATATACGTCACCCAGCTGTTGAATTTTCTTTTAAATTAGAGGGAACAAGATTTCTTAAAAATTCAGATAATGGTTTTTTTCATTACAAAAGAGCAAATTTTGGATTAATTAATAATGATGAATGATAGAGTTCTCCATATTCGTAAATCCACTGGATTCCCGCAGCCTACCACAAAGATAATAAGAGAAAAAAACAAATTTCACCAAAAATGGAAAGCATATAATAATACTAGCGATCTCAACATATTTAAACTATTAAGAAGTAGGTCTAAAACTTTAATAAAATTAAATCATATAAAAAACGAAATCCCACGTGACCACAAGAAATTCTGGAAACTTGTTGCGGTCACTAAAGGTAGCCTGGGAGTGCCCTCAACTATGAAATTTAATGATAAAGTTGCAAATAATCCTTCTCTAAAATAAGTGAATTGTTTGCTGAGTATAAGAGTGTTTTTTGAACCCCCAAACAATATAATTAATACTAATAATCATATAGTAGACATCTTAAATCACAACTCATTATCATCTCTTTATATTGAACGGGAAGAAGTGTGTAACGGCATTCGGAAGCTGGACCCCAAAAAGGGCGCTGGCTCTGACGGAATTCCCTCTTTTTTGTCAAAAATTGTATTCACGGTCTTTCTTATATCCTTTATTCCTGTTATATAATCAATCTCTTTCTATAGGTGTCTTTCCCGAAATCTGGAAACTGTCCTGCGTTGTACCTATCTTTAAGAGCGGTCAAAAAAACCTGGTCACGAATTATCGTCCCATAACTAAACTTTGTGTTTTTGCAAAACTATTTGAGAAATTTATTTTTAGATATATTTTTAATTTAGTAAAAAATCAAATAATACCTGAACAATATGGCTTTTTTGCAAACCGTTCTATTGAAAGTAACCTTCTTCTTTACACCGAATTTCTGAAGGAAAATCTCGATAGACGTGTCCAGGTTGATACCATTTACACCGACTTCAGCAAAGCTTTTGACAAAGGAGATCATTCAATATCACTTAATAAACTAATGACCGTCGGTGTGGATGGAGCACTTTTAGGGTGGGTCAAGTCGTATTTAACACATAGAAAGGTTTAAAGTCTGCGTGAATGGAGTTAGTTCGGAATCATACTTAGTCACATCAGGTGTGCCTCAGGGATCGTACTTGGGGCCACTTTTCTTTATTATTTACATAAATGATATTGGCCAGTGTTTTCACAACAAAAGCTTTCTACTTTATGCAGATGACCTATCAAATCAATGTTGGACTGTCAGAACCTTCAAGATGATTTGACTCGCCTTGAAAATTATTGTAAGACAAATAGAATATTCCTAAATGTGGACAAATGCTACTCAATATCTTTCACTAGAAATAGATTTAGAGTGGCCTTCAATTATAATATTAGTAGTCTTCCTCTACAAAGAGTTTACGAAGTGAGAGTCCTGGGTGTTTTATTTGACGAAAAGTTACTTTTCGACAAACACATTATTAGTTTAGTTGTTAAATGTTATCAGATGTTGGGTTTTATAAATAGACAGGCAAAATATCTTAAGACTCCCAAGTCTTATCTCTGTCTCTATTATACGTTTCTGTATAGTAAGCTAAACTTTGCAAATATAATATGGAGTCCTATTTATTCAACATATGTAAATAGAATTGAGAGCGTACAAAATAGATTTTTGAAATGCTTGTCATACAAGTACGATATATTTTATGGTGATTTCACTAACCTCAATAATTTAAAAATTCATTTTAGACTCCTCTCTCTAGAAAACAGAAGACTGCTCTTTGAAATTGTCTACTTGCATAAACTGCTGAATGATAGGGTAAATGTTCATTTTTTTTGTAGCTTCTAGATACTTACAATTATTATTTTTTGTGTAATAGAAATAAGTGGATACTGTAGTGGGTTTATCCTGCTTGTATCCCAAATAAAAAAAAATAAATAAAAAAAAATAAGTCCTAGCCAAAGATGCAAACTTTTCTCTGAGATAAGGAGGTTTGCCAGTTTTTATTATTTTATACGCAAATGTATATATGTACATATATGCTGTTTTCTTCGATGAGCCATATTAAGGATTTTATGTTGATTAAGGTAAGGAGTTATGTGGTGTCTGTATGGAATTTTGTATGACAATCTCATGCAGCTGTTTTGTATTTTTTGTATTGATTTTTTCATTAGCCAGGATATTAGTCCCCATAGACAACATCGCCATAGTCAAACAAAGAGAGGACAAGAGCATCACATAGGTAATATTTTTGTTTTGGTGGTAGATTATTTTTTAGTTTATATATATTTTTCAGTCTAATATAAGCTGAAGTTAATTTGTTTTTCACATGATACTGAAAAGATAAGTCATTTTCAAAAATAACGCCTAAATTTTTTGCTTTTTGTACTACTGGAATTGTGTCGTCGTCGTCGTCTATACTCTAATTTGTATAGTTTGTTCAATTTGTTCTCTAGCTATTTTATTTTTGTTTATTATAAGATTTTGCGACCTCGACGCTAAATTATGGTCTTTTGCATATGAAAATATTCTCTTGAGGTCAGAATTTAGTTTTTCTTGGGTTTCTACAACGTTTTGGATATTTATAGGTACCTATTTGAAGTTGGGAGTCGTCAGCAAACTGTTTGAATTTACAAAATTTGACACAGCTGTTCATGTCAGCAACATAGGGCATATAGGGCAAATAGTAAGGGCAAGAGAACAGACCCCTGAGGAACACCCTTCTTCAATGTTTTAAAGGTTGATCTCTCAGTACCAAACTCCGTCGATGTCAGGACACAACTCTGTCTAAATTTAACAAGATTTTGCATGAGATCGACGGCTTTATAAGAAAAACCAAAATAGCCTAATTTAGCTATCAACATATCGTCACTAATGGTATCAAAGGCCTTACTTAAATCCAAGAGCGCAATGCAAGTACCATTTCCCCGCTCTTGATCTTCTCTAACATCATTTAAAATGCTAACCAACGTCGTAGTTGTGCTAAAAAAAATTCTAAATCCTGATTGACAATCTGGTATTATTTCGTTCTGTTCGACAAATGACTCAATTTGATATCATGCTTTTCAAAAATTTTGGACAAAACAGGAAGTATACTTATTGGTCTTAGATATTTTAATTCCTTTGGTTCAGCTATTCTGCTCAGTAGCCTGACAATCGCTTTTTTCCAGGCTGATGGCTAAAATGAATCGAGAATGCATTAGCTCATTATATTGATTAACGCATCCGCGCAGAAAGGCATACACAGTTTTATATCTTGCCCATCTTCACCTACAGCGTTAGAGGATATATTTGAAATTATTTTATTTAAGCTTTCTCTATCAATTAATTGAAAATTAAGTTCATTGATGTTATTTCTGAGCTTGTTAGTTTTATAAAACTCTATAAGGTCTCTGGAGATTGTGTCAAGTTGGTTACCTGTTTCCAGGATGAAATTATGTGTATCAGAGGGATTGTTAATATTGTCTGGGATATCTAATTGATTTTTATTAAATGCAAGCTTAAGTTTTTTTGCGGTATACCAAAAGTTTCTTCCTTTACTTTGCGCAAATGTGTTAAAAAATGCAATTTTTTCTCTTATGCATGGCATGATTTGTAAAATTTCTCAGTTGCCTATAATACTGTAAGGATCCATCTGATTTGGTTTTTAAGAATTTTCTAGAAGCTTTATCTCTGAGCTTAATCATCTGTTTTATATCATAAGTTATCCATGGTAAGTATGGTTTTTCGGTTATTTTGCTTATTATGCTTATTCAAAATTTGAAGAAGGTAAGAGCAAAAAATTCTAACCTTCATGTCAACACTATTGGCTAAGAAAAACGGATCCCATCGAATCAGTCTTCCCTCGCTCATAAATAATTCGTGGTTAATGTCTTTATTTTATAGTCTCTGTACATGATGGATTTTTTGTTACATTCAGGTGTGGGCAGATCGAGTATTGCATATACTAGATTATGATCCGTAATACACTGAGCCCGATCTTGTGCAACATGAATTTAGATTAGTAATTATTAAATCTATTAGACTCGGCGTACGAGTGCTAAAGTTGTACCTTGTGTGTTCCCTAACATGCTGGGTCAACCGAAATGTTTGCAGCATATTTTTTAGTCTGGCCGGGTATGTTGTATTATTCAAAAGATTTATGTTTAAGTCGCCTACCATAATAATATTGTCATAAGTAACTGTTAAATATCCAAGCAGGTTTTCAAACTTGTCTATAAAAACAGCGTCGCTCTCAGAAGGCGGTTCGTAGATATTGATGAAGGTACATATTATGTTTTTGACGGCAAATTTTATAGCTATATGTTCAAAAAAATTAAAATCAAGCTGAAGTATTGGAAATTTAATGCTACAGTCCTTTATGTATAGAGCCACGCCGCCGCCTCTCGCACCCAGGTCCTTTCTTAAAAGCCTATAACCAGGAAGGTTGTATGCAAACCTCGGCACATCCGGGCTCAACCACGTCTCAATCAACCCAAATATGTCAAACTTATACCTCAACATATAGTTTGTAAACTCGTCAAACCCAGTGTTGACAGATCTCACATTTAGATGGCCAACAGAGAAATTATTAAGTCCATTTATCAGAAAATCATCATTAGATACCTCATCACTAGTATTTCCCAACTGTCGAGCATCTGCTTGATCAGCCATAATCTACCGGAACCCACCCCCCAGTACCACCGCAAGTCCATAAGCTTCCCCCCATCCTCTACAGTTAAAACAACCATATTATTTGCCCCAAAGGAGCAGTGGCGCACCCAGAAAATATGTTTGGGGGGGCCCTACATAGGTTGTGGCTTGTGACTGTAAGTCTAAAAAAAAAAAAAAAAAAAACAATTGTCAGGGTGCCACGCTCAAAATTTGCCACCTTTTTTTATACGTGAGAATACAGTTTTGGAGGGGCTGCCTGGGAGGGGGCCCTAGCCCGATGGTTCCCCCCTGAGTGTGTCACTGTCCAGGAAATCTGGGAAACTTTGGAAAATGAAGAATTTTTTGAAATATCCAGAAGCTTTTGAGCTTTAACATACTAAAATTTCATTGGAAAAAAGTAAGGATAGCGAAGTTACAATACCGTTAAACGGGGCGAATCGGGACTAAGGGGTGAATCGGGACATTCGGATATTTATTAACATAAGCGGCAACCCTGTCTCGAGGTCAATGTTTTCAGCTCCGATAGTAGGTGAAAATCAAAGTAGACATGCTGGGCACTTGCATATATACCTTCAACCTGTCAGTTAGAGACGAATAGTGAGAAAAACAAGTGCCTTAACATGTTAATTGATAAACGCTGATTTCACGTTATTTTTGTCACTTTTATCCCGTTTTTTTTCTGCAACTTTTAAAAAAATATATTTTTTGTCCCGATACGCCCCATAACTGGTGTCTATCGGTCATTTCCATCAAAATAAATGGGGTGTCCCGATTGACCCCATTTGCGGGGCGAATCGGGACACCTAAAAAAAAAATTTTTTAAAATCACCTGTCAAAGTGACAGGTGTGAATGATATGTTGTTTTGAAGCTCTAATCGGGACCCAAATTTTGGCATTTACTTGGAGCCTCTATCTCATTTAGAGAAAAAGTTATTTAGAAAAATATGTCAAAACTGTCCCGATTCGCCCCGTTTGACGGTATTTTTAATTTAAAAGACAGTGATTTAATTTTTTTTCTGGAAATTCTGGAAACTTTGGAAAATGATTCTTTTTTAAATATCCGTAAGCATTTTAGCTTTAATATACTTAAATTTGATCGAGAAAAAAACCAAAAATAGCAGCGGAGTTACGAATTTTTTAATTCCAAAGAGACACTAACTGATATTTTTACAATACAGACTATGGCCTGATTTTTGATGTTTTTCCTAGAAATCTGAGAAAATTTGGAGAATGAAGATTTTTTTATATATCCAGAAGCCTTTTACTTTTAATATACCAAAATTTGATTGGAAAAAAACCAAAGATAGCGGAGCTACGATTTTTTAATCCCCAAGGCCAGGATTATGTTGGAGCTGTGATAAACGATAAAAGCAACGATACTAATGTAAAGTATCATTAGTATGGTTGCTTTTATCGCTTATCACAGCTCCAACATAATCACGGCCTAAGAGACAGTAAGTAACATAGGTTGTGGCTTGTGACTGAAAATCTAAAAAAAAATTGAGGCGTCAGGGTACCACGCCCTGAATTTGCCACATTTTTTTCTACCTAGATTAAAATAAAGTTTTGCAGGGGCAGCCTGGGGGGGGCCCTAGCCCGATGCCCCCCCCCCCCTGGGTGCGCCACTGCAAAGGAGTGACCCATAAGTAAATTCTACACTTACAAACCGCAGTTCTAATTATTACATTTTTAAAATTGCCCCAAAAAGAAAAACAATATAAAGAAGAAAACAAGAAATCAATATTATGTGGCTTGCAATTTAATAAAGAAAGCACTACTACTCGCCTCCTTTTCCTCAAAAATATAAAAATACACACTATTATTAGCTACATATAACGGACTCCAAGTTATTTAGAAAAATGTTTCGTACAGGTAAGGGTTAAGAATAAATTTAGTCCAAGAGCATCAATAAAATTCATTCTGCGTGTAGTATTATTGTATTGTTCTGGCACAGATCGTTCTGGATTAGGTACCTACCTAATTTCTTGCATTAAATATTTAAAAGATAAGTTTAAACATTATTTACAACAATTCAAACCGAATAAATTGAAACCAATATAATCGTGTACTCAAGCGGTTCTTGACACATGCCTTCTTACTAAATGCAGGCCAGCTGATTATAAACATACTTTTCTGTACGAATCTCGAATATCTAATATCTCTGGCGGATACTATACCTATGTTGATGTGCAAAATACTGTTGGAAAGTGCGTTTTCTCCTGAATAATAATCACTAATGATATAGGTTAATATCAAAATACAAACTCGAGTTATATAG
This sequence comes from Ceutorhynchus assimilis, assembly GCA_917834065.1. NCBI lineage: Eukaryota > Metazoa > Arthropoda > Insecta > Coleoptera > Curculionidae > Ceutorhynchus > Ceutorhynchus assimilis. The sequence goes on from OU892277.1 coordinate 68,407,057, forward strand.
GGAAAAGTAGAATCATGTCACAGAGCTTACGCGACAGTAATGATTACTTTATCAATGCCGCTAGAGCGCCAGAAAAAATTGTGTCCCGGGCTTTTTAGACTCGTCTACCCATGTACTATGAACCCAGTGAACCCAAAGGGGGCGCATTGGTTGCCAGACGTGAAATATTCTGGCATAATATCCAGCTTCCACACCCCACTACCAGTATTTTTTGATGCGGTTTCTTGACTATTCGTCATTATATAAAAAAAAATATTTTAAATGTTCAAAACGTAAAAACATCTGTGTTTGTAGAATTTTGACTTTTCAAATTCTGAAGATGGAATTAATAGAAAGTTCCGAAACGAAAATTGTTTCATTTTTCAACCTGACTGACTCCCAATAAAACCTTCATTACTAATATTGATTCCATGCTTAATGATGTTCTTCTTACCAGTTAACCAGTTTCAAAATTATTGTCTTCGAAGATGTCCTTGTTCTCACAAACGAATTGTTGAGCTTTCTTCAGTTCCGTAAAGAAAATTAGAAAATATATTGCGAAGATGTCTCGAATTGTCTTAGAATGATTTATTTGCCTTCTTTTCTTGATGGTCTCCACTTCACACTTTGAAATTCCTTTGACAGGTTGTTACATTTTTAGCGCTAAATTATTTGAGAACTAAACGATGACCATGCATCGGTTGTTTTCTGTGTGGAATTAGATATGGAGCTTATACTCCACCATAAGATTATTTGAAAAATGATTATGCACTCATTGAAGGAGGTAATCTCAGATTATTGAAATTGAATACCTACCAAAATCTGCTCCTACATAAAACAGTAAGTAGTTTAGTAACACATAACATCTGAAACATGCTGGAAAAAAATCTAAATTTCGAAAACGAAGAGAAATATAAAAAAATGTTAGAAGTTTTTTTTTTTTTTCATTCATTTATTTTTCGTCGGCTCATTTCCGCGACCAAGGCCAATCACCGACGTGAAGGAATTTGTCACACCCCATCTGGAAGTTTTGCCGCACCCCTCTTTGACGATAATAGGGACATTTTTCGTGCATCACATCACTGATACACGGGACCAACAGTTTTACATCGCTTTCCGAAAGATGGCGTTTCTTGCTAATACCAAATCCCAATTATTAACATCGACGCTGATCGGTCCAGGGCTTGAACCCGGGCCTGCATAGCAAGACGCAGAAACGCTAACCTCTAGACGACGACGCCGAAGTTAGAAGTTAATTTTTTTCTTATATCTTTATAGTAATCAGAAAAAATTACATTTTTTACAAACGCGAATCTTAACTTTTTGAAAAAGGTTTACTGAATAAAAAGTAAATGTTGCAACCATGTATGCGCCGTCAAGTTTACGATTGAACGGGGCGCGCCACAGAAAACGAAGGTACCGAAACCGAAGGGGATATAAGGGAATACGCAACTAGACTAGAGAACAAGCTGGGCTGGTCCCTTAGACGCGAGTCTGTTATTGTTCATTATTCATTTTTTATTATTATTTTGTATTAAACTGATTGTTCAATCCAATTTGTAATTAGTGTGTGTGTCAAGGAGCGATCACAGGTCAGTTGGATAATTGTTATTTTGTTTTTGGGAGTTCAATTTATACACGTATTATTTTTTCCCATTTTTATATTTTTTTGTTTGTTTCTAACATTTTTTTATAGCATGTGCATTGTTCATGTATTTAACAAAAATCGTTTCCTGCTGTAAACAACACAGATATAGAAGTAAATTAAAACTTAAGAAATTATGTGCTGTCTTTTTGTGCTGAGATTTTGATTTTGTGTATCCAGAACGTGCATTAGGGCCTTGTTGAATTTACTAACATTTTCCTACCCTGACTAGCGAATATCCTACCAAACAAAGGAAAGAGATATTGGCTCAAAATAACAACTATAAGTTAAATTAGCTGGATAGCATCCCGTATGGGACCTCAGGCAGACCGGCTAACTAACCAAAAAGTCTTCAGTATTGATTATAGGTAGTGTTGATTGAATGTTGTGCGTGTAATTAAAATTTTAGCACAAGAACAGGGGCGGTACCTAGTTTCAACTTTTGTTGAATTAATGACTCACAATTATTATTAAAATGACACAGTATGTTTCGATTTTTGAGGAATGTTAGATCGAGGCTTTCTCTGCCGTGCTCTTTCCCCTCGTTATTTCCAGGACGAGAACGGTACGATTTACTTTGATAATAAAGTAGACGTTTCACAAATTTTTCGTTTCTTTTGCATATCACAACTTCCCTCAAATTTCCCAAATATTTGCTACGTCGGGCGCATATCCAGTAAGTAAAATTGAGTAAGTTTCCACAACTTAGGTCCTATTTGTTTTTCATTTCATTTTTCAGAAGATTTGTTGTTTAAAAGGTAATGAAAATTCACACCTTTCAATCTTACTGAACGAACCCGGGTATGTTATACTACAATAGGAATATCTACCTGCATGGGGGTATAATGGGTCTTTCCACAATTTTTTTTTATTGGCTTATCTGGAAGGGTAATCAAAATAAAGCCCAGAAATATTTTTTTCGGATTTTTTTGGTACCGGTAAAGACCTTAATTTTTCATTTCAAATTCAGAATTTCTAGGATGTTAACGTCACGCGCCTAGATTTTCTATTCGCTGCTTTCTTCCAGTGTTGCCATGCGGTTGATGATTTCACGAAGTTGTGTTCTCAAAGTGACATATCGATAAGGATTCGATAGCCCATCGATCTCTATTCTCCATGAATTTAACCTCATTTTTGATATGTAAACAAAGAGTAATTCTATTTTATTTATCTAAAAATATGGCTGGGATTCAATAAACTAAAATTGTGCCATTTCCAAAAACCCATTTACCTGAATTTTGGTTTTTATTGGGGCGTCTGAGGGTTTAACCGTGGTCGGTCGGTGGACTTATCAGGTACCTACTTCACATTGGAATTTTAAACCTGAGGCCGGATTCTATTTTACGAGTCGAGTCGAAATTCGTATCGAATTGTCAAAATAGCGATTCTATTTTTCGATTTTTCCATATGTATTACACGGTACGTCCGGAGCTGTCGTATTCGATATCGAGACAATTCGACTCGACTCGTAAAATAGAATCCGGGTGCTGATGCATTCAAAAGAAACATGTACATAACTTATAAACAAAAAAATAATAACATTTATACCATTTAATTTTGTTTTAAAAGTTTATTAAAATCGATAATGGTTCCAGGTTTATATGTAGGTACAAAAATCGCCTTAATCCTACTTATTTGAATGATAATATAATACAATCAACTTCCAATTTATTTATTCACAGAAACTTCATTTTAACAGTTTTTACAACAATAATAAAATATGTATAACAGTGTAGTAGAGTAGTAACATAATTCCTAGATCTTATTCATTGTATGTATATGTAAGTATTTACCATTGAGGTAGGTAAGTAGGTACCTACAAGCTACACATACATAGGGGTGAGATTTTTGTTTTCGGGACCCAATGAAGTTCTATCTATCAACACAATCTTCACATTCCTAGCTCAGAATGCTATTATTTGCTTCATCCACTATGACTCTTATTTGCTCTTATGTACTTTGTGTTATGGGGTTATTCTACAGTTCTACACTGAACAGTAGGTATAATTATGTTGGCTTTCTCTCTTCAGTTGTACATAACTAACAGCATTGACCATATTATTCTGTTTTTGCAGGTCATTGGTTTTTGCTTATCTAAACAAAAAAAAAAAAACTTAGTTGTACATAGTAGGTACCTAACCTACTTTGGACAATAGAAGAGTTAATGCTTGTTTGTTGCTTATTATAATTATGTTCAGATAAATCTACAACTTTTATTATCTCTAAAAGGCAGTTTTGGTAAAAAATAACGCAAAATAAATCTCACCTTTTTAAATTCACATTTCTTATTTCGGTACTGAAGTAGATTGCATTGGAAATTAAATATTCCATTCCGACACCATTTCCATGATCACTGGGGTAAACTTGCAAAATCGGCTTTCTCGAATCCCTGTTCCACAGCTTTCAATTTGAACCTCGATTTTATCACAACACGAAGAGTACAATAAACAGCACAAATCGAAAATGTTTTATTTACAAAAAGTACCCTTTTTCGAGGCCCTTTCAGTACCAGATTTTGGGAGATTAAAGGTAAAATCTACACAGGTAAACAAAAGCTGTGCGAAAGGTGTAGGTTGTAGGTTAGAATTCATCACAAAGCACACAAGTCATGTGTCATGTCTTTGTCTAATAAAGCGTAAAAGATAAAAAATAATCGCTGGAATAGGGATCGATAAACCGCATTTTTGTCGATATTTTTTTTCCTTTTCTATCCTCTTCATTCAACTAGAGAGAAGAGAATTCGATAGGGAACAGCTTCGGCCGGTAAAAAGGGCAACTAAGCGCATTCTGATTGGTGCAAAATCTAGCGGACTATTTCAAATATTGCCATATTTTCCCCTTTAATATCTCCCTCAATAATTGTTTTTAAAAATCAACCACATAGTCCAAGTATTTTATCGGATAAGCTTCCAAACCATATGGATGAAATACTTAAATTCAGTTGAGTGGGAAAAACCCATTATCTTAGCATTAAAGGTTGGTAGTTTTCATCTTAGAGGGCCTACGGAGGACTGGGTATGAAGATAGACCTAAGAACCTCTGAAGGCCAGGTTTGTTCCACCTGCTATGGTATACTGGGTATCACCATGGGTATCACTCCTCTCTGGTCTTTCCTTCCACTATTCACCATCAATTTTTTCTTTCCCTTTTTTTACACCAAACTCCGTTTGTTAACTACTCATTTCCTTACCAGACCAGCCCGTATAACCGAAACTACCCCATCGTCACTAACACCCTAACTTTTTTTAATAGTAAGTTGCCCAGGAGTGCAAAGGTTCATGACAACCCCCAAGTTTTCCTGGGCCGCACATTGTTTTCTTTGGTATCATTGGGTGATAGACCCAGTCTATACTTGAATCTTTTGGTATAGTCATGCATGTTTAATTTCCAACCCGAATAACTAAAACTCTCTCGTCTTGTCATCTTTTGATCTAAATTCCGTTGACTGTAATGTTTTTATTTCAGTTTTTTCAGATAATGAAGCAGTACTCAGAAACTTTTCTGTGAACACCAATAGCAGGAATGCCCCACGTAAGCTAAGCCGAATTTTCTCGCAACTTTTTTTTCAATTTCAAGCAAATATCTCAATCAATTGACTGGGATTGTCTCTCTGATTATAACGATAATGCATTTTCCACATTTACAAATACACTCTCTGGTCTGGCTTTCAAAGCATTTCCTCTCAGGCCTATCAAGAATAAACAACATAAAACCTGGACTACTAAAGATAAAATCTCTCTTTGCTAATGATACTAGTTTCACTTGGAGCAACCCTGATATTATAGCTTTCCATAGAATCGTCCCCAAAACTTATTTACCATTAAATGAAAATGCGACTCTAACCTCCTCTGCTCCAACACTGCGAAAACTAAAGTTAAGTATTAGAAAAGTACTTGGCAACCTATTGTACTAGATACACCTCTATTTTAACGTCGTTGATTCTGTTAAACTTTTGGGACTTTATTATGGATAACTCCGTGAAATGAAGCTTGCACGCCGATACACATCAAAAAAGAGCAATTCGACATTCTCTAAAAAAAAAAAAGAATAGAGCCTATCAGCCCAGCGGATTTAAAAAATATATATATAAAATATCAACACATAGCACTTAAGTGATATTATTTATATAATATATAAAGTAAATGACTATTTTATGAATATATTTTGAGCATTTCACAAACTAAATCATTGTTTCTACCTATAAATTAGGTAATAATTTTTTTGACAATAAAGCGTTATTATTATATTAAAGTTGTTTTATTTAAGGTTGCTCTGCAGTTTGGTGTTGTTTTCCCATTTGGTATAAATGGTATTTCTATACGAAGTGGTTCGTCCCTGCCCAGGGCCGCCGAGAGCCGGGTCGAGCCCCGGTAAAAGAAATAGTAACGGGTATACTTAGGTTAGTTTGAAAGAAGGATTTTAACAGTTGCTCACCTCTTTGGTTGGCGTCGGCACTTCCCCGGACAGGGTTTTGGGGCGTTGGCGAAACAGCCGCGTAGGAGCGTAGTTTGCTCCTGTAGTAGTACTCGACTAGTCTCTGAACTTCTTCTGGTGGTGCTTGCCCATCTCCAGCAAAGTACCCTGATGCCAGTCTAGGACACGGTCTGATTGTTGATTTACCCAAACGGTAACCAGGTCCTGCGACGTGAATTCTGAGGCATAAGTGATTAATTTTATTCGTTTAAATGAATGGATGCCCACTCTGGGGTCCTTACACCGAGTGTCCCAGATTACGTTAGCTTTGTAGACCCCTGTTCTGCCCGGCATGTACCCAAGGTTCTTGGATTGATACGGCTCCGAAGTGTGCCGCAGTCAACCGCGCTATGGCAGCAGATGCTCTCTTAGTTGATGTGCATTCATCTGAGCTATTGTGCTATAGTTCGCCATCATACCTGCTTTTAGTGGAAGGTTGGCCTCCTCATCGCCTAAAAGTATCTTCGAATTTTTTCGCCGTGGGCTTTTTTTCTGCCTGCTTCTGTATTGCAGTTCCTCATGTCTGAGGTGATCTCGGAGGGTTAGAGGATCCCTGTGGGTTCTTTTAATCGCTCTATTTTGAAACCTAGACCACCTACAGGCGGCACCTGAGATGTTTAGAAAAGTATCACCAGCGTTGTTTAAGAAGAATACTTCAGATAAACTTGCAGGATCGTCGAACCAACAACAGTATCCTTGAGCAAACCAATTTCACCATCATCGAGTCTAATCCAACATTAGCTACGCGGGACTGGCAAGGTCGTGCGCAGACTCGCATCTTCCTGTGCAAATTATGTATTTCCATAAGAGAAGGTTTATAGCAGCGAACAGCTACAGCTGATTGGGTGTGAAATCAATGTGAGAGAACTTTTGGCTTCAGAATAGGCCTATTTTGCTATCAAAAACCCCACAGAGGTGCCAAGATTATTGAAATACAAGTGAATGACTATGATGATGAGATATGTACTTGAATACTTTACTTAATAACACGTTATTTAAATTTTTAGAGAAACATGTACAACCCTTTCATTCAATATCAGCGGAATATATTATGTTGCGCCTAAGAAATATTTTGCCGGCATTTTCCCAGAACTCTTAGGTGATGAGTCAGGTTTTTAATTAGTATGCCGATATTGAGATATATCTACTTTGAGAGAGTTCACGAAACTGATTATTGTTAAGCTATTATACTAAAGCTAGGATTATTCATCTTCAGATAAACTTGCTGGTAACTATCTGCAAGATAAATTCACCGTTCTCTAATTCTGTTGGTCGGCGGATAACTGGCCGACTAATGGAATTACAGATTGCGTTTTTATCAGTCAGATTGCATACCTGACAGTTTATCAGGAGGTGAATAAACCGGCCCTAAATAACGTTTCAATAACTGCTGGTGGAACATAGTATCTTTATTTTGCGCAAGCCGTTGTTACTTAACTAAATAAATAAGTTACATTTTAACACCAGTCCTTACCTCCAAATAGATAAATATATTTTCTTCCGAACCATAATATATTTACTAGATTTGTAAAGTATATAGTTTTTCTATGAAGTTCTTACTTTATAGTATTCACGCCCAAGTATTTCACTTCGCTGGGAAATGTTAGTGTTGTACCTTTAAGGGTGAGGGCTTTCAAATTTAGCTTCCTTCTTCTTGTGAACGGGATCCTTCGCCTTCGCTCCAATTTTTAACGATGTTTAGAGCACTTTGCATTCGGCTTGTTATTATGCCTTCATTTTTGCCCTCGATTATAATGGCCATGTCATCTGCATAGCCTATGACCTGGTATCCAGCACTACTCAGTCTGGTAAGGATTTTGTCCACTACTAGTGTCCATAGTAGTAGAGAAAGAACACCTCCTTGAGGACACCCTCTGACCGTGGTAGCGGTAGCTGATGCTCCGTTTATTTCAGCCGTAACGTAACGGTGTTTTAGCATCGACTCTATCCATTTTACAATTGGGACTTCATCATTCCATTCTTGTAAAGCTCTAGCAATTGATTGATGTGAGGTGTTGTCGGAAGAACCCTCTATGTCAATGAATGCTGTGAGAGCGATCTCTTTGCACTCGATTATCCTTTCAATGTCTTTAACCAGGCAGTGTAAAGAACTTGTTGTGGATTTGCCTGACTGATAGGCAAATTGCTTTGAGTAGAGCGGTCTTCTCAAAAGAGTTTCGCTTCTGATGTACTGGTCAATTGCTTTCTCCATTGTTTTGAGGAGAATGGGACGGTATGATTTTGCTTCATCCTCAGGTCGACAACCAGTTTTTGGCATGAATATAACATTAGCTTGCCTCCAAGATAGCGGTATGTGTCTTAGGACCAGGCTTGCTTTGAAAAGTTTTTGTAAGTGTACCTTTAAGTACTCGTAGCCTTTCTGCAGTTGTGCGGGAAAGATCCGGTCTTTGCCTTGAGATTTGTAGGGTCTGAATCTATCAGTCGCACATTTTATTCTGTTCATCGTGAAGATTTTTCCTCCAGTCTTCTGCTTCTTCCGTTGGGGCTTTGAGACCCTTCGATAGGCGGAGTGACCTGGTTCAGGGCTTCTACGAATTACCGACCCTGGAAAGTGAGTTTGTAGCAGTACCTCTAGACTTTCTATATGGTCGGTACAGTGTTCTCCGTTTGGCTTTTTTAGCAGACCAATTCTGTTTGAGTGGTTTTTTGAAAGGACTTTGTGGAGACGTTGAGCTGGGGCTAAATTGTCTATCCCCTCGCAGAATTGTCTCCATGATTTCCTTTTTGATTTTCTCAATTCACGGTTGTACTTGTCTAGGGCTGTGCTGTCATCTGCCCACAGTTACAGTTTTTGCCTTGTTGAACAGTTTTCTGAGATCTTGTCTTAGACGTCCAAGCTGCCCGTTCCACCAAGGTAAATCTCTGTGGACTGCCTTCTGTTTTAAGGGATAACTGTTCTCATAGGAATCTTTTATTGCGTTTAGTAGATTGTTAGATGATGCCTCTAGCTCTTTTATTGTGTTTATGTCAGAAGGGAGTTCATCTAGACTCAGGCAGAGACCTTTCACATAGGATACCCACTTGGTGAGTTTTGGGATTCTCGTCTGTACTGAGTGGTTTATTGCTGCCTCTAGGTCGAACCTTATTGCTTGATGGTCCAACATGACGCAAAACTGTTCTATAAATAGCACTTTATTGGTCAATCGGACATAAACTAATTTATTTATTCTATTGTATTTATATGCAGGTAAACAACATTTTGAAAAAATCAGGAGCGTATTAGAAGATAATAAAAGTAAATACCTAAAGTGTATTTTTTCCCAAGATGGAGATACAGTTTTACAATGCATGTCATAGGCACAGTTTATACCGTACCGATACAGTTGTACAACTCTCCATATTTTATGAGGCCAAATTCTCCAATCAATAGAAGCATTTTGTCCCATATCTTGCGCATGCGCTCAATGAGTGAACAAATCTCTCAAATTGAAAAAGCAGTTCGGCATATACATGTCTCTTTCCAATCCTGCACGCAAAAAAGAGATAGAGATAGCTTGGGTGAGAACCCGCGAGAAATAACTGTCAAACGAGACACGCAACAGGATTGTATTACAAAAAAAGAAGAGAGGTTTTTTGACGAAAATTATTCAGGAAATTGAAAAGTAACCGGAAAATTCATCAATTTGAAATTCGGCTTTGTTAGGAGTGTTTTGCGTTTTGCTTTCCGTGTTATTCGCGATTTTTGTGTACTTGACTGTTTTATCGTTTATATATTGTGTATTATCATGGTTGCTTCCTGTTTTGTCTGTAAAAACAACACTAGAACTAGCCCAGGCTTAGGATATTTAATGGCGTTTTCCATTTGTTGTACGGAGGTGCACTCAGTGCAATTTTTATATTCCATTTGACTGCACATTATCAGTTTTCGTTTTCCATTTGAAATTCAGTGCAATTATTAATGCACTCAGTGCGCATTTTTTGGCACCAGCTCGGAAGGCTCGTGGAGGGCCAGTGCAGTTTTGTTTTGTTTTTGTTTACATGTACACATGAAAAATGTCGGCTAATATTTCTAAAGAAAAAATTGCAGCTCTTTTGGATTTATTGTTTAGCAGCAGCGAAGATGAATCGGATGATGAACTTTTATTATTTGAAAGAATTCCGCAGCCTAAAATAGAAAATTTTGTATCAACGATAGATAAATTCACAGATAAACAGGTAGGTACCTATTATAAGTGTAGAACGGTAGAACGTAGAACCTAGGTATAGAAGAATAAAGAGGAGCATTTTTATTTCATTATAATTTTATGGCTTGAACATCCAAAATGATTCTCAATTAGAGCCTTACATTCAAAATACAAATTTTAGCTCTGAGAGTTGCCAGAGACAAAAATTGAACCTGAAAAGAGAGCTGAACACTACTGCGATTGCAATCCTGACCACTGACCCCCAGCTACCTATATTCAGTCTTGTTTTTTGCCTCCTTTCATTTGCAACTTTGAGGGCTAAAAATTCTAAAATGCACTCTGGGACAGTGGATGGCTTGCTGAAACTTGCTTCTTTATAATTTCCAGTTCAAGAAATACTTTAGATTTGATCGAGACACAAGCCGTGCTCTTATAAAGGAATTTCAGAAGTCAAAATATGCCCCCAAAAATATTTGTGGTAGGGCTGCAATTTCTGCAGAGACACATATTTTGGCATTTATGTGGTAAGTTGAAACGATGAGATTCAAATAAAATGGATCATTGAATAGTTGTAGTACTGTACTTATTTTGGTTCTGTAGGTATGCTGGAAATAAAGCCTCCCTCCAAAGTGTTGCTTTGAAATTTGATATTACAATTTTAAATAAAACCACTTACTAATTCAGACTTATTCTTTTATTTCACAAAACCTTATATTCTAATGTTTCATAGTATGTCGTTACGCAAGAACAAGAAAATATTATTTTCAAACTCTTATTATAGTTAATGCACAATCTAATATAACTAAAAGTACATCTTTGGTTATTAAAGGAACAAAAAATTGAATTTTCTCAGGTATGTAGCACGCTTGTATCACTGCATAAGTGGTCATATTACAGGGCACAGGACTCATAAGTCCTCTTTCCTGTAATACAACCATATATAAAATAAAAGATAAAATACTTGAATACTAATATATTTCTATAAATACAGATAGTAAATAATAAAACTTAATAACTCCTTCTCATTAAGCAACTTAAAACTATATCAAAGATTACATGCGTAGGGCATTATTTCAAAAATAAGTAAACATAGCTCTAGACCTGGAAATGCTTGATTTTTGATCTACATGGCGTTGAAAATAGAGCAGCCTGGGCCCGGATTCTGAAGCCACGATTCCATAGTATCGTCTATTTAAATATAGATGGAAGATACTATCGAATCGTGAGTTCGGAATCTGGTCCCTGCTGTATCTCAATAATGAACATTTCCTGGCCTATTATTTAGTTTAAATGTATTTGGGCTGGTATTTAGGCATCATTACATGTTCTGCTACTACTCTCGGAGTTCGTTTGACTTAGCAATTGCTTAATGAGATCTAATTTTTCTTTATGGCGACGCTCTCTTGCCAATTCTTTTTTTTCATGAATATCCAATAATGTCTCTTGAATGGTCGTAACCTTCTTTTTCAGTTTCGGAGTTGATGGAGGGCTATAATTTTCTGAGGTGGGTGTCGAGGTAGATGCTGAATTCAGTACTGCTGGTGCTGATCGCTCTGAGAATTGACCTTCCATAGGCTTTCGTTTGGTAATAACAATACCACTGGCAGTGCCGGTCACCTCGGGCTCGATGGAATCGTCAATACTTGCTATTTTGTTCAATTCAAATTCAAATGGAATTGCTACTCGACTAGATCCAGACTTATGGTTATTATCAATTGCATTTTTCTTTCTTTTCAATACAGTTTTGTATCTGTTTTCAACTTGGATTCCCGTTTTGTTGGAATTGAAAGATTTATTAATAATCTCTGCAATATGATTCCACATATTTTTTTTTGTCTTGAATTTTTTTAAAGGTCCCACATTCGGTAGGAATTGTTCATATAAGTCCAACAGTTTTCTGGTTTCATGATCTGACCATTCTGTGAAAAGTAAACGGTTATACACAATAATATATACAACTATTGATATCATATTACTTACCACTACCACTAGCTTGTTTACTATTAGTTAAAACTGTTAAAACCCCACTTTCTTGACTATCCGCCTCGGCTGCCTCCTGGTCTTCATTTATTCCATAAATAAGAGTTTCCCTGAAAATTTATATTACTGTTAATTCCTATAGGATGAAGTTTTATTTTGCTTATACTTCAGCATCATTCAGCAAAAGTTTAATAAAAGCCTCTAGGTTGTCTAGTAATAGATCTGTTTCTGCAGAAATCACAAACCAGTCAGAGTGAATTTAATTGGTTGAAACTAGATTCCTGACTGTTTTCAACCAATGAAATTCGCTCTGACTGGTTTATGATTTCTGCAGAAACAGACCTATTATTGGTGGTGGTTGGGTAGTTGGGTAGCAAGAAAATGTTATCCAAGGTAGTATAATAATTGAGAATATACTTACACACCATCATTTTCGTCAACTCTTTTTATTGTCAAGAGAGGCGCATTCAGAGAAATAAAACCACTGTTTATGAGTTCTATTATATAGTTATTACAGTAATCATCATCATCTACAATTGAAAATTAATATTTTAGTACCCAACTCTAACTAAAATTCTAGATGTGGACTATCCATATCAATTTCCACCGAAGAGCCTCTCTGTAGGCACAGATATTTAAGCCGCTAAAAGAGAACCAAGACTGATACTACAAAAAAGTACATAATTTCCTCTTAAAGCTTGAATATTGGAATGGCAACTCTGAAGTTTATAATTATTATGGAAACTCTCCAGAAGGATGGTTTTGGTTAGCCCATTCAATCATAAAAAAAGTGACATGGAATTACAAGAAAATATGCGTGCTTACTCGTCATTTTAAATAAATGATCGGAACCATCGATCGGAATTTGCAAGGTCACTTCTTCGTCATTAATTTTGAACTTTATTTCAAATATATCCATTTTAGAAATATTTTATGAGGAGCAGAAAAAAACCGGCAAGTGCTAAATAACCATTTGTTTACCAACATATGATTTTACATAACCTCAAAAAAAGTTTAGGGTTATGAGCCATTGCATTTTTGATTTCCATTTATATTGCACTGGTGTGGGCTTTTGACAGCACCAGAAAAATTCTCATGCGCACTGAGTGCTGCACTGAGACGACAAATGGAAAACGCCATTAGTTTCCCGAACATATTTTACACATATTTCATATTAGGTTTACTCTATACATTCACATTATCTTTGTTTATTATTATATATGATCCCGTTATATTCTCGATGTTAATCCACAAAAAATCCTAGTCCGACTCTGTCCACGGCCCAGGATTCGTTGTTTCCGATCAATAATGCGCAAGCGCGAAATATAGGGACATAGAATTTGGCCTCAAAAAATCAATGGTTTGTCAACGGAGTTGAACAACTGTATCGGTACGGTATAAACTGTGTCATGGGAATGACATGTTACGACTAATAAGCGGCATTGTTTATGTTTCAAAGTTGACAGTGTCTAAAGCGGCGTTTCCACAAGCATAGTTTATTGGCACCAGTGCACGTGCCAGTTTGCTGGCGTAATAATAGTGGCGCCAGTATCTGTTTCCACTTGATATCAAAAACTTTCAACTGGCGCAGTAGAAAAATGAACAATGGCGTCAACTTTAATGGTTCAAGCAGGTATTAATTAAGACCCGAAAAACAAGAAGAAGAAACATAAACACAAGATCTGGGTACGAAAATGGATTTCACCTTTGATTTCACGCAGAAAAGCTCTGAGTCTCAAATAATTTACTGTCTGAGTTAGCAGATGAAGACCATGAAGCATTTCTAAAGCTTCTTATTTTGCCTTCAGGCAGCAGTAATATCAAAACCAGTTGAACACGAGAACTCGCACAATACGTCAACACTTATCCTTATAGCATCATCCCGTTTATTCCTGTCTTTGTAATACCATAGACTTAAATACTACGAATAGACGTCCAGTGGAAATAGCAGCACAAAAAATGCCTCAATAATTCATAAGATGGCGCCACTCGTATTAAAAATTCAAAGAAAACTGTGCTAGCACCCTTGTGTACGAGCAGCGTGTCATTGTTTCCAGGACAACCGCATTCCGCCTTTTTTCTGATGTTTCGGTGTTGTCAAATTTATACGGACAAAAAACTAGACAAGAATTCTCTTTGCTATTTGCGACTTTCGAAGAAATAAATTATTGCTTGGATTTCAAAGAACTAATTTTCAAAATCCATTTAAAAAAAAAATCCATTTCAGCTTTCACTAGAAATAGAAAACTTAACAATTTACAAAATAAGTGAAATTTATTTATATTAAAAAAAAATCTTAACATTAACAATTTATTAATTTGCGTATAATATTTAGTATAAAATGCAGTAATCAAAAAAATTGGTGTCTTAATGTATGGTTTGGCCTATTTAATGATTTTGGACTAGTTATTTTAGAACTATTGGCATAGCGTAACGCGCGAATTTGAATTATGACAGAAATGCGCGCCATCTCGTATCTAGCACCTAAAATACCAAAGCCTGAATTGAATTTGGAGGCTCGCTTTCGATAGCGAGCCTCCAAATAGCGTCGCAGATTTTTACCATTTGACTGGACGTCTATTCGTAGTATTTAAGTCTATGGTAATACAAAAGTTTGTGATTCTACAAACAGGGATGCTCTTCCATTAACTTTATATGTTCAATTTTTTAGATTTACTTGATATTTTCATTATTTTTCTGAAAACGACAAGTGAAAACGTTTGTATTTTTTTGACAAACTATCACACATGGCAAACTGGCGCCAAAAAGTAGACCTCCATTCTACTTTACTGGCGCAAGAATAAGGGGCGCCAGGTAACTGGTGCCAGTTAATTTTCCTCGTTTCCACGTGCCAGAAAAGTTACGCCAGTCGACTGGCGCCAATAAACTATGCATGTGGAAACGCCGCTCAAATCTTTCTTGGGAAATAATACAGTACCTATAAGTAAATTTTTTAACAATTTTATCAACTCAAAACGTCTTCACAGAAAAGCTAGTGTAACCTCTTACGTGTTTACACCTTAAATTGCAATATTCTGCACACAAGCACAGCCTAATGCATTTTAAATTTTTCAAAAAGCATTTGCATTTTGGGCCACTAGTTTTGCATTTACATTTTAAGGAAATGTCGGATGATATTTTTCATTTTTCGTAGTGTTTCATAGTGAAGTCCATTTATTGTTGCCAAGAGTCCATCATCATTTAGATGGGCATGGAAGTTCTACCATGATTGGCACAGATTACCCCAAAAAAATCCTGCGTGAACAAATACATCGCTTGATATGCTGTTTTACAGAATATTTTGTGAGAATATCCTTAAATTTTTGTGTGAAATTCCATACTTTTTTTTTCAGTGATCTATTGTTGGGGGTAAATTCTCAATGGTTCGGTTTTTTTGAGCAAAAAGTTGCATTCATAGTTGCATTCGACAAACGTCAATATCGTTGCTTTCAAAATATTCATCGTACACTATGGTAACGAATTTTGAAATAATATTAAGTTATTCCGATGTAAGTTCTTTTGGATGCAGCACTAAGTCAATGAACGTAGGTGTAACCTCCGCAAAAGTTTCTCAAGCATCTCAGAACTTCTTTTTTCGATTTCAAAAAAAGAAGAGGTGGTGTTGCAACCGGTCAATGAGTGAATAAAAGATAGAGCCAGACGCCAGACTTTTTTCATTAATTTTATTTTTATTAGCAACTTCCATCTTCTGTACAAGAAATATACCTTAGGTCCCTAATTACGTATGGATTGAGTTTGGCACTGGTAGGATTCTAAGGTATACTTCTTGATGAAAGTTGCTAATAAAATTAATGAAAAACCTTTGCGAAGGTTACACCTACGTTCATTGGTTTAGTGCTGTATCCAATAGAACTTACATCAGAACAATTCAATTTAAAAATTCGTTATCATAATGTACGAACATTCTTAAACCAACGATATTGACGTTTGTCAAATGCACCTTTTTGCTCAAAAAAACCGAACCGTTGAGAATTTACCCCTCGATTTACCTTCAACAATAAATGCGTTGAAATAGCAATCGTGTATCGAAAAGGGTAATTTGTGCCAACTATGGTAGAGCTTCCATACCCATCTAAATGGGAATGGACTCTTGAAAACAATAAATAAACGCCACTATGAAACACTACAAAAAATTAAAAAATATCATTCGGCATTTTATTAAAATTTAAATGCAAAACTTGTGGCCCAAAATGTAAATGCTTTTTGAAAAATTTAAAATGCATTAGACTGTGCTTGTGTGCAGAATATTGCAATTAATTTTAGGTGTAAATACGTAAGAGGTTACGCTAGCTTCTCTGTGAAGACGTTTTGAGTTGTTAAAATTGTTAAACAATTTACTTATACTGTATTTTTTCCCAAGATAGATTTAGACACTGTCAACTTTGAAACATAAACAATGCCGCTTATTGGTCGCAACATGTCATTCGCACGACATGCATTGTAAAACTGTATCTCCATCTTGGGAAAAAAATACCCTATATTTACTTTTACTATCTTCTAATGTGTTCCTGATTTTTTCAAAATATTGTTAACCTGCATATAAATACAATAAAATAAATAAATTAGTTTGAAAGGATATAACCAAAATATACTCCTGGACAAAATTATCGCACCACTGCTTATGATGCTTATGTGCAATGGTGGTGCGATAATTTTGTCCAGGAGTATAGTTATTTTTGTCACAAGTACCTAAAATCAAGTTTTTCAGGACTAAGCATTGCTGTTTCCGGACGAGGCGTTAGCCAAGACCGAACTAGCAGATGAGTCCTGAAAAACTTCGTTTAAGTATGTGTGACAAACACTATTTTTTGTCATACGCTTTTTAGAATTCTTCAGAACGCTAAAATTGGCAAATTTTCCTTAATTTTTGAAATCATAAAGGTGCATCCAGATAGAAAAAAAATCCTAAAAAGCAGCATTTTACGGACTTGAATGAGTTCTTAAAATAGCTGTTTTTGGGAGTGTATGACAAAAATATTTATTTTGATTCATTCCTCTTACTCCACTACTTTTTTGTACGCCCCTGGTGGCTTTATTTTGAAAGATACGGAAATTTTTTTATATATCTATCGATAGAGAAAACTTTATTCTTAATTTTTTGTATCTTCTATTTTTTTTTGTTTTCAAGCGGTTTTAATGATATTGATCAACACGTGTATTTGTGATTACCCCCCACCACATTTTTGTTCACGTGAGGCCTTACCTTAAAGACATAAACGAAAAAAAGGTCATAATCATTATGCAGAATTTTGTGCTCTATCGAATGGCACCAAAATGACGATTCTATCTTTTACCGTTTTTGAGAAAAATAATAAAAACTAAAACAATCCACTTATCAAGTTTGAGGGGGTGGAGGGGGGGTCGGCATGACTTTTTGAGGTGGGTCTGTTCAAAAATCTACTAATTCTGACATGTTCTTTCACTTGTGAAAAGGATTTGCTTTTACTCAAAAACCGAAGTATGAAACCCTCAAGTCACTAGGCTACACGTGATGAGTCGTTGAACGATCTCTGGCGGTACTGAGTTGTCATCACCTGGAAAGTAGGCTGAGGCTATGAGAATATGCCTTGAGCCCCTCTCCGTTGGCACTTTTACCAAAGCAGCTGCCAAGTCTTGAGTGATTTTACTCTGGAACATTAAGAATTTTGAATTTTTGTCCAGCAGCAATGCTGCCCTTGGTCTTTCATGGTTAATGTAAATTAACTTACATGATTTAATACATATTTAGGCCTTTTATAGAGCCTCCATTGACACAGGACTCTTGAAGCTCTACGTTGGTTTTTTGTCCAAACATTCTTCTTCTTAGCTCCCTGATGGCATCTTTTGAATGTTGTTGGTGAGTTGTTTCTCTTTGGTTGTTTGGGGGAAGCCACTGGAGTTGCACTCACTTTTGAAACCCCGCCTGGGCACTTTCGTCTTCGTGACACACCGAGTCTTTAGACGTGCCTGCCGTTGGTTCGGCGCCGCTTGTCTTTGAGGAGCTTGGCTGCTCCGCAATTGTTGTCCTCCGGCTGCTTCGTGGCTTTATAGTCGTATGGCCGAACTTGTAACTGAACACGTAGCCTCCGGATTTGAGTTTTCCTGCGGATGCACTGTCCACAGAAAGGGTTAATGTAACCAGGTGGCCCTCGGCGTTACGTCGGATGACTCGCCAGTTTTTTACGCTTAGTCCCTCATTTTGGCCTTGAACGAGAATAAGGATTTTCTCCGTGGAGAAATCCATGCTACTTGGGAATCGAGCAATCAAGACGACAGAGTGAGTAATATCAGATTCCTCTGCCATCTTTGGCGACGCTCCCTCCCAAGGCTTGGTGGAGGCGACTGCAGTTTGGAGCCACTGCTTGGTGGACCTGTTTTCGCAAACTAGTGCAAGCCAGCCGGGTCTGTTGTGGGCGCTCAGAAACCTCAGTTTGATGGAGCAACCCCAGTTTGATGGAGCAACCCGATGCTACCTCGTCCACGATCTTGTCCATGATTGCCTCTATGGTGGCTTGTATTTGCTCTACTGACAAGAGGCAATTGGGAAATCTGTAGGTAGTATTCCTACCTTTATGCCTGCAGCTATCTGGCTAAAGGTTGGTTTCGGAGCTCTAGAAGGCGGAGCACCGCTGCTCGTTTGCTTCTATTTTGTAGGCGGGGCATTTTTGCTCGTTTCCCTTGTCCTAGCTCTTTTTTTCTCTTGAGCTTCGGGGGTTGTTCCCTCTAACCGGGCTCTTTTTCCTCCCTTGTCAAACGTTGTAGCCCTTTCTTTGATTGGCTCAAGGGCTTTTTTGCGGGCTTCGTCTGCACTCATCCCTTTTTTTACGAGGAATTTCATCCTCTTGCCTGCTAAAAAGGGCCTTTTACCTTTTTCATTGTGATTTTAGATTTGTTTGGCGTGTTTATTAGATATTTGTGTTTCTGTGGAAGTGCCACCCAATTTGTGGATTATTTTAAGCCTTGAAAATAATTAATAAATGACTCAACAAGGATATTTAACGGCCCAATCTGCCAATTTACCGAAAGTCGACTCAATAATGACCGCCAAATTCATTTCCGATAGCGTTTTATTTTTGTCTGCAGAAATCAAAGGAGTGACGCCAGTGAGGGCAAAGAGGTATTTGCCCCAATGTAGCTTCTATAGTATTTTTAATACCCATAACCCATAGCCCCATCCTTATTTAACAATCACGAATCAGATGAAACAAAAAATTACCAAAAAAAACGAACGTCAGTTGCTAATACGTAATTGACCGTGGCGTAAATACGTAATGACCGTAAATAGTTTTCCATGGCATTTTCCAACTAAAAAAATATTTTATTTATAATATTTTTGATTAACCAGATGATTTTTAAATACACAAAAACTGTAGTGGTTTTGGAAAATTTCTTCTTTTTTCCTGCCTGGGAACTTGTATAAATGTCTTTTCCGGAGTTTTTATTGAAGTATTTTCCCACATAGGAACAATGTACCAGTGATAACGAGAGTGATACGAAACAGTAATAAGTAGTCGAAGTTGGACTATGTAGTTGAAGTAGATATTTCATCCATGGTATCTGTAGTATGTAATTACCCGTTCAGCTGACAAAATTAGTTTGCTTTTTAAACAAAAGTAATCACCCAAACTCACAAGAACACAAATAAAAATAGAATAACGAAAAAAAAAAAAAACACATTAAATTCCACCATTGACCACGATACACTATATTTGCCCTTTGCCTAAACGCCTCGAACTTCTCCTTTGATATCCGATGACGTCACAGTAGCCATGGCGTGTTTTCGCGCGCAAGTAAACAGTTCAAATTTTAATGTTTAATATCTTTGTTATTTATAACAATGAATTAATTTAAAATATTCACAGACTGATTTATTTACCTAATAAAGATTCTAAAAATATACAAATAATTTTTTCTGCAAGGAGCCTGAGAAACCTTAATAGTATTTGAAATTAATTCCGTCAAGAATGCCTTAGAAATCGAAAAAAAGAAGATCAACCTAATCGAGTAACAATCAATCAACTTCAATTCTATTAATGGCTGGACAATAATAATGTATCTAATAATTTTTCTAATAATTATCTTTGTCCTGTCAAAGATTAAGAACATGAAATTTATGCACATTTTTTAAGGGTTAGGTTTGATTTTGTAGTGGTAAATTTCCAACAGTGGCCATATCTTGAGGAACCAACAGTGGCCACTGCTCATGGGGATAGATAGCGTTGGCCACTGTTGAGCAGAGTTCTATACGACTTAGAAAATCAAATTATTGTTTTATTTCAGAGAAAAATGCCTCGCCCAAAGCTAGAAAAGACTGGTATTGGAAAAACCACAGAGCAAACAATGAGAAACGCTCTTGATGAAATTGAAAACAATGGTTTATCCGTAATAGCTGCTCCTGTGCGTCATGACGTGCCTACGACTTTGAGAAGATACATTGGAAAATTCAAACATGTCGACGTGGAAAACATAATGGGTGGCTTAACTCCAAATTACACCGTTAGAAAAGTGTTTTCTCTTGAAGAGGAAAAGCAATTGTGTGATTATTCGTAAGTTTTTTGCCAAACTTCATCACGGCCTTACTCCAAAAAATGTACGATCACTGGCTTATGAGTTGGCAGTTGCTAATAACAAGCGGATTTCACCTTTATGGAATGAGAATAAGATGGCTGGCATTTTCTAAAAAAGAACCCTCTCTCAATTAGAACTGCGGAGGCGGCTTCACTAGGACGGGCAATGGGTTTCAATAAAATTGTTGTACAAAAGTTTTCGACACTTTAAAACAGGTTTTGGATAAATATAAATTTCGTTCAAACAACATCTACAATATGGACGAAAGCGGCTTAACAACAGTACAGGAAGCTGGAAAAGTGGTGGCCATGAAAGGTCTGAAGCTAGTAGGACGAAACACCTCCGCAGAAAGGGGCACATTGATAACTCTATGTAGGGCAATTAATGCAGATGGCAACTCAGTTCCTCCACTGTTAATTTTCCCTAAAAAATATTTCAAAGAGCACATGCTTAAAGGTGCTCCGAACGGAAGTTTGAAGCAGCGTCACCTTCAAGGTGGATTTCATCAGAAATATTTGTGCAATTGATGAAGCACTTTATATCCTAACACTCATCCAACCGAAAATATGCCAGTGCTTCTTATAATGGATAACCATAATAGCCATGTCTCTTTGGAAGTAATAAAATTGGCTAAAAAAAATATAGTGGTTTTACTAACACTTCCACCGCATACCAGCAACAAACCCCAGCCACTCGACAGAACCGTTTACGGTAGGTACTCTTAAGACCCGTTACAATAATGCATTTAAGACTTGGCTTACAAATCATCCAGGTCAGCGAATTACAATTTATGGTGTATCGGAAATCTTAAGGACAGATTTATCATCTTGCATTTTCATCTAAAAATTGCGAATCAGGATTTAAAACAACAGGAATATTTCCATATTGACGATGATTTTATAGCTTCAACGGTAACTGATCTGCCTTTCAATGATAGTTCGTTGATCCAAGACTCAAGAGGCAAATTCATCTATAACAGATGTTTTAACGATAATTCTTTGCCCCAAGAGCCGACACCATCAAGTAGCAAGTCCAATGCAGAAAGAACTCCCCCACAGCAATTTAAGAATCCAGAAATTTTAAAACCATACCCGAATTCAACGAAAGTATTAGAGAACAAGCAACAACGAAAAAAGAAAACGATCCGGATTTTGACAAGCACACAAGTCTACAAACAAATTGAAGCAGAACAAACAAAAAAGAAAACAAAAGAAAATAGCGTTAAAAAATCATTAACCAGAAAAAGGAACATTTATTCAGATAACACTGAAAAAAATAAAAATGATTTGGTGTTGGAAAAAAAAAGATAAAGAAAACTTAAGCAGTTGCAGCAGTTCTAATAACTTGAGCGATGAAAGCTTAGATCTTACTTATGCAGATGAAGTAGATTGGATGGAGATGTCTCAAAATGAAAATGAAAAAACAGATGAAATTGAAGTTGGAAGTTTTGTGCTCGATAAATTTGCAACCAAAAAATATCTGAAATATTGTGTGTGGGAAAGTTTTGGGGATTGGAAAATATGGAGACAAATTTATTGTAAATTTTCTGAGAAAGCCTGAACAAAACAAATTTTCTTTTCCAGATGTCCGGGACGAATCTATTGTATCTCAGTGATATGGTAATAGTCCAATAAAATGGTAATTTTTAGTAACATGAATGCGGTAGAAGGTTTTTCACTTTTGTGAAAACTGCAACAAACTTAATTTTAGACGACAGTGATTTCAAAACAACCACTCTAAGCAAAAAAATCTTTGAAGATGTACTTAACCAAATATTGAGTTCATTGAGCACTAATTTTTAAATTTGGATCAATATATACGCATATACTGATCATTTCTTCATTTTCCCTGTAAAAATTTGTTAGACAAAATGAAGGGGTCCAATAATAAAAAGTCTGTGCCTGTCAATATAAACCCTCTACGTCTCAAACCCCACCTGTCAACTCTAAATTACTTCTTCCTCCATTTTTCATAAGTCTGACTTGAGGATTTATAAGTATTATGTATGTAGATGTAATAGGAAGTAATCAAATCAAATTAAGAAGTACTTTATTGTCCAGAAAAAACTTCTCATTGACAAAGCATATCGAATTAAATAATAAAATTATAAAACTTAAGATCTATCAGAACAATTTGAAATTTTAGCAGAGTTAAAAATAATATGTTCACAAAGTGTCTCCAAAGAATTCTTCAATATTATAGTAGGCTTTAGTCAAGAGTAACTCCCCACCCGCTTTCTAAACCTCCCGTATGAACGTGAAGATCTAAGGCTAGATAGTAAATTGAAGATTGGAGGCTTTCTTGGAAAAATAAACAAAAGACTTCTTCATCAAGGTGCTTCTGGGAATTGGCAGTGGAATATTATTGGCTTGCCTAGCTGAATAGTGCCTTACCGAAGAAAGTTGGTCATAGTATTTCCTATAGACCAGGCAAACACTTTTGAGTATATAAGCATGGCACTGTCAAAATTTTATGAGGAATAAACCTAGGTTTGCAAGATTTTCGGAAGGGAACTCTAAGCGTAAGCCTAAGGGCTTGGGTTTTTTGTAAAATATACATGGAGTTGAAATTTGTAGTACTGCAACAGCTCCAAAATGGAAAGAATTAGCATCCAACACGGAGTGTTCATCGCTAATTCACCACCTTCAAGAAAAACAGCAACACGTCGATTGGATGAACAGAGGGATGCAGAACGTGATGACCAATCGTAATAAGCGAGGACTTATGGGAAAATTGCTCACATCAGTATTTGGAGTCAACGATGAAGTGTACGCAGACATTGAAGAATTAGACAAAAATCAAAAGGAACTCATCAAGACCTCAAATCATCAAGCGAAGTTTATGCTACATGCTCTGGCTACATTTAATCAGACAGAGGTACGAATCAACAACCATCTAGAAAGATTCAGGAAGAAACTCAATGAAGGCCTTGAAGCAATCAATGAAATGCAGAACTGGTACAGACGAATTGACGAAAACAAACTTAATATTCATTTATTGAGTGCGTACCAAATAGTGGCAAATTACATAGATGAAGTCACTGATTACCATCAAAAACTTTTGGACATCCATTATCACCGTGGACATCTATTTGAAGTCATATCTCCAGCTTACGTTGAAGAAACCATAGCGTCAGCCAACAAAAAACTTCCAACGAACATTAAAATAATCTCATACCCAATCCTGCAGACCAAAGTTCAACACAGCAAGGACTTCATTCACATATTTGGCTACTTCATCATTACAGAGAACAACGAGTTTGTGCTTATCAAGGCAACACCAATCCCAACCAAAATAACAAAAGAAACTTACTGGATACTCGATGTGCCAAACGAATTCATTGCAGTAGACTACAATTCCCAGTTATACTTCCAGCTCAGTGAAGCAGAACTAAAAAATTGCATCAGCATCAGTCAAGATGCATTCATCTGTGCACCGACTACGACTCGAACCATAGAAGCTACTCCCAACTGCATCATCGATGAAGTCTATCAACGATCGCAAAACACTTCGTGCGCACTACGAAAAAAGACCAATGAAAGATTTCCCTTTTGATATGGGAGAACCTTGGTGTCGGTATTTTCACAGTGCCCTGTAGAGGTGACGACTGTGAAGGGTTTTCGTCTTTAGGTAGAGTGCAGCCTCACACTCTGGGTATAGGCTTAGGGTTTTGTGGTAAGTGTGTAATACACCAGTAAAGGTTTGATACTAATTTATTATTTGAAATGGGCCGATATTTATACACAAAAATTATTAATAAAATAAACGTAATTTGGAATGATGATGATTTTGCAGATTGCTGCAATTAGGTTGGTATTTTAAAACTTGCTAGTTAATTAATAACAATATTGGATTATTGTTTATATTACATGGTTACGTCAATGCAGGTCAATATAATCAAACTGGTCCACTTTATGGTTTTTTAACTAAATCCTATAAATTTCTCTTATGGCTAATTTTGAATACTTCTCAAGATTAGACAGTTTATATAAACAAAAATGCTTGTTTTGATGTCCCTCACTACCCTTTAAAGTTTGTCGGTATCTTTTTAGGACACCCTGTATACAATATACATACAGTGAGGACATAAAGTCCGTCGCCCCCCTCTAACTTTTGAACCGCTGGGTATATTGCCACAAAATTTGGAATGATGATATGTGAGCAAATTCTCCATTTTTTGAAAAACAAATGACAACTCCATCTGTCAAAATGACAGCTGGACGCAGTTTTACAACGTTTTTTTTAAATAGAAGGCGGTGTCGAGAAATATATCGTTTTAAAGGTCTCTTTACTCTTAATTTAATCCCCGATTCTGAAAACATTTAGTTTAGCGGTTTTCAAATGATGACAGAAAAACATAGGGCTATTCTGCTCATAAACTCATAAAAAAAAAAAATTAAAAAAAAAATTTACCGGTTTTTTATTAATTATTTTTTTTTTTTTTTTAGTAATAAATACCTAATGACGTAATGACATTGGTCACTCAAAAAAAAACAAAAGTACTAAAAATAATGATTCAATTATTTTAAAAAAAAATATAAGACCAAAACAAGCCTTTTTTGTTTCGTCATCATTTGAAAACCACTAAACCAAATGTTTTCATAATCATGGATTAAATTAAGAATAAAGGGATCTTTAAAACGATGTATCACTCGACACCGCCTTCTATTCAAAACTGCGCTCAGCTGTCATTTTGACAGCTGAAGCTGTCATTTATTTTTCAGAAAAAGGAGAATTTGGCCACATATCATCATTTTAAAATTCGTTGCAATATACCGAGCGGTCCAAAAGTTAGAGGAGGGGCGACGGACTTTATGTCCTCACTGTATGTACCTATACTGTAGGAAAAATCATGGGAAGACCATATTATAGTCAGCTGAAGAAAAAGAGCCAGTAAGTTGTAGTTTAGTGTGGAAATACGCGCTATGGAGAATACCTAGCTGATAGCAATGTCCATTATATTTAACTCTCCCTCGTAAGTTTATTGCAGTTTTCACAAAAGTTCATTAAAATTGGCTTTTTTCGACTGACGATGGCGAGCTTATAAATTTAGCAGTAACCAGGTTAGGGAGTTTATTCGGGGCAAAATTTTATGCTTTTCAACTTTGAATACGATGAAATTTTTCGTACGATGCGTCGTGTGCAGAAAACCGGAGAAAGTCCGACAATTTCGAGGTTTTTCGCATTTTTCGTCCTGAGCCGGTACTGCTACGAGGCAGCAAACTTCAGATTTGTATCCAGCACCCCAAAAAACATATAATTCCATCGAAAAACCTTCTACCGCATTCACGTTACAAAACAGGCACTTTTGAACACCATTTGATCAGACTATAATGCATCTTCCAAAACCTATATCTTCAGGAGAAACTGCAAGAACTCGAAGCCTCCATTATTTTTCAGTCGATTTATCTTAATTCAGTTTATATTAACTCAATATTTAACCTATATCCACTTAAAATTTGATTAGCATCATCTTGTTATTTTGTGTTTTCGAAATAAATTTGTTTAAAATGATATTTGTGATTATTTATTGAACTATAAATTATTTTATTTTACGTCGTAACAAAATATGTAGATTGAAAAAAAATCTAATTTTCATCACCTACCAAATGGAAAATAACTGAAAAATAAAATAAGGGTGACCACTGTTGGGCGCTCTCCCCTACATCAGTGCTGCTTCGAGCGGCGGCTTCTTCCAGAAGATTTCGTACCTGTTTCTGTCCGACATTCGGGATATCCATCAAAAACAACAATTGTATTCGGCCCATAATGCCTTGTAATATAGTGAATGTAATGTGCACAAATCATTGCAAATGAATTATACAGGGTTAGTAAAAAGTACGGCAACACTTGAATATCTTCAAAACTGCTTAAGCCGCGTTCACTTAATTCGGACAGTTTTTAGGCATGCGGAATTCAACAGTGCTATTGGCAATGTTGCCAGATTTCCCAGTTTTGCGCTACACGTAGTCTTTTTGTTATCTTAAATAGAATGCCCCATTTATTTTTATTGCAATGAATTGGGCGTTCCAAATTTGATAAGACTACAAATTTCCAGAATTCTATCTCTACTAGTTGTTGAAATATGACAACACCGTATTTTCGGTGAAAAGTATAGCAGCGCTTGAATATCTTCAAACGCCGCTCAAGCACGTTCACGAAATTTGGTATCTGGGGGTTTTTGGGTAAGCGAAATTCAACCGTGATATCGACATTATTGCCAGATTTCCCAGTTTTGCGCTACACGTTGTTATCTTGGATAGAATGCCCCATTTATATTTATAGCAATAAATTGGACTCGTCAAATTTGATAATAAGATTCCAAATTTTCAGAATTCTATCTCCAGTAGTTGGTAAAATATGCCAACACCGCATTTTCCGTGAACAGTTTCGCAACGCTTGAATATCTTTAAAACCCGCTTAAAATCGTCCACTAAATTCGGTATCTGGGGATTTATGGGCAAGCGAAATTCAACTGTGATATCGGCATTGTTGCCAAGTTTTCCAGTTTCGCGCTACACGTAGTCTTGCTCGTGGCTCATAGTTTTTTTTTTTAAATACACGTTACTTGTTCATAAGGTACCTTTTCATATTTCCGGGGGTTTCTGATAATTTTCCGGGCTCAGTAGACCTGCCCCCCCCCCCCCCCCAGTTGATAATTTCTATCCAAAACGCTAGCCCTCGTTCTCCAGAGCTAGCGCAACCTAGCGCAACTTTTTCGAAAGCTAGCGCAGCTACAGGTCAAAAGATATGTGGCTTTATATTCGGGGGGGGCTAGGGTGACGCTAGCCCCCCCAGTTATTCGATCTTCTCAAAAATGCTGGCGCACATTCGTAACACCTAGCGCAAGTTGTGTCATAGCTAGCGCAGCTATTGTAGCTGTCCTACAGGGTGGACAAAAAAATCATGAGCCCCTACAAGTGATTTTTAATTTCTCAAAAATATATATGAAGCTTCCTTAAAGCTAGCGCAGGCTAGCGCAGGTAAAATTCGAGCAACCGCATTACCCCTTTAAAACATATACAGGTATTTATTCGGGGGGGCTAGATCAACGCCACCCCCCTCCAGTTATTCGATCTTCTCAAAGATGCTGGCGCACATTCGTAACACCTAGCGCAGCCTAGCGCAAGTTGCGTCATAGCTAGCGCAGCTATCGTAGCTGTCATACAGGGTGGACAAAAAAAATCATGAGCCCCTACAAGTGATTTTTAATTTTTCAAAAATATATATGAAGCTTCCTTAAAGCTAGCGCAGGTAAAATTCGAGCAACCGCATTACCCCCTTAAAACATACACACATACAGGTATTTATTCGGGAGGCGGCTCTGCCGCTAGCCCCCCCCCCCTAGTTGTTAAATCCTTTCCAAAATGCTAGCGGAAGTTCTGGACACTTAGCGTAAGTCGTAAGTTGTGTCGTAGCTAGCGCAGCTATAGTAGGTAAATGTTATACAGGGTGAACTATGAAATCTTACAAAATGTCGCCAGCTCCAAGACAAGATTTAACGTTTAAAAGCGCTATCTATTCGCGAAGTAGGTAACTAAAACTTTACCTCACAAAGAAATTAAAAAATTGAGGTAGGTACCTATCTTTTTCAACCTTGATGCGCGCGCAACTAGTGGGTTGTACAGTGACTGTATTACCACAGTGGCGACAATAATTGCAGTCTTATTTATGATTGGTTTTTTTTAAATCCTACAATATGTTCATATTAATGAACTGTGTTCACTTTGTGGCGTAACTCTTGCTAATTTTAAATATGAATATATACGATTTATGGACATCGATCATAACAAATTGAGAACAACGTATTTGATATACCTAATAATGGTCATCAAATACATTGTTTTCAATTTTGTATGATAAATGTCCATTTAAATCCTATATATTCGTATTTAAAATTAGCAAGAGGAAAGCCACAAAGTGGCGGCGGGACCTCTATTGTCGCCACTGTGTTAGGTTTAGAGCGAGTTCTCATGAGCGTAAGTTGACATTTCTGGCGTAATCACGTGATAAAATGGTTGGATTTTATTGGTAAAATATTCGCCATGCTGGAGATTTTACCAATCAAATAACACCATATTATCACGTGATTACGCCAGAAAGGTCAACTTACGCTCATGAGAATTCGCCCTTATTGTCACTGTAGTGAGTTTAGGGATGGCAACGACATATCGATATTTAGTTCGTCGAGATATCGATACTGAATATTGTCGACATTTTTAGTGGTGGTGGCGGTGGGGTTTGTCAGGTTTGTGAAGCAAGAGCTAGTACTTTTTTATCACCATTTAAGAATTACGTTGGTTGAATGCATTTAGTGATCCCAGGCGGTGGCATGTATGTGTTTCTCATATTAGGTTTGAATTTCACTGGTTTTTGTTTTCTGATTTGTTCTGATTCCGGCCCGACTATAAAGGAAAAAGTATAACTTCGCGAATAGATAGCGCTTGTAAACGTTAAATCTTGTCTTGGAGCTGGCGACATTTTGTAAGATTTCATAGTTCACCCTGTATAACATTTACTTACTATAGCTGCGCTAGCTACGACACAACTTACGCTAAGTGCCAAGAACTTCCGCTAGCATTTTGGAAAGGATTTAAAAACTGGGGGGGGGGGGGGGGGGGGGCTAGCGGCAGAGCGGCACTCTAGCCGCATCCCGAATAAATACCTGTATGTGTGTATGTTTTAAAGGGGTAATGCGGTTGCTCGAATTTTACCTGCGCTAGTCTGCGCTAGCTTTAAGGAAGCTTCATATATATTTTTGAAAAATTAAAAATCACTTGTAGGGGCTCATGATTTTTTTGTCCACCCTGTATGACAGGTACGATAGCTGCGCTAGCTATGACACAACTTGCGCTAGGTGTCACGAACTTGCGCTAGCCTTTTGAAAAGGATTTAACAACTGGGGGGGGGCTAGCGTTGATCTAGCCCCCCCCCCCCACGAATAAATACCTGTATATGTTTTAAAGGGGTAATGCGGTTGCTCGAATTTTACCTGCGCTAGCCTGCGCTAGCTTTAAGGAAGCTTCATATATATTTGTGAAAAATTAAAAATCACTTGTAGGGGCTCATGATTTTTTTTGTCCACCCTGTATGACAGGTACGATAGCTGCGCTAGCTAGGACACAACTTGCGCTAGCCTTTTGAAAAGGATTTAACAACTGGGGGGGCTAGCGTTGATCTAGCCCCCCCGAATAAATACCTGTATATATGTTTTAAAGGGGTAATGCGGTTACTCGAATTTTACCTGCGCTAGCCTGCGCTAGCTTTAAGGAAGCTACATATATATTTTTAAAAAATTAAAAATCACTTGTAGGGGCTCATGATTTTTTTTGTCCACCCTGTATGGCAGCTACGATAGCTGCGCTAGCTATGACACAACTTGCGCTAGGCTGCGCTAGGTGTTACGAATGTGCGCCAGCATTTTTGAGAAGATCGAATAACTGGGGGGGGCTAGCGTCACCCTAGCCCCCCCCCGAATATAAAGCCACATATCTTTTGACCTGTAGCTGCGCTAGCTTTCGAAAAAGTTGCGCTAGGTTGCGCTAGCTCTGGAGAACGAGGGCTAGCCTTTTGGATAGAAATTATCAACTGGGGGGGGGGGGGGGGGGGGGGGCAGGTCTACTGAGCCAATTTTGCGGCTCCTCCTGAAGTAGGTAGGAAGGGAGGTAACTCTAGTATCTAGTATCTAACAATACAAGAAGCATATTGAAAATTTGGAATCTCATTGAAATTTGGACCAATTCATTGCAATAAAAATAAGTGGGGCATTTTATTTAAGATAACAAAAAGACTACGTGTAGCGCGAAACTGGGAAACTTGGCAACAATGCCGATATCACAGCTGCATTTCGCTAGCCCATAAATTCCCAGATACCGAATTTAGTGGACGAGCTTAAGCGGGTTTTAAAGATATTCAAGCAGTGCGATACCGTTCACTGAAAATGCGGTGTTGGCATATCTCAGCAACTAGTAGAGATAGAATTCTGAAAATTTGGAATCTTATTAAATTTGGCTCGTTCAATTTATTGCAATAAAAATAAATGGGGCATTCTATTCAAGATAACAAAAAGACTACGTTTAGCGCAAAACTGGGAAGTCTGGCAACAATGCCAATATCACGGTTGAATTTCGCTTGCCCAAAAACCCCCAGATACCAAATTTCGTGGACGTGCTTAAGCGAAGTTTGAAGATATTCAAGCGTTGCTAAACTTTTCATCGAAAATACGGTGTTGTCATATTTCAGCAACTAGTAGCGATAGAATTCTGAAAGTTTGGAATTTTATCAAATTTCGCACGCCCAGTTCATTGCAATAAAAATAAATTGGGCATTCTATTTAAGATAACAGAAAGACTACGTGTAGCGCAAAACTGGGAAATCTGGCACCATTGCCAATAGCACTGTTGAATTCTGCATGTCCAGAAACTCTCAGATTTCGAATTGTGTGAACGCAGCTTAACCCTTTATAGGATACTGGGCGATATATCAACCGGTGCGATATTTTATATATTTTGAAGAGATACCGGTCTAGATATCTGCCAGTTAATAAAATGCGCCTTGTTTAACGCACACTGGTGGATTTTTCGACCAGATCACCAAAATTTTAGATAATAGCTAGGAAACGGTTGAAATATCAACTAGGGGGGCTTTATTTGAAATCGATCGCAAATATCTGCGTGCACGCAAACTTGCATCAATTTGTTCGTATACGCAACTTGTTATGTGCGAATAGCTTTATTTGAAATTGACATTGGACGTGTGCATCTCTACTTGCGTGCACGCAAAAGATGCACTCGCTCGCTGCGTTGCCAGTTTTCTTTTCACAAAATGTTGAAAATCTACCATATAAAAATGAGTGGATTTTTGAATTTTACGATATTTTGGCTGCCGGTGACGTATATTTTACGATGACATTTATTTATTATGATTTTTTTGATGTTTTCAGGTTATAATTTTCTAAAATATGTTTCGTGTTTATAAGCAATTTACCACAAAAAATTAATATTATTTCACCAAGCCCTATTCCTGTAGATAGAAAAAAGAGCTGCGCAAACGTAGAGGCGGAGGAAAAAAGGCTTCTTGTCTAGTTCGTCAGAGAACGCCCCAACCTTTACCAAAGATTCAAGAAAAAAATGTGGCAAGAAGCCTCAGCGGTATTAAATACGGGCCCGGTGACAGATTCTCTTCTCGGTGACACCAAATAGCCCTCTATAGCATCATATAAGTCTTCAAAAGTAGCTTTATTTAGCGGAAATTTTTCACGAAAGCCCGGTCACTTAGGACAAAGGCATAAAATCGCGTCCGTACTATGAGGTTTTCGTTGAAAGACTTTGCTAGTTCAAGACGAGCCAGCACATTGTGCACAAGTTAATATTAATAACGTTATTGAAATTCATATTTATAAAAATCACAAACATATTCAAACCTATTTGAATGAACTATCAAAATTAAAATAAATTGACAAATTGACGACATAACTTGCGAGTGCGTAAGTAGACTTGCGATCGGTATACCCCCATGCGCAGAAGTTGCGAGTGGTGCAAAGTCATATCGCTCGCAGTGCATTTCAAATAAGCCGTGCACCAATTGTCAATCGCAAATGACGTTATTTGCGTGTACGCAAAGTTGCATCAATTTCAAATAAACCCCCCCAGTGTGTTTCCATAGGATTCATATTTGCAAACCGTCTGTTGTTGCTCCGCACGTTGTTATTAATTTTTACCCATCTATTGTTTATATAAATGCCTAATATTTTGCAGGTAAGTTAGCTACTAATATAAGATTGTTATTACATAATTGTTTTATTTATAAGGTTTGTCGCAAGGAAAATATTTGTACATTAGTTCCGACATAACCTCAAAAAATATTTAACAAAAAATAGAGGTGATCAATTTGGTTTAGATTTTCCTGATTTTTAAATATTTTTAGGATAAACGATGGACAAAAAATTGTGTTTAGAAAAAATGGCAGATTTGGAGCCGAATGACCTGTTTGATATCATTGATGCAATTTCGTTGGAGCAAGCTGTTGATTCCGATGTTGGTGGCGATAGTGACGGTGAAGATGATGCCTTTATTCCACAGCCTTCAACTAGCTCAAGCTCACCCAGACCAAAAAGACTCAATAGAACAGTGAGTGTTGAGGACTTTGACAGTGACGATTCACTAAAGGATTCCGATTTCACCCCAACGTCCAAAAAACCTTGTCATGTACGATTCATTTCTGATGAAACGTCGGATGATTCCAGCGATGAAGATTTACCTCTAGCGCATCTGTTGCCAGCAAATGCTCCTCCAGACGAAGATATTGTTCCTGTATGGACAAAAAATACGCCAGATGCGAGTAAGTTTTCAACAGCTACTTTTGATAAACCCTTTGGCCCAAAAATACCTGTCAATATTGAATCTCCTTCCGAGATATTTTTCAGTTTGTTTGATGAAGAACTCTGCAATAGGATTATCACAGAGTCTAATTTGTATGCAGAACAAAAAAAAATACAATTAGATTTATCACTTGATGAGCTACATGCGTTTATTGGAATTCTAATTGTTATGGGACTAAATCCAAAACCCAGTACATGCCGCAGAAGCCGACAAAGCGTGGATTTATAATTTGGGCGATGGCTTGCTCTACAACGGGTTATCTGATAAATTTTTCTGTTTATCAAGGCAAGAAAACCAGCACAGAAGAAGGCCCACTAGGAGAAAGAACTGTTTTGGAATTAACACCACACCGCTAATAGGAAAAAAATATTGTATATACTTTGATAACTTTTTTACAAGCTATGCTCTCCTTACCAAACTTCTTGATCGTAATTTGCTCGGTTGTGGGACAGTAAGGACCAATCGAAAAAACTTTCCTACCTCGGAACTCCGCTCAGACAAGTCCTTGCAAACTGGTGAATATGATTCTGTTTCCAGTGGTGAAATAAGCGCTAGTAAATGGATGGACCGGGGCAAAAAAAGTGTTTTTATAGCGAGTACGATTCATAAAATTTCAGAAAAAGCAACAGTCAAACGAACCAATAAAGAGGGAGAAAAAATAGCAGTCGAATGTCCAAAATCCGTCGAAGACTACAACAAACACATGGGAGGAGTGGATCTATTCGATCAACTCCATTCCTGCTATAATATCTCTTGGAAGTCTCGAAGATGGTGGATGAAACTATTTTACTATTTCGTGGATGCTAGCATCGTTAACTCCTATTTATTGTACAAGACTAGAATTACCCTTCTGAACGGACATCAAAAACCCCAAAATCACCTCAATTTCAGAAGCATATTAGCGAATCAACTGATTGGAGTGTATGCTGGGAGAAAGCCAAAAGGCAGTGCATTGGTTATTGCAAAAAATAAACTGAAAAAGATCCAGGGGCGAAGTGTGACAGTGGAAAACTCGGTTAGACTTTCAAATGTCGGAGATCATCTGCCACGTAAAACTACCTCACGTCGATGTGCGAGGTGCAGTACTGAGAAAAAACCAAAGCGATCAAATATGGAATGCACAAAATGCAAGGTAGCATTGTGCCTTGAATATTTTTGCCCATTTCACAACAAGTAAACGGATTTTTTGATTTTTGATTTTGCATTTGCGTCTGTTGGCACCAGCCCAATTTTTTTTTTCATGTATTTAGAGTACGACTTGTGTCAAACATTATTTTCAATAAAAGTTTTTCTTATAAATGCAAGTTTTATTACTGTTTTTATCTGGTTTATATTTCAACCAGTGTCCACTAGTCATTTCAATATCTCCGAATGGACTCTGGTTGAAAAATCAACCACCCAAAAAAAAAATACAAAAAAAAGTAGAAAAATCAAACTAACGAAAAATACCTCTTTTCTAGACCGTATTAAACTCAAATTCATTCTTATTTAGTTCAACACTAAACTGCAATATTCTGCCCTATAAAGGGTTAAGCAGTTTTGAAGATATTTAAGTGTTGCAGTACTTTTTACTAACCCTGTATATAATAAGATAATTTCCAATTTAATAAGTTTGAATTAAATTGTTCAGAAATAGCTGCAGATTTTCAGAAAATGGAATGTTAATATTCATTATTAATATGTACCTATAGAAATAATTATTTTGCTTTTGTAATTTTCAATTTTCCCAACTATTACAATTTTCGATAGGATTGGGGAAGGACGCACCCCTCCTAACCCCCTTACCCACGTGAACGTCCCTGATCCTCCTCTCTCTTTACGTTTAAATTCCACTTCATTATAAACAATAAAATGTATCAAATCGAGCATTTGCGGAATTAAAAAATCTTATTCTTATAGAGCAAAAAATTATTACAGAATTGTTTGATAGCGATCTTTGTCTTGATCCGCAATAAAATTCTGATTTTGTTGAAAATTGAAAATCACCCCCAAATTAGGCGCGCTTTGTCTTGATCCGCAATAAAATTCTGATTTTGTTGAAAATTGCAAATCACCTCCAAATTAGGCGCGCCGTAGAGCGAAAACTACTAGTCGCAGACAAAAAATGCAAAGAACCCAAGTTGTGCACAATTTTCTCTGCATACTTATGTCTTTTGAACTTTTTTGCAATAGCACTCACCCCAACGGCGCTATTTCTCAACAAGTACCGCAAGTCAGAGTTTGTATCCCCTCACCCTTCGAGAGGCAATCCCCCGAGGTCGCAAACTCAGGTCCACTATCAGGGAACCTATGTCTACCATCCCACCAAATTTCATTTCTTTCCGACCTCTTGCGAATGTAACCCCTTTTATTGTTCCCTTTTCCATGCCTATTTACGTTTCTCTTCGCATTTTTACTACTTTTAAGAAGCTTTTTTTTCCAAGACACAACACAGGTATTTCGTCTTTTTTTTTCATTTACCGAATATTATTATGTTAAAAATATTGTCAATAAATGCATTCGAAATTGTCTTTGTAAATTCCTAAATAGAGTTGTATATAATTCAATCAACCAGCGAGATGATTTCGTAGCAGCATCATAATAGCATCGAAATAGGAAAAAAAATTAAATAAATTGCTCCAGAATTAGAAGCTAGGTAAACCTAAAAAATTATCCAACCAAATGCAATTTATGCGGGTGAAAATATGGCAAGGATTCTCCGTGAAAAAAGAACAGGTAAAGCGTTTGTGCGCAGGGCGTAGGCGAAATTTACTATATAAACCCCCAACGAAACATTTTTGTACTTACAGTTTCGCAGCAAATTCGAAGAACTTCTAGAGATCCCTTAAAAAGTTCTTGGTGTTTGTTAGTACAGTGAAAGTTTGTGCCAGTTTGTTTATTATTTAGTTTTGTGAATAAAAGGTGATATATTGTGAATGAATTTGGGTAGTTTGAAAAATGTTTTTCAAGTAGCTATTGCTAAGCTTAAGCAAGACGGTCTTACGATAAATATTTTAAATATATTTATGCTAAGTTTTTCGTTTATTTAAGGTGTATACCTACTTCAAATATTATATAATTTTTTTTTATCGCTCAACAAAAATTTTAGTTCATTTTTTTATAACTTCCTTAAAGGATTTATTATTGAAAGAGGAATCACTTCTGGATTTTGTTAAATAAAATATACCTTTATTTAGGAAACTTGCTTTGTGCTAAGAAATGTGGAACTACTTCTTGTTAAAGACAAAAACCGCCAGCAGTTTCAACGTATTTTATGTCGAAATTCTTTTGTAGGAATTTTTAGCATTCATTGTTAAACACTAATTCCATAAAGTGCTTAAGAAAGTTTCATGTTGGTAGGATTAATTAAAAATATTACTTTTCTATTTCAGATCAAAAGTAAGCATGCAGGGTGTAGCGTGCTTCTTTTTAATAATGGTCAGCATTTTCACTATATACTCTTCAAGTTCAGCATCAGTTATCAACTGTCCACTGAACAACTTTCAGCAGGAGATCAATCCGAAAATAAGCCAGCTGTGTTACGCTATTGAACAAGCTCTTCAGGATTCGCCATCTCAAAATGATGCATGTAAGAAAATTTTTTTGCTTCTTTAAATTCGCTGGTGTATAGTTTGGAAAAATGTTTTTAAAAATAGTTTTGAGCTCTCTAAAAAAAATAACACGTAGTAGCTAAAATAGGAAAATTGAATTTTAACATGTTGCTAATCTGCTAATTAGAAAAAAGTATTATTGTTGAGCTTTCAAGAATCGGAAATATAGTTAATTTAGTTCGATTAAGTGAGCTCTTTTCTACCAGATTTGTAACTTCCACTACATTGCAGAATTTACATACCTACGTATTTGCAAATTTTTGAAGCAAAAATATGACACATATTTTTTACAGTAAATTTTAAAAAAATTGAGAAAAAATGTTATCAGCATTTCAAACAAATTCTATTTTATTGTAAAATGTTTCTGCCTATAGTTATTTTGTTGCAACACTTCTCTAATTTTTTTTTGGAAAAGCCTTTAAAAAAGCGAAATAAGTTCAATTAAAGCCATGCATTTAATTTTCAATATTGGGGTACATAGTTATAGCATTATTTGAATAAAAATAAAAGCTATTCAATCAATAACTGAATAACATATCGATTTAACTTTGTTGCGTTACTCTTTGCCTCTCTAAATGCAATAAACTTTTTAAAATATCTAAGATGTACAGGGGAGGGGGGCAAGTAAGAAACAGTATTTTCAATCACCGCCTTTGGGGCTGTTGCAAAATTGACTTTTTCACCCTAAAACTATAAACATTATTTGAAAATATTAAAAAAATATCGGAGAAAAGGCCATGAAAAAATGTTTCGAAAAACTTAAGGTTTTGTATTGAAAACGTATTTTTTTCGAAAACTTTAATAAATAGTATTAACATACCTTGTTATTATAATAAGTGTAAGACATTATTTAACAAAGTTTTCGAAAAAAAAAAACGTTTTTAATACAAAACCTGAAGTTTTTCGAAACATGTTTTCATCACCTCTTCTCCGATGTTTTCTTAATATTTTCAAATAATTTATACAGTTTTAGAGTAAAAAACTATATTTTGCAACAGCCCCAAAGGCAATGATTAAAAATACTGCATCTTACTTGGCTCCCCCTGTACATTTTGATTAGATATTTTTTCGCACAAAATTTCACAAAAATCCGCCGAATTAAAAAAAATATATATATTCAGAGCCAAATTGGGTTCCAAATAAATTTGGCACACAGTGTATACACATAGCAACAAAAAAAAAACTAGGTATACCTAATATGGGCAATGTATTTTTATTTTTTTTAAATAAATTTCTATACATTTATCGAAAAAGGAAAACAGAAACATTTCTAGCAACAACCAGACCAGAAAATTACATAACAAAGCAATTTTTGTCAAAGTAATTCCCAACCGCTCCAGTAAAACGTCATCATTCGTCATTTTTGCTTTTATATGAGAAGTGAAAATGCAAGACTTTAGATTTTGATTTCGTATAACAAACATGTTTTCTTAAGCTACCTACACCAATTTATTTGAAGCTCAGATGTTGAAAATATAATTTTGCTTCTTCTAAATAATAATTTTTAGTAATAATAAAAAATTACTGTTTTAATTTTTTTTTTTTTAGTTGCTGGAAGACTTATTGATGAACGCAATACCAACCTGAACGCCAAGAGGCAGGATGTTGATCATGTTTTTCTAAGATTTGGCAGACGATTTGGATTGTAATAAAACCAAGCATTGCAATATTTTTATTAGGATGTTGTTCTCCCCTTTTTTAACCTAATGTTGTAGCTTCTCACATGTGTAAGAAAAAAGTTGTCTACA
Source organism: Ceutorhynchus assimilis (assembly GCA_917834065.1). Taxonomy (NCBI): domain Eukaryota; kingdom Metazoa; phylum Arthropoda; class Insecta; order Coleoptera; family Curculionidae; genus Ceutorhynchus; species Ceutorhynchus assimilis. The sequence continues at coordinate 68,445,565 of OU892277.1, forward strand.
CTTACCTTATTTTTCCTAATTATACTATGTTATAAATTAATATGATTGAGGATACTACAAATATTGTTCCTTTTAATTTTCATAATTTACAAAAATTGTACAAGTTATTAAAAAACTTAATAAATATATATTTATAAATGTGGCCGTAATAGATGGTTACCTACTCATGATCAAAAAAAAAAACAAATTTTTATGCTGTACCTAACTTTTTACGTCGCACTCGTAAAACATAGCTAAAGCTGAAAGCTTTCCAATTACTGTCGTTAAAACATATTCATGATGATTTCATAAAAAAATACATTAGTATTTTATATTGCTTTGAATTTTTTTAAACCTCCTAGGCACCATAAAAAAATTGCAAATTTTACGAGTACCTATTAAAAATGTCCATGTGTCTATCTTTTTTTTTGAATCCATTATTCTAAAATTTTTACTTTTACCAAATTCAAAATAACTAGGTATTTTCGTTTTGGGTTTGGAATATCCCCAAAATCGACTCTATCGTGATTATACAAAGAGTAGGTAGGTACTCGAGAAGTCGAGATAGTGGCTTCTAATAAAGAATAAATATAAAAAAGACAGAATGGATTTTCTTATTTTAAAAATTTTGGGCATCAAACTTGAAAAAAACTTTGTTTTAAACTCTGATGACTAATTTTATAAATTATTTTCTTTGAAGTAGGTACCTACGACTTTTAAACAAACTTCTTCTATGCAATGATAATGTTCATTCTTTCACTATAGGTGGCGGTGTCAATTTATCTGAAAAGAATAAATAGATTTTTATTTAGGGTGCGTTTATTTTTATTATTATTATTATTATTATTATTATTATTATTATTTTATTTATAAACTTTTCAACAGTAGGCGGATCCGCTGAGCTGTTAGTGCTATTAACGTCTGAACAGGACGGGACCTACAGTTTATCGTGACGCTCTCACAGCGCTTCCGAAGCACGTTCATCAGTTATATACATTTTGGACCCTTCTCTGGCAGCCAGTGAATGTCCGACCGAAAAATAAAAATATTTTTTGGTCTGGCCGGGATTCGGACCCGGTCGCATCTAGACATTTCACTATACGATTCGACACCCGTCTCTAAGGCGATTGGCTGATTTAAATAATATTTTGATATGATGCCGAAACGCATAGTGGAATGTGTGAGCAGTGCTCAAAACATAAGTGGAATGTTCATACTCATTAGGTATAAGTGCAACTACAGAAGTGCTGAATCTCGTAGTAGAATGTCAGGACGGTGCCCAAAACGAGAGTGCAATGCGGTAGAAGTTCTTCATGAGATAACTTTTCTTGTTTTTGAGGTGATTCAATTAAAAACAACTAATTAGGTATATGGTACTATTGTAGTTTATTTCAGGTACCTGCACGTAGGTACCTTAATATATGCATCTTTTTTTTTTTCGAGTATCCTCTGTATCTTTCATTATTGTTTTGATTAATTCTGCAATGCGGTCATATTTTTGGAATTCCCTTTTTTGTTTTGTTCACTTTTAGCTCTCTGAAAGCCACTAAGATTACACAAAAATGTCTTCCTGAAAAACACATCATAGTTATAATACCAATAAATCGAAGAGGAAGATCTCTCAATGCATAGTTATTCTTATCATCACTCGATAAAACAAATTGGTACCTACCCACCAACTATGTGCAAGATAAATTTACCGTTCTATAATTCCATTGGTCGGCGGATAACTGGCCGACTAATGGGATTACAGAATGCGTTTTTATCCGTCAGATTGCATAGCTACCTGTTTTTATCAGAAGGTGAATAAACCGGCCCTTAATATGATAATAATTATTATTTCATTGGCATATTTTTTGTTTCTTTGATAGATAGATATACTAAGTTGTAAGTAAGATTTAGCAAAGGACCCCGCACACATCTTATGGGATTTTGGTGCCCGGTCAAATTTGATGAAATTTTGGTATGTTGTTCTTCTTGAGGTCCTGATCAAATGTGTCCATGGGCACAAATGAATCTTATGATTAGTTTCTGAGATACAGGGTGTTTAAAAAGTTGAATAGTCGATTTAAATTATGTGCTAACCAAGCTATTTTTTGGGGTTTTGCAAAAATGGTTAAGGCGGAACAATACTTTTACATAAATAAATGCTTCCACACATAATACATTTAAACGATTTTGTATACAGGGTGTATCACACGTTTTTATTTCAATTTTTTTGACTCAATTCGTTTCGGAATAGGTAGGTACTTTTAAAATGATTTAATGCAATAAATAGTTTTGAAATATTTTTCTATTTCTATTTATACAAAATTACGAATATTTGAAACATCGTTGCAGTTTTCCAGCTATATTTAACTTTGCCAAATTCAGGGTGTCTATACTCGAAAGTTGACTGCATATGAAAAACTTCATTATTTGGCATTTCTCACATTATGTTCTTGATGAAATGTTCTGCTTTATAAAAAAAACTTCTGCTTTATTCCAGTTAGCCATGCTGTCAAATATTTCATTCGATTATTTGGTTGCTAGGTGATGATGGCAACAGTCAGAATATTGACGGTTACTGATATTTTGTGCATTCGATCAATTATTTCTTCTTTGTTGAATTATTTATTTTTATATACATATTTTTATTTATTTTTATTAATATATACATATACTAATATATAATTATATTAAAATAAGTGCTCTTAACGGTATTTGAAATGGCATTTCGTCTCAGATTCAATTGTTATGTTTGTGAATCTGTCAATGCTCCTCGACAAGTAATTCCTTTTGTCCAAAATGAGGAGCTTAGAAACACGGCGGTTAAACGGAGGCAAGAACTGCAACTTTTGGACGAGGACCCGAATGATAACTCTCGAATATGTTTCACGTGCTATCAAAGTATTTTAGAAGAGCTTCAAGTTTATGCTGAGGATCCCGATCCAACTGTTTTCAAGGTACTTTTTAACCGCCGTCCTAACTGTATTGTTTGTAATCAAGAGGCTTTCCAGCGTATTTCTTTAAAAGCCAGAGTTGTCGTATTTGTAAGAAAAGACATTTTTATTCCTGATGGTTCCAGAATATATCCCGGTCATTTGACTATTGATCAACTGGTGGTAGCTTCCTTGCAAAATGGCTTCAGGGGTATCACGAGGCCTTATACACTTAAAGGTTCCGAATTAAATGCTTTCATTTCTCAACTTGGAACAACGTAAATGATTTTAACAAGTTTGATGATGAAAGTAATTATACAGATGATGAGATGAAATCTTTGACCTCATGAACAAAAGAACAGTTCAACGCTGTTTTTGATAGTTGTAATAATGTGGTCATATATAACAGGTCAAAAGTAATAACAAAAAAAGATCTTATATGTTTTTTATGTAAACTGAAACAAGGTTTATCACATAATTTTTTAACTGCTATGTTTTCCTATCCAAGTAGACAAACAACGAGTCTCGTCATTGGAAAAGTTACAAGTTCTCTAGCAACCTTTCTGAATCAAAACTTAGGATATGATCATATGTCACGCGAACGATTCATTAGAGAACATGTGCGACCTCTTTCGCTAAACAACTATATAATCCGGAGCCTCAGCTACCAAAAGCTATTGCTTTTATTGACGGAACGTACTTGAAAATTCAAAAGAGTAGAAACTTTCAGGTTCTTAGGAAATCATTTTTGGTACATAAATCATATCATCTCTTGAAGCCGGCTTTAATTGTTTCCCAGATGGTTACATAATAGATGTGCATGGGCCATACTTTTCAAATTCTCCTCACAACGATACAAGAATGTTAACCCACGAATATCAAAATGATCTTGGACAACTTCGAAATTATTTTCAAGAGGGAGACATATTTGTACTTGATCGTGGTTACAGAGATGCTCAGGAATTCTTACAAGACATTGGAATTCGAGTTGAAATGCCCGCTCATCTTGGCCGAAGATCTCAGCCAACCAGTGGCGTAGCCAGCCTCACGGAGCGGGGGGAGCAAAGATATATGGGGGCGCCTCGAATTTTTTTTCTTTTCGGTGGAAAGGGGGGGCGGATAATAAATTGTTTGTTTGCTTTTGTAAAATTTGCTTATTGGGGGAAAATAATATGAGACGAAAAGCCGGACGCAGGCGCCGCCGGAGGCGAAAAATTTTCCCGGATGTCACGCTTAAAAAAGTTTATTTTAAGCCTTCAAAAGCAATTTTTTTTCGGGTGCGAAACACATTTATTTTAAGCCTTAAAGAAAATAATGTGTGGACATGCCGTTAGACACGGATTACTTCAAAAAATCATCCCAGACGGCTTCAGATACCTTCAGAACTAGAACAAATCCGGGGAAATCCGGAAGAATGACAGCCCCACTCAATCCATTAACCAAAACCTCTAGTTTAATCAACAAATAAATATATTGAAATTCATAATAATTTTTTTTCAGAAAAAAAAATGTAGGTAATAGAACAGATCAGAAACTGAAATGAAAATAAATAAATATCAGGCATTTGCCGACAATAACGACTTACGAACAAGAATAAAGGGTGAAGACTATGAAGAGGTTAACAAAATAAATAAGAAAGAATGTAATTTTATAATTTCTTAATTTTTGCTTTTGTCTTTTAAGAGCGGTAGGGGCGCCGCACATACATGGGCGGGGGGGGCCGTCGCCCCCCCTGCCCCCCTACTGGCTACGCCACTGCAGCCAACAACAGCTGAAGCAAATCAGTCTCGGCTCATAACAAAATGCAGATGTATAGGCGAATCCCGAAATGGACATCTGAAATCAATATTCAAAATATTCAGAGACCAAATTCCTAATACTAGTATTCCACACATTCGCGATTACATCAAGATAGCATGTGCTTTAATAAACAAATATCATCCCTCAATTGTTATGGAAGAAGCGACACAGAATTTGGCCCATGAAATGTTATTGAAGTCACAACAGCGCAACATATTGCAGGAAAGACTGGAAAGAGAAGGATTACTTCGGAGGCATGGAGTATGGGAACCTCTTACTGAAGATCAGCTCGATTTTCCAATATTACCCATAGAAGAACTTCAACATCTAACTTTCGGAGTTTTTCAATTGCGTTTAGCCCCATCATACATTCAAGACAATAACCAAAATGATGGGAATCATTGTTTTGAATACGATACGAGATTAAACGATGCTAATTTGTTACGAATAAGAATGAAATCTCGGCACAGGAATTCTGTTAAGTATCAGCTTTTCATCAATTACGACACAGAAAGGAATTTAATATTGGGATATTATTGTTCATGTCGATCTGGTGCCAGAATAGTTGGAATGTGCTGTCACGTTGCTACTGTAGTATGATTTCTAAGCTATGGTCGCCATCAACCGGTTATTAATTTTCCAAGCGGAGATATGTTTAGGAATGTTAGGGATGCTGCAGCAGCAGATGTAAATTATTTGCCAGACATTGTCCACTAACAGTGATTGGACAACCCCAACTTACCCACCACTTCATTTCTTCAATAATGTAGGTATGTCTAAGTTGTTTCTAGGCTTCACACCGTTGCCGTTACCCCAGACTTCTCTTGATCTGGCGGTCTACTCTACGGCCGAAAGCTACCGGACTTTAATATTACTTTACTTAAGTGACATTTTGTGTGATAACTTATTATATTACATTGATATTTGCTTTTTCGCATTTAAATATTCAGTGGTCGGCCTCATTGGCCTTATGACTGTATCAAGTAGTTTAGTTAAATGCTTTCTGACCTGAAGAATGTAGTTGTTTTAACTTCAATCCGCATTTGCCTTTCAGATTCAGATTACTGGTTCTAGTAACTTCTCCAGGTGAAAAAAGCCTTAGTTTTAGTGTGTAAAGACCTGGACCTGTTATGTTTTTTCTGTTTAAATAATATTTTGTAGCAGCTGGCAAGAAAATATGCTATATCATTTATAAATGTGATTTTTTTATTTCATTGATTATTAAGTCATACCTAGAATTTATTTCAAAGTCCATGTCGTAGCAGTTTTTCAGCCTTTACGGCTCTCTGCTTTTATTATTGAAGCGAGCAGCATTTGCCATATTCTGCTGCACGAGTGTCCCTATTTCAGGGTACTGTTCTGGGAAAGCCAAATATTTAAGTTTTTTATATGCATCTAACTGGTAAGTATTTCAGAAATGATTAGACCAAAAAAATTGAAATAGAAACGTACGATACACCCTATATACAAAATCGTTTAGATGTATTATGTGTGCAAGCATTTATTTATTTAAAAATATTGTTTCGTCTTACTCATTTTCGTAGAAGCTCTAAGAAATAGTTTGGCTAGCACATAATTTAAATCGACTATTCAACTTTTTAAACACCCTGTATCTCAGAAACTAATCATAGGATTTATTTGTGCCCATGGACACATTTGATCAGGACCTCAAGAAGAACAACATACCAAATTTGTCCTTTGCTAAAATAAAAAATATTTATCATGTAAATTTTTGAAATTACGTACCAACCAGAGGTGAAATGGGCAATTTATTTGCAAGTTTTAGAAATGATAATAGAAATTTTGACTTTTATTTCATGATTTAGAAATGTTCTTGAACCAAATGCGAAAAACATAAACTTTTTATTGTAAGAAAATACTTAACTAATTGACAAAGCATTTTTAAATGTATACCTCCATAAAAATTAAAATCTTAACTATTGTGATAGCTAGTATGATGGAGGATTTCAGGAAGTTAGTCTTATAGACCTGAAGTTCCTACAAAGGATTCAAACTTTCAGTGTATTTAAGAAAATTGAGCGCTTGACATTCCACAATAATTAAATTTACTTAAAATATTTAAAAATAAAGCACCTTAAGTTAAAGCAAACGTTTAGAAAGATAAATAAAACAGGTTTAAAATTGACAGCAATATATACATTATTGCACTTCTTATAATCTTTAAACAATGATATCTAGCAAAAGTGAACAGAAAAAACAACTGTGTTAACACAGGCCAGAACCAGAACCATACTCAAGACCAGCAAACACAAAACCCATTTAAAATTGATCACATTACCTATCTGAACTAAAGCAATACCATCCTTAGTTACTTGTGCTTTTATTATACCTGCGTCACTGTGAATTGTGTTTTCAAATTCCCATGCTGAAAAAAAAAAAAATCTCTACTTTCGTTTATGCATAAAATTGTAGATGTAGCTGTAGCACCTATACTCAAAGTTAGGATATACATATGTGTCCATATGAACTGTCCGTGTTCTTGAGCGTTGGGAAAGCCTAGAAACATTAAAAAATACTAAAAAAGCATTATTATTATTATTATTATTATTATATTATTACTAGCTGACCCGGCGAACTTCGTACCGCCTCTGAATTATTAAATATATCTACCTATTAAATGTTGTGTTAACGTATCTATTAGCTGAATTAAATTCATTTTTTCTCGATGGTGAATTTGGCTTTGGTTGAAGAAAATTAATGTTTACTCTCTGGATCAGAAGTCACCTAAAATTAAAATTTTACATCATCCTTTTTAAGGCAGCCCTGTTTCACTCTATCTGCACTGCATGCACTGCACTACTCCATCTGTTCTACTCTATCTGCACTACTCTATCTGATCTACTCTTTCTGCACCACTCTATCTGATCGGAATAGTGGAATAGTTCTGTTCGAAATAGCTCCAGGGGCCGTATTTTCGAATATTCTCGCATACGAAATTTGATACGATTTCGAATGCTCCCCATTTAATTTACATTGATGTCAGTCAAATTTCGTGTACGAAATGTACTCGAATGAATTCGAAAATACGACCCCAGTTCCTGAGCAGCATTGTTCTACTGTATCTGCAATGCCGAGCCTCAAAATACAAAATAAACTTGGTATCGGTTATAAGAGATGGCGCCGTATGCGGGCTTAGTAAATTTTTTTTATAAATAAATAAAATAAGTAATGAAATGACCATGACATAACAACATGCTGGTACTGTCAACGCTGAAAAAAGTTTCAATTTGACAGCAAAATCCCCATTAACAAAATGATCCTCCATTTATTGAATAAATCATTTATTACAAAAAATGTGATAAATGAAGAATGAAGAACCGCTCGACCGATTTTGTGCAAACTTCACATAAACCATCTAATAAATAGTCCGAACAAAGCCTAAACATTTGGTTTGGCTAGGTGCGCCGGTTCTTGAGTTATAAAATTACAACGAAAAGTGGCATTAATTTTTATATATATAGATTATTATATAATTAATGAAAGCGACTAACCAACAATGGAGCAAGTTAATCAAATAATGTTGCTGAATTCATCAGAAATATCAAAGACAAGAGACAAGAAGAAGATCAGGACTGGCTTGCACTTGCAGCACTCTCGCCAAAAAAAGATCGGGGATGGAAAAAAAAAGGATTAGGACCGGCTTCAGGAAAATTTTCAATTTCAGCGAGAATGGATTTAAACCGTAATCTCTGAAAAACAAACCAAATTTGAGAAAATCCTGGAAGGTCAGGCTAGTAAATTCAAAAATGCAATGGAATAGGTGTAGAAATACGTTGAGAAATACGTTGAGAAATTTGAAGTGTTTGTCAGGAAGTGGAACTGGTGTCAGGAAGCTGAAATTTTCCGACAAGAAGGAGATGTGCGCCAAAAATTAAAGTTTTAGTGTAACAAAGTCTAAGAATAACTGTTCAAACCTCGTTATTCTACGATAAACCATCGCTGAGATATACCGGCCTAAAGTATGTCTGACGTCACGAGAGCTTCGTCCAGCCGCGCTCTTACACTTGATGTGATTTTACGCAGCTTTTAGTAATATAGTATTTGCGTTGATATAACATTGTCTTTCATTTCAGCATTAATGTTCACATATTACATTTTTATGTTGCAAGTGGTTTGCAAGGCCAAGTATCTATAAAAAACTAAATAGAATGTGTTAATACTTGTACATATTGTGATATATTAGGTATCACTTGCCTACTTTGAAAATGGTGTAAGGGTTAATCTGAAGGGTTCAATTTTACCGCTATTATATTTTTTGACCCCTAATACCTACATTTTGACACCAGACTGGAGTCTGCAGGCTTTATAGTTCCTGAGATACAAAATAACATTGAAATCATCCGCCATTTTCCGCACAAAAAACAGTTGCGTCAAATTCGCGTTGTCTACCCAAGCAAAAGTAGTTCTATAATGAACCGTAAACCTAAATTTTGAATCCGTTTCTCTGGATAACATTTTTTTACGGGGTTATGGCTTGGGAACAGGACTAATTGTTTCTTTGATTGTTCCCGGCACGCGTCAGTAGTTTTTGTTAAGATTATTGCAGGTGACACAGGAAAACATACCTATGTAAATTCAATGCACTTCACTATCTCGTGCGATGCTTGGGCTTTCGTGACGCCATAGGGGAGACGCGGAATCTTCATAGAGCCGATATCTTTGGTATTAATTGTCAAAGAGGTGTGCGGGTTTCACTGTTATTCTTAGCTTTTTTTTTCCAAGATGAAGTTGTTTTTTGGCGCTCACCTCCTTTAAAGATAAAATTAAAAAGTTGGAATGTGATTACTGTCAGCTTCGCCTGCAACCGGTATCAAAGTTAGCTGCTTTAGACCTATTAGTAGTCAGAAAAGGAGGGACCTCTACGATGCGTTTCTAGGACCCTCTATAACACTCGCGAACAACCACCTAAAAAAAAATGATTCTTATGTAAATTGGCCTGGCGGATCCGATTCTGGAGACCGCCAGTCAATCTGGAATTGCTAAACTGGCCAAAACCCGCATTTTCCAAAAAGTCTTAAATTTTATGTATTTCTTTTTAAATTTTTACTTAATACCCTGTATCTCTCTTAGTTTTAATCCGATCAAATTGCAATTTTTGGAAAGAGCCAATTTAGTTATGACATAACAGAAATGCGAAAAAAAAAACATGTCACCAAAATATATTTTTTTTGAGTTGTTGTTGAAAATTGTTCAAATTGCAGCCAGAAACACACGATCGAGAAAGTTTTTTTGATTTTGGAGATATATGTATATAGTAAGCGACAAAGTTGTAGCCAAAGAACCAAGGATTTTTTTTTATTCTAGTGATTTTTTTGATAACTTACTTAGTTTTCAAGAAAACGGATCCCCAATATAGAAAAACACTATTCCGGCCCCGCCGTCTCTACTTAACAAGCCGTGAACAAGCCCGCCGCGCGCGTTGCCAGCGTTAACTTGCGGGTTTACGTTGGCTGCCAGATACAAAATGTGGTTGAACCTAAAGAAAATGCATCATAATCTTTGTGGTGCAGTGTTTTCCAAGAAATATAAGGCAACTTATTAATACGAATGAATAATTATAATTAAGTAGATATCCTAGATAAGAAAGTTGAATATTGAGTCAAATATTTATACGCATATGCCTAGAAAGTTTTATTCCATACATAATAAAACTATAAATAGGTTTGTTTTTGTAAGATAAAATCCTTATTTTTGGATAAACCCTCGCCTGAAGCAAAAGCAAGATAAACAAAATTAATTTTTTAAACAATTTTTATTATTTTTTATATAATTTTGAATCAAGTCAAAATCATTAATAATATCAGACTGAACAAATAAGTCATTTAAATGATTGTTATGAGCGATTTGAGCTTGAATTCGTTCCGTTGGACTTTTTCTTGCGACAAGCACTTTTTTTGACATATTATTATACTGAGGTAAATTGGGAAAAATAGAGGGAATTGCATCAGGTTTGAGTCTAATTTTAGTGGAATTTTTTTTGACAGATCCGTCAGGTAACCGATATATATCTTCCCTAATAATGTCATTTTCTAAAAAAAAATGCAAAGTGCAGACAACGGAGTATTTGAAAGGATACCAGTTGTCGCGGGGAAGAGCTTTTAACCAACTTACTTAGCAAAGCACTCGGTTTTACTATACCTTTCGGGGAATAGAAACAAAAAGATTTTTGTAGATTCAAATCCATACAAACCAGGTAATGAGTAAAACCAGAACTCTATACAGAAAAATGTTTTCAACAAATCACATAGATTTTTTAAAACAAGTCATAAAAAAACACGGAAAAAAAAAGCTGAGATTGAGGTTAAGGAAGTTTAGAGGCCGGCCAGCAAACGTTAGCAAACTTTAGAAAACAACTGTGCACTGAAGTTCTATTCACTTCTCACCACAAAACACACCAAACGAAACGAAACACTTTTCTATTCTCACTGAGTAACAAATCTTGAAAAAAAATGCCGGTGAATTTCATAACAAAACGTATAAACTAGGTTAACTATGAAGGAACTAGGTAACTGGCCGCTGCGTCGGCTGGTTTGCCTGGACCCAGAACCATTGTTGCCGGTTCTTCTATTTCACGGCTTGTTAAGTAGAGACGGCTGTGGTACTGCATAAGCGGTCGCCATGCGTATTGTAGATTCAGAGGGCCGGGATTTGTATTGCACTAATAATAACCTATAACCTACTCAATAATCGTGGGTTTATTTCACAGTTCATTCAGTAAATTTTAATTATGGAAAAGAAGAAATTTGTAAAATAAAGTTTTGAATTTTGATAAAGGCAATTGACAACGGCAGTGGTTTAAATACATTCAAATATGATTTACTTTGGATGCGAGGTTCATTCTCTTCCTTCCCTTACGAGAAAAACGTATAGCCTCCTCCGTGCTCCTTGAGTTGACCTCCGCCTGCTATTCTGGTTTCACTTAGAGCTGCAATATCGATGTAAAATCTCCTTAATTCCTGTGCCACCATTGCCGCTCTTCGTTGTGGTCTTGAATTTGTGCTGGTATCCATAAGTGTATGAATATTCCACGTGGCAAGATTGAGTTTGTTTTGCTTCGTTTTGTTTCGACCGCATGTGGTGCACCCTCTGGGGTGCGATTTTCGAAACCATTCGAGTACATTTCGTACACGAAATTTGACTGCTCCCCATTTAATTTACATTGCTGTCAGCCAAATTTCGTGTACGAAATGTACTCGAATGGTTTCGAAAATCGCGCCCCTGGACGCGGTTATCCAGTCGGGCAGTTGTTGGCTGGCTATGTTTAGGGCACCATCCCTTTCATGGTGATCAAAGCGGAACCTGAATAGGGCTCCTCAGTCACGGATGCAGCACACAAGTTGCTCATCAGCCAATCCTTGAGCAAAACGATCACGCTATCCGCCGCCTCCGTGCCGGTTTGTCACTGAGAGCTGAAAGCTTCCAGACTACACTATACTGCTCCCGTCACAACTTGCCGGCCGCCGAAGGACTTGGTGTGCTTTGGACTCTATGGTCTTATGTGTCCTAGAACAGAAGATGCCTGTGCGTGACGTTTATTAACGTGGGTATGCCGATGCAGTCAGCAGGCCCACAGTCCCTGAGCTGGAGTTCGTTCGTTCCGTTTCATCGTTTCGAGCCCATACTCTACTCTGCGGCCTTATAGGCTTATTGTATCTTATTTGTATAGGCTGTACTCCTTCCCATTCATACTTGGAGATTACTCAACTCAACTCAAAAATCTTTATTTAAATAAATTACAGTTTTATGTAAAAAACTTAAAGCTACCGGGCTAGGGCCCCTTAACTAAATATATTTACAATTACCTACTTGACCTAGAACAGAAACTACTTAAGACTAAACTGACAGCGTCACGCAGCACGCTGTGCCGCTTCTCGAGCGTGATAGGACATTTCCTTGCGAGTGCGCATATCCGTAAAAAAAAAAAAACAAGCACGCCTAGCGTGCAGTGCGCAACCTTTAGCCCAGCCCCGGGCGGTCAAACCCCTATTCCTATTTTTGTTCGAACGCTTTCTTCGACGATTTTATGACCCTAGAGTCGCTGGTGAATACCACGAATGGCGCGCATTGGGCCACTACACTGGCCTGTTTAAGAGTATGGATGGTATGCTCAGAGTTGGGATTGCAGAGCGCCCGCGCCCGTTATGTGGGGAAAAAGCACCAAAAAACTCCACTTTTCAATAATTTAATAAAAAGCAAAGTTTTGCCCTTTTCGGCGATTTGGTCCACTGGACGCGGTCCCACTAACAAATGGTGAGCTTTGAGGATGTGTACGCGTGAGCGCTGGTTTGGATTAAATGGGTTCTACAACCCTGCACCCTGACCAATCCTGAGGACATGAGGAGTCTCTAGGTAATGGTTTTTGTGCAGGTGATGTGGTTTGTGTGGGATGTCAGAGAATGAGGCTTGGGGGGAATGGGTGCAAGAATTTATCGGGACTGGGATATGTATTTTTGCAGCTAAACTGGGCTATTTGGGCCTAAATTTGTTGGTCAGAATGGGGGTGTCTGATGCTTAATTAGGCAAGTGCATTTCGTCATAGCCAACGAAAGAGGAGTTAGTCACACACTAAATCGCTGGCTGGTTGGAATTTTCCGGAGAACAGAGGATAGAAATTAGACCTTTGATGAAATTTGCCCTGCTTTAGACTAGGCTGTTGGAACCATCGCCAAATCTGAGTGCCGACCCCTACGGCACTCCGGCCTGAATTGGTTTGGACTTCGAGAGGGCGTCGTCTTGTTTGACACAGAAAGTGCGACCACTGATGAATGACTGTATCAGGGAGATGATGTGCAGTGGGAAATCGAATTATGCGAGAAGTTTTTAGATAAGGCCTGCGTGCCAGACTCTATCGAAGGCGCGCTCCATATCTAGGAGCAGAAGTGTTGTGTTCATGCGCCTGTTGAACGCTTGGAAGACGTCGCAGCAGATTTTGGTTGCAAGAAGAGTGGTGTTGTGACGGAGGAATCCGAACTGCTCGTTTGGGAGAATGGAGAAGTTTTCGACGATCCTGTTGATCCTGGACAGGATTAACTTCTCAACGAGCTTGGCAAAGGAATTTAGAAGGGAGATTGGACGGTAAGAGGATGGGAGTGTAAGGTTTTTTCCGGGTTTGGGTATCATAACCACTATAGTATTTTTCCATTGAAAAGGAAACTGCTCAAGTTTGAGGATGGCGTTTGTTATTTGTACCAGTTGGACAACAACTTTACGCGGAAGATTTTTGAGTGCTAATGCCATCTGGTCCGAGGGCCTTTTCGCTTGGGAGTCGGCGGATAATTCGAGTCATCTCGCCGGGCGTGACAAGAAGTTCAGCGAGCAAGTGCTGGGGGATGGGGTATTTCCTAATAGCAAAGGCTGCCGCTGTACACTCGATTTCATCCTCTTCAGGGGAGTTGGGTGGGATTCTGGAATGAATGCTCTCCATGATTGAAGCCAGAGCTTCCGCCTTGTCTGGGTCAGTGACGCAATCTCTGCCATTACTAGTAATAGCAGTGGTGCGCACAGGCTGCCGCCTCATTTTGGACTGAAGGCGCTATAAAGATTTATCTTGAGGACGAAGGTTTTGCAGGGTTTCTGTCCATCGACGGTTCCGGAGCTCGCTGATGCCATTTTTAATGGCACCCTCGAGTTCCCGAACACGTTGGCGATCCTCGTCCCTCCGGAGGCGTTGCCACCTCCTCCGAGTGCGATTCTTTAGTGAAATAAGATCAATGAGCTCTCGGGAGAGCTCGTCACGGCCTTGCTGAACAGTAACTCGGTTAGCAAGGGAAGTTTGGGTCTGCTGAACATTCCTGGTCAAGGTTGAAACCTCTTGCTCAAGAGCGTCTATGGTGTCAATTTGACCGGGAATTTGGATTATGGTGTTGAGAGTCTGCCGAAACAGAGATTAATTGAACTTTTTGTAACTCAGACGAACTTGTGGGCGGGGAGGATCAAGTTCGCCCCAGGTGAAGAAGATAGGTAAGTCATCCGAACTCAGGGCGTTGACGGTGACGAGATCTGAAAGTTCCCTGACTCCTTTGCTAATGGCAAGGTCGATGTATGTCGGTGTCATGTTATTGCTGGGGTAACGGGTGGGCGATTCAGTACTGAGGAGGAGTATGAGATCTGGTCGGTTATTGACGAAATCATTTAGGATCATACCGATGTTATTTCCTCTATGATTCCGCCCAAGTCTGTGTCTAGCGTTCAGGTCTCCAAGCAACAAAGAGCGAGTGTTTTGGGGGAAAAATGGAGTTAGGTTAGCTACTGACAGACGGGTCTGCGGGGCGTTGTAGCAGCCAATGATCAGGACGTCATTCGCAAGCTGGATGCTCACTTGCTCAATAGCACTACGCCACTGAGGCATCCGCTTGTATGCGATTGAGTTCCTGATCAATATCGCCACACCGCCAGCGTGTCGGCCGGCTCTGTAAAAGCGTTCGCGGAGTAGTTTTTCTTGGAGATTAGATGATTAGCGGTAGCACACGCGACCTATCGTGCCGTACTACTGCGGTCACCCATCCAATCTCCATCCCGACACCACGTTGCTTGGCTTGAGTAGGCCGTCTTGCGTCCTTTATCAAGAACCAACGTGCTGGTGAGCTGGAGTTCCGACCCAATGGCATAGAAACAAGACGATTGGGTCCCCCGAGCTCAGGGCTGGAATGAATAGCAGTTACTTAAGGGTATAGCTGAAAATATTTTTTATATAATATGTGATATCTCAACTATTTATTATATTCATAATAAATATACATTCATTTACCAACACCTTCTGTACTCCTGCTAGGCAATTAATTATGCATATTTATGCAAATCAGTATTGATTCGGACCTTGTACGATTGTGCTGAATAAACCATTAAAATACATATTTTTTTGGGTTTTATTTCAAATAAGGAACAATACAAAGTGGCGGCGAGGAAATCGGAAAAATAAGTTACGAAGACAATATAGTATAGTTGTGGTTCGGATTTGATTATTTTATTCTTCAAAAATTATTCAATGCGTGGAAGAAATAGTGTGTCAAAAATGGCGGCGACCATTGGTTCGCAGTTAGAATTTGACCCTAAAATTTACGACGGGACCGTTCACATAAATCGACTAGAACAATTCTTTGTAGCAAATTCCATTAGCTATGGAGCAAAAAAAGGGGAATATTATTGAATCGACTCGCTTAAGAGGCTTATATTTTGCTTCAAAATCTATGTACACCAACTAAGCCCTCGGATACGGATTATGAAGAGCTTGTGAAGCACCTAGATGGTTATTATAGTGGCAAAACGATTGTTTTTGCTGAAACTTGTAAGTTTTACTCAGCATTTAAATCTCCGAATGAAAGTGTTTAGGATTGGGCAGTAAGAGTGCGCAGTTTAAGTGTCAAGTGTGAATTTGGAGATCAACTATCAAATATTATCCGCGATAGATTTATTTTTGGAATGAATTCAGGGAAAATTTTGTAAAAGTTGTTGGACCAAAAAGCAACTGTAAGTTTCACTGCAGCTTTTCAGATTGCGTTGGCAACTGAAACCAGTGCTTTAAATCGTACTTCTGAACAACATCCACAGCCATTTATGAAACAAGAGCCCCATGAGGTTTTTATGTCGAGCAGATTCCAAAGAGGCCAGGGGAGGTCGGCACAAGCTAGTTATCGTGGAAGATCGAGTGGCGCTAACGGCGCACGCGCTACAGGCAGATTTTCGGGTGAACCTGGAACATCTGGCAACGCTGGGTGCAGGAAATCTAGTATCTAGTACTAGTAGTAGGTAAGCATTTGGAGGCCAAGGGGTTTTTATCGAAAAAAGGCACAGTTAAAATCGTCTAAAATTTTCCAAAACAAAAGTCAACGATCTCACTTAGAGCGAATTGTAACCACTTAAAGTATAGGGCACGGTTCACTGACGACTGAACAAACAGAAGGATACTATTTTCGGTTAGCCAGTGTGACGTCACAATTTATCTTCATGATGGATTATCTCGGAAACTATTTTGAATATAGGACTGCGGTTTTCACGAGAGATCTTAGATTTTTTTTCTTGATTTAAGTAGCTTAAGTCGTTTTTTTGGGTCACGCCCCCTTTAATAATAATGTTTCAAGACCAATTATTATCAAAATATGGTTGAATAATAAAGCATATGAGTTTGAATTAGACTTAGGTGCAGCTTTATCTTGTATTCCTTATGGTATGTTTAAAAATTATTTTGGAAATATTCTGCTAACAGAAACGGATATAACTTTAGTAAATTTTACAGGCGGTAGAAATTCTTGAAAACAAAAAAATAATTTGAAATTTTGCATTATAGAGGAAAGTAATGTTGCATTGCTGGGTCGTGATTTTATTTCTAAATTTGGTCTTGGTTTAAATTAATTAATAAAATGATCTGGATATTGTATACGATTGGTGTAACCTCAACGACATGTCACAGAAGATAATTCAGATATAAATAATTTAGAAAAAAAAATATCCAGTGGTGTTTACTAATAAAATTGGATGGATTCAATAAATTTAAATTATTATTATAATATAACGGAAAATCCTGTTCCAACATTTTGTAAAGCCAGGCCACTGCCATAATATGCTCCAAAATCAAAGGTGGAAGAAGAACTGGGAAGGTTGATGGATTCTGGAATAATTACACCGATTGATCATAGCGAGTGGGGTACGCCTATTGTTCCTGTTTTAAAAGAGGACGGCTCGGTACGAATTTGTGGGGACTATAAAATTAGGTACATTAAACCCATTTTTAGTAGCTGATAAATACCCTCTTCCGCGTATCGATGTTCTATGCAAAATTAGGTGGAGCTACTCAAGTTCAAATGTTCCTGTTCCAAATAATGTAAGTTAATTGAAGTCTTTTATTGGAGCAATAAATTACTATAGGTAACCGATTTATACCAACACGGAATTGGACTAAAGAATGACAACACCGAGAAAAATTTGGATTGTAACTTGTGCAATCTGGTATTTTAAAGAAATTATATTTAATTTCAATAAAATTTGTAATATATTTCAAAAATTAGCATTTTAAAAATCAATTTCTTTTTATATTTGACATAATATTTTATGAAAAATAATGCTTTGTTTTTAATTTTATTAAGCGTTTATTAAAATGTCAGTTGTAAAATACAAATATTTTAATTTATCATTTGAAAAAATTGGTCTACTAAAATTTAAAATGCGGCTAATACATTTCTAATATACCTGCATATTCAAGTACAACCTCAAGCAAAAAAATATTCTTTTATTTAAAATACGCATTTTAAAATTCACAATGTATTTCACCAATTTGACTCTGAAACTGAAGATTTTGTCAGTTTCACTATACCTCTTTGAGGTGAAGGTCTACGCGTGCGGTTCCGGACCCGGTAATTTTCAGGTAAAAAAAAAATTGTCGTTGTTGCTGTGTGAGAAACTTTAGTGAGAGTGAGAGGCACTGTGCTTTTTTTCTATTATCTGGGGGAAAAAAGGAAATGATGCAATATGGAATTTCAAGATTACCACTATGGGCTTAACATAGCTAGTGCCATGATATCTGCGGGGACTGAGACTACTGAAAGCTTGAGCTCCATATTGGACAGCTGGAACATGGGCGAACTTCTTGAGGTATTCCAAAGTAAGTCGTAAAACTCCGGGAAAATCCGGTAAAGCAGTTAGGTATGATGCTTTTTCTTAAGCAGACGATTTCGTCACGTTTTGTTAACCCACTTTGGTTAGTCAAAAACGTACCAACGAATTTCGGCACGAAAAACAATGACGTCACGATAACTCTAATCTATTTTGGTATGTCAAATTGGGTACCGATCTTGGAGCACGGTTATTTGAATTGGTAGCTTGCTATCTCTCTCTAATTTGGAGTAATTTAACCTCACTTTTTTATTTATATTTGAAATTAAACACAACAAATAAACATAATAATTTTTCTACGAAGGCGTAGAAGGGACACCCAACATTTTTTTTTCTCAATTTTTAAAATTTCGACTTATAACTCGAAATTTTATAGTAAAATTTCGTGATATAACTCGAAATTTTAAAATTTCGACTTATAACTCGAAATTTTATAGTAAAACTTCGTGATATAAGTCGAAATTTTAAAATTTCGAGTTATAAGTCGAAATTTTAAATTTTCGACTTATATCACGAAATTTTAAAATTTCGACTTATAACTCGAAATTTTAAAATTTCGACTTATATCACGAAATTTTACTATAAAATTTCGCCTTATAACTCGAAATTTTATAGTAAAATTTCGTGATATAAGTCGAATTTTTAAAATTTCGAGTTATATGTCGAAATTTTAAATTTTCGTGTTACAGCGATCCAATTCCGGATAATATCATAGACATACATACATTGGATACAAATTTAATGCCCCCACCGCCACCACCGTCCACACCGCCCCCACCTTCATGTTCTCCAGCAAAAAAAGGTAATAAGTACTATTGTTAGTGTTTGTTTAAACAGTACCTAAGTGATCAAATAATTTCTTTAAAAAAAAATATTATTAGCAGCTTTTAATCCAAACAATTTTTTACAATTTTATTTTACTAAATTTCCAGCAAAACTGTGCACCCAGACAACCGAATCTGACCAGTCACGAAAAGGAAAAGATGTGTTTGACAAGGTAAGTCTTTCTGATCAACTTACATAATTAATTAACTTATCCAGTAAATTAATTCTTTCGTAAATTAATTTATTTCTTTTAGGGACTTGAACATTTTCTAAATAAAACAAGAGAGGGTCAAGTAATTCTCACCAATAAATTCGCCTTTACTGACAGTGTTCGTACCAAACTCTGTCAAGTTGTAGTGGATCAAATTCACAATAAGTTTGGATATGATAGGTGAGTTTAGATAAGAAAAAAGTAACTCAAATATTTAATACTTCTTGGGGTGGGGTGTCAATATATATAAAAAAAACACCCTGTACCTTTCAATAAGATTAGAAATAGAAATTTGAGTTGTTTAACCCTGTAAAGTTTTTGTTTTGGATTATAGCTCACAGTTATCGTTACTTTTGTAAATTATTAGGTGAATTTATTGTTATTAGTAGACCTTTTTAGAACAAATTATAGCAAATCGTAGATAATTAGATATAATATTCTGTTTTCAAATCTTTTATGTCGGGTATACCAAACTACTTGTATAAAAAATATTATACAGGAATAATTAGAAGTTTATTTTTTTAAATGTTGTGAATTTAAAAGTTTTCATATCATAGAATGTGTTATTTTATTATTTCCTATTTTCATGAGAATGTTATTTATTTTATTAAGGAAAAATCTCAGGAATTACCTACCTTTTGTCACAGTTTGTTCAATAAACAATTTTCGCTATTTTATATTTTTTACTATCCCCCCACTATTTTAAATTTTTATCAATTGCGTTGGTACCTATAAATACTATAAACATGTGTCCAGAAAGGCTTCAATTTTTTTCCAAGACCAAGACTAATACTGAACGAGTGTTTACTTGGTCTTGGTTTTGCAAAGCCCTATTCCTATATGTTTTGTCTAATGCACATCAAAATCGATAAAGTCAATTGATCACTCAACAGGTAAGTTAGCACAGCAGCATTATCAAACCAAGTTTTTTCAACAGCAACAATAATTTGTATTTCTCTAAAATAAATACAGAGTGGCAAAAAAGTCGCGCATAATACCTGTAACTTTTTAATTACCCCCTATACGGAAAAGGGACCTTAATAAAAGTTGCTCCGTAAATTATTCCCTAAATTTGGTTGCTATCCAGATTAATTTTGTTTTTGTTTTTAAATAGAACACCCTACATGTGATCGCATATTTGGATTCCACTGTGAAAACAATTAATTTTTTGTATTTGAAACTTTCACGTATTTTGAACTATTTCCGGGATGACAGCTGAAAAATTTAATTTAAACCAAAAATCCAATTTTTGAAAAACATATTTCACTTTTTCCTCTATCATATCAAAAAATTATGAATGCGGAGGGACATTCTCGTGAAAAAATACTTATGTTTTACCTCTTAAAACTGTCAAGAAACACATTGAATCAACTGGTTGTTATTTATAATAATAAGAAGAATTATCATTTTTCAGCTGTCATTATTCCGGAATCAGTTGAAAATAGGTGAAAATTTCAAACACAGAAAATTCATAGATTTCTCAGTAGAATCCAAATACGCAGAATAATATAAGGGTGTAGTGAATTTAAATATGCATGTTTATTTAATTCGATACACCCTATCTATTAAGTTTCAATATACTATATTATAATTTTTATTAAAGAACATAATAATTTTCAGCAAACAATATATTAATTTTTATTAAACAATATGGTAATTTTTAATAAAGAAGATATTAAATTTGATTAAAACAATATAATAATTTTTATTAAACAATATGCTGATTTTCAATAAACAACATAATAAGTTTTATTATACCATATGTTGATTTTTAATAAATAATATAATATTTTTTATTATATAATATGGTAATTTTCAATATACGATGTATCTATATTTAATATAGAAAATATTAGACTTTAAGAGGCTATATAATGAGGATAATAATACTCGTCAACTATTAAAGATAATACGTGTATTAATTTTTAAAATCCAAATTTTCAAAGTTAAAATATGTTTTATCACTTTTTATTATAAGAAATATTGATCCTTATAATGTTATATTCTAATTACAAGTATACGAATATTTTCAAATTAAAAAAAAACGTTTGGTGAACCAAGAAAATTTATTTTAAAATACGATTTACTAAAATATAGAATAACTTTTCGAACATATAAAAATAGTGAATCTTAATACACCATATAGCTGTCCCAAATAGTAATATATATTTTATTTATGATTAAAATATTTTTTTTTAAATTCAATATATTTTTCTTTCGGTGAAGGAAGGAAGGAAGCTTTCGAGAAAGTGAAAACTATTTTACAATTAAATAATTTTTTGGTAAACTTTGACCCAGAATTGCCGCTAAACTCAACAGTTGATGCCTCAGATTACGGGGTAGGGGCGGTACTATCTCACGACCTCACGTTTTTGAAAACGCTGTCGAAAGACCTGTTTGTTTTGCCTCAATAACCTTAAATGATCAACAAAAACTTTGGAGTCAAATTGATAAGTAAGCTTTTAGCATAATATTTGGGGTAAACAGATTTTACCAGTTTTTATTCGCATAAGTTCGCACCTTAATCACTGATAATAGAGCTCTTGTTTCAATTTTTGGACCTAAAAAGGGAATGGCCGCTAATAGGCTACAAAAATATGCTTGTTTCTTGAGCGGATTCAATTTTCACATAAAATATGTGCAGTCTAGTAAAAATATTGCTGATTCTTTATCACGATTACCTGTGAACATTTCAGATTATAACGATATTGATAATATTGACGCTTCCAAAATTTACACATTTGTTTCATCTGGTTGGCCAAAGGAAACTCGGGAACTATTATTAAAACCATATTTTAGGAAGCGCGACGAGTTATCAATAATTAATGATGTCCTTGTGTGGGGGACCGGGTAGATGTTCCGGAAACTTTGCAGACTCCCATTTTAAAGATATTACATAACACCCATATGGACATTGTCAAGATGAAGCCCTTGGCTAAATCATATGTGTGGTGGCCTAGTAGTTTACACAAAAATATTGTAGAAATATGTAAAGGTTGTAATGCGTGCCTGGGTTTACAAGCAAATCCAAGAAAAGGAACTTTGCACTCATGGCCAATTGCTGATAAACCTTGGGACCGGATACACATATGTATAGATTTTTTGGAATGGTAGATTTTGTTTTATTGTCGTGGATGCCTACCTACTCTAAATGGCTTGAAGTTTTTATAACGTCAAGTATAACGTCTGTTCAGACTATTGATAGGTTAAAGAGGATTATTTTCTTGGTATGGTTTACCAAAGACGAGGACCCTCTGTTCAGATAATGGTAGACAGTTTGTGTCTGCAGAATTTGAATTATTTTCATTACAAAATAATATTAACCATTTAACATCACCTACTTACCACGCAGCCTCAAATGGAGCTGCTGAGAATAGTGTTAAAACAGTTAGTTTTTTATTTGAAGAATTAAATTTGTATAATAACAGTATTAATTCTAATCGCCCATTGGATAGATTTTTAATGACGAATATGATTACTAAGCACTGTTCTACGGGTGAAACTCCATCTCGTTTGTTTTTGGACAGACAAATTCGTTCCCAGTTTGATTTATTGATCCCGTGCAATATTAATGACAAACCACCTAAATCTTCCGAAACGAATTTAAAAAATGCTCAAAATAAAAATAAAAAATATTTTAAGCGGGAGAGAAACGAGAGATTCGCTGTCGAGCAATGCGTTTATGCTAAGGATTTTCGTAATGTTGTTAATCCTTCATGGTGTTTTTCTCATATAACAAAAATATTGGGTAAAAATGTGTACTTGGTAGAAGTGTATAAAAGTGAATTAACATAGAAAAGACATCATAATCAACTACGAAAAGGTGACACTTTGAACTCAGTTTATAGTGATACGGAAACTGTTATGACTGATATCGGTGAAGTGAATGATGATGAAAATAATGAAGTGGTCTAAACTTCTCCAGCTAAAATAAATTCTCCGGTTAGGGTTATTTCCCTAAATGTTCAAATTGAGAATCCTTTCTCTCTACTCCAGGAAGATCAAACAAATGCTTCATCATCACGCACTTCTCTTCTTATTGAAAATAAACCAAAGCGTAATAGAAGATCACCTGATCGTTTGCGTTACTGACGAATTATTGAGCTTATTATTGCTATATGATTTTTGATCTATGTATGATAATTAATATGTAACCTAATTGAGGAGGAGAGAGTCTAATATCTCAACTCATAATAAATATACATTTATTCACCACCACCTTGTCTACTCCTGCTAGGCGGTTATTTATGCATAATTATGCAAATCAGTAAAGATTCGGAGCTTGTACAATAATTGTGCTAGATAAACCATTAAAATACATATTTTTGGGAATTATTTCAAATAAGGAACATAACAATATACTTGAGCGAGTTTCTCGCTATCATCATCAAGCATCTGGTTCCGACCCCTCTTGTGACAATAAGATTAACTGAAATTACCTATAATAAAAAAAGTACAACGCAATGTGACGCAGGAACATAATTTTAATAAAATCTCGCCAATCCGCCATTTTACATCAATTTTAAGATATTGATATTATTTTCTAAACATTTCTACCAAAAAGTCCAATATAATTTTTTGTGGTAACAAATTATGTAAATCGCAAACCGCTAAGACCTAACCAATTTTTTGGTTAGTCCAATAAATTTATTGCATTTTTTTACTATCTTGGTCAGATTTACATAGCGTAAGCTGGAAAAGAAAGGGCAAATAGTCAAATAGGATAAAATATTATCAGTTTTATTACACAATGTATTTTCTGTGATCAGAAAAAATATATATATATTTGAAAAAAAAAAGGTATACATATTATAAGTTACGTATTAGTACAATTGAAAAACGCAAAATAGTTGGTGTAACATAATACTTCTTGAAAGGTATCTATTGCATGAGCCTATAATGGGAAGAAAAAACATTTTGAATATCCATAACAGAACAGCCAGAAAGACAATTTTCCTATGTCAACTTCTCACACTAATTGCTCGATGAAACATAGCACACTTTTTATGTAGTTTGATGTCATAAGAAGCAAAAAAAAATCAAGTCCCAGTGGCCCGGCCTAGGTATATCCTAAAGTTACGAATAATTAAAGTTGATTTTCTAATACCTAATTAAAAGTTAACGAAAAGTTTGGTCTCGACTGGGATTTCAACCTCCAACCTTACACAAACCGCTCCGAATTTTTGGTAACGGTAACCGTCGAAGGTTGCCGATTGTATCATTAACAGGTTGAAAATTGACGAAACATTTGAACGATTGGGTAGAAATTAACCGAAGGCCTCGGTAGCTCAGGTGATAGAGCGTATTCTGTCTAGTCTGCCACGAATGACTTCCCTGATTACAAATAATACCAGCGAAAATTGACAATTCAATATGCCAGTTTAAATATTCAGTAGGAAAGGACAAGTCAACTGGTTCGTCTGGTAGGCCTCTGGGGCCACTGACAGATTCCACGGATGGCAAGCTCCGTTCTGTGGGAAAACTTATACAAAATAAAACACTCACCAATAACATTGAAGACTTTACAAAAACTAAACATTTGTGCCTTTTGGGTTAGTTTTTCTAGAACGCATACTCAACGGGAGAACTCTGATGGTATATGCGCGCTAGAGCGGGTTCAAATAGAAGGGGTCAGAACCCCTGCACACACTGCATTTCTATCGCCTGAAGGGCCGATAAGTGGGTTGGTAGAATAGGGTACAAGAAATTACCTGATATAAGGATCTGTTACGCGAAATCCAGGACTTAACGCACTCCGCCATCGTCGCCCCTCATCTATTCTGGTTTAGCCAATATTAATTCTGGGCGATAGAAAATTTGTCTTGATCAGTCGTTAGTAGCAGCTCAGGCAACCACATAGAGCAAGAATACCGGAGCATAAAACAGTTTCGGTGGCGTGGCAAATGAATAATTTTCAAACGTCAAGAAATAATATTGGTGAACATGTAATTTTTGGTCTGTGTTTTAAAAAAAAAAATCTATAATTTTATTATACTATGTATAGCAAATTGGAGCCACGTCAATAGACTCTCGGGAACGGTGAGAGATACAGGGTTGGTTAAATTAGAGCAAAGATCGCGATTTCTTCCAGAGATATCCGGAAAAACCGAAATTTTGCAAAATAGTTTTTATTTTTTCCTAACTTCATAAGTGATATTTTTTCAAAAAATCACCATTTGATTTCCTACAAGATAGCGTCCTCCAATTTATAATCCGACCTTTCGTTTCATGGCGATCATCATAACCTTTATTTTTCCAAATAGGGACCTGGATTTTTCTAATTATTATTTTGAATTACCTACCCTTTTTTTTCTAGGAAAAATTACATATTACAGTTTTAATTTGCCATTGTTCCGATGTCAGAAATTGACTTTTAAAAAAGTTAAAACCTCGGTAAAAACTGTCCTGTTTTCAACAAAAAATAATTAATAAATCATTTTCCCAAAAAGAGCATTTTTTTTTAGGATTATTAAATCCTATTATTTTTGGTTTGTGTGGTTTGAAATATCAATTATTATTCAGATATATTCAGGTTGTTTATTGTTATTAGGTACCTAAATATTTAAATTATATACCATGTATTTTTAAACACTATTTTTATCAAGTTACTGATTAAAAATAGCATCAACGTAATGGATTTATGCCCGGTTTATTCATCTTCAGATAAACTTGCTGGTAACTATCTTCCAGATAAATTCACCGTTCTATAATTCTTTTGGTCGGAGGATAACTGGCCGACCAATGAGACTACAGATTGCGTTTTCATCCGCCAGATTGCATACCTGACGGTTTTTCAGAAGGTGAATAAATCGGCCCCTATTCAATAAATAATATAGGTGAAGAAATTATTTAATATTTTTTGTTAAAAACAGGACAGTATTAACTTTTGAAAAAAGTCAATTTCTGACGTCAGAACAATAGAAAATTAGAATATGTATGTCATTTTTCTGAGGAAAAAAAAATCCATGTCCATATTAAATAAAAATAAAGTTTAGGATGATTGGCCATGGAACGAAATGTCGGATTAACAATTTGACAACGCCATTTGTAGAGGAGAAAAAATGACTAAGGTCAGAAAAAATAAATACAATTTTGCAAAATTTCGTTTCTTTTCGGATGTCTCCGAAAGCGGCATTTTGTTAAGCATCAAATTACGCAACTTTGCCCTAATTTAACTAACCCTGCATCTCATCGTTTCCGAGATCCCAATGATGTGGCTCGAATTCGAAACACCCTGTACCTGGCCAGTGGCCCTTGTGATTTTTTTGGGCCAACTTGTAATGTCAAAATACAAGTGTATAAGCAAGGTTTTATCGAGCAATTAGATTGCAAAAGTTAAAACTCTTATTTGTTGGCACTAGGAAAACATGGTTACCAAAGCTTTAGCAAATATTATTCAACACAAATAAAATTATATAGAGTAATGAGCCAAACCGCTTATTTTCTAATATTTTTTCCCATAATTGTATAAATAAAAACTTATCGACCATCAATAACTCAACTTACTCTATACATTCAATAAATTAACAACAATAGACTGCGCATAATTGGGACGATAGTTCAGTTATTTTGTTCTAGTGATTAGTCAAAATTGACTGGAGCTATTTTACGTTTTAGAAGCGTCCGGATTGCATTTTTCCGTTTCCTATTTGGTTACCGCTACACGGAGCGGTAATCCTTTAGGACTTGTAAAATTATATCTGACATCGCGTTTCCTATTAGGCCAGCGCACATTGTCTACGGTTACGTGTAGCGCTAATCATATAGGGCTTGCTAAATTATATCTGACGTCGCGTTTCCTATTAGACCAGCGCACACCCTCTGCGATCGTCTGCAAAGATCCATTGCACTGCAATCCATTTCATTATCGTTGTCATTTTTTGAGGTTAATTGGTGGTTACAGGTGGTGCAATTATTTTGTAATATTTTTCGTTGTGTCCCGTTTTATTATTTCTGTTGATTCTGCACTGAGAAATCCTCTAGCCAAAAATTCTTTACTAATGTATTTTCGGCTATCTAGCAGAAATTTTAGCTGTAATCGGTAATTCCAAAACGATCCTATTCTAATAGTAGAACGCACTTCACTAAGTTAGCAAAAAGTCACTTGGTTGTAACAGTTAAGTTCTTTGCTGCCACTAATATTTTTTTTGCTGTCACAGTAGAAACACTTATTATTAATGAGTATATTTTCTACCGCGGCAAAGTGCTTGCCTGCAACTATGAAACAGTTTTTCATAGGTTTTACTGCTGGAGAGAATTTGGATGCTACAAAAAAAGTTAATTTCTGCAAGTTGTTTTATTGTTTATTATTAGAAACCAACCCAATGTCAAAGGTCACGTAACAGCATGTTGGCAAAATGAGCATAGTTATTCAATTTATGTGCGCTGGTCTAATAGGAAACGCGACGTCGGATATAATTTAACAAGTCCTATAGGAGTAGCGCGCCATGTAGCGGTAGGCAATGTGCGCTGGCCTAATAGGAAACGCGATGCCAGACAGAGTTTTACAAGTCCTAAAGGATTAGCGCTCCATGTAGCGGTAACCAAATAGGAAACGGAAAAATGCGTCCGGATTATAACAATTGCGTATTTTTTGGGTGAACTGAAATCGATTAAGTAAATCAGGTGAGGTCCACAGATTATTAGTTTTCGGAGACTAGAAGCAGAGTGCTCAGTCCTTTTTTTTGACATTTTTCGACGTCCTTTGGTACTAAAAAACATACTTTTACTACAGCCGCCAAAAAGTTGAGTGGTAATTATCTCCAAAAATAATCAGAATTTGAGTGTCTGTCGTGCTGAAAAAACACCTGTACCTGAATAGAATAACAAAATCTTGAAATATTGATATACATAATTAGCTAAGGCTTTAAAACAGCTTGCGCAGTCCATCATTTCTTAATGGCATTAAACGAAGTAATAGAACATTACGTAGCGTTCCTGATCCATACATACAGATCGAGAAATTGATTTCTTTCTAAAAATGCGAACAAAAAATTGTTGTTAGATCGCTGTTCTAAAGGCATTCCTTAACAAACCTTAGGCCGGCCTCACATAGCCGAAATGTCTTTCTGAATTCAGGAACTGAATTCAGGATCTGATTTCCGGTTCATTACCGCACACATATCTTAAAAATTCCGCGACCAATATTCTCCTAGTTTGCGGCATCTTTTGAGCGGTGTTGGTTGGAAGGGAAGAATCAGAATCTGAATTCCGGCTGTGTGAGCTTGTATATTTGTAATATGTAAAAACATGCGTTATGAATTAAAATATTAATTTTTCAGATTCAGAATTCAAAACGCTTGCAGAGTCACTCTGGCAGATCGATATGAAAAATTCATTATCTGAAAAAGTCAGAATGTGTGTGCTGTATAAAAAAATATATATACAATTCCGTACGTTATGAATTCAGATTCTGAATTCCGTTTCTGAGTTTAGAAAGACATTCCGGCTGTGTGAGGCCGACCTTAATATGT
The DNA here is from genome assembly GCA_917834065.1 of Ceutorhynchus assimilis. Lineage (NCBI taxonomy): Eukaryota > Metazoa > Arthropoda > Insecta > Coleoptera > Curculionidae > Ceutorhynchus > Ceutorhynchus assimilis. Next base: position 68,474,400 of record OU892277.1, read on the forward strand.
AAAGGACAGTATATTTTGATAGAGAATAGCGCGAGCTATGTGTCATATTTGCAGGGTTTTCAGGCCAATCAAAATAACGATAATTGTGGTCGATGTTATAATTATCTCTGACGAACGAGAACACTATTAAGTGCAGCAGATGATGAAATAAAAATGTTCTAGAAGGCGAATCACAAAATAAGAGCCAAAATATGACACTTGAAACATAAACTTAAATTGAAACATGAACAACAGAAATACACAGAAAGAATTTGTACTTTCATTGACAAATAAAGGAAAATTTTCCTAAAACGAAAACAAAGAGCAAAATAAAGAAAGCTCCTCAAAAGTTGATACAGACACAGCTCCGAAATGTTCAAACTAATGAAACAGTTATAGAACAGTTCGAACTCATGCTTATGCATTAAGCCAATAAAGCTTTGTACTTTCATTGCATGGATTCTACTCCTTCCCATTAATACACGCATTAGCTGAAAGTTCCTAACTGTATGAAGCTCAACTCAAGAGAATCAAAGAGATAACTGTTGAACCGTACAAATGTTGAATCAGCAAAAGTACGAAAAAGAAAGTTTGTTCACGAAAAAAGATTTAGTGTGTCATGACGCACGAAACAAGTGTAAACTTCCCTATTGAACTTATCTAAGTTCCCCCCTCCGAAAGCGTTAAAAGTCCGAGCTCCTATAAGAAGTTTACAGTTCAACAAGAACACCAAATGTAATTTGTTTCTTTGATGAAAGTGCTGTTTTGTAACTGTTCCATCAGTGTGAAATTTCCTCGAACAGTCTGCTGTCTGTTATTAACTTTTTCGAGGCTTTTCTTTACCTTCATTTTGCGCTTTGTTTTCGCTTTAAGGAAATATTCTTCTGTTTGTCATTGGAAGCACAACACATTTTGTCTGTGTACTTCCCTCGTGCCTTTTCTATTTGAGTTTATGTTTCACGAAGGTTTATCTGTGAGCTCTTTTTGGTGACTCGAGTTCCAAAGTTATTCTTTCATATGCTGCACCTATAGTATCCTCGTTCAACGAAGATAAATGAAACATTTTATTTCAAAAATTCGTATTAATTGAGCCGTTGGTGAAAATTGAAATCCATAATTGGGAAAAATTAATTTTACTTTTTCCCAACCATACATTTTATTTCAAGGTTACAGTAAAAATATATAAAATATAAACCAATAATTGAAAAATTTTTGTAAAATAAGTTTTTGGTATTTCTGCTGATTCAAGAGTTATAGGGATGAGCATGCGAGTTTTTAACCGTTATCTGCAATAGCGCTTCACGTAAATAAACCGTGAATTATATGATACGTAACGTTATTTCAGTAGGTACCTATTGTTTGCCCAGCGGTTCTGAGTCTACGGAAGGAATTCGGGCGTAAATGTGCGATGTTGCCCCTCGCCGTTGCTCCGTAGACATAGAGTCGCTGGGCAGACATTACGTGGTGTTGAAAATCGAATAGCGCGTATGCTTAATATCAAAATGAAATAGATGCAAATAATACTTCATACCGGTATTTGATTCATCGAAATGTTCACAATATCAAGTGGCAAAATAGGAAGCATCTTTTAAAAATAATTGCAAATTTCTAGATAAATACTTAAAGATATATGTTTAACCTAGTAGCTAATTTTAACAAAGCACTTAAATGAGTGAAGTGATTTAAGAGAGCTGAGTACATTTGGCATAATTCTATACCACAATTATTTATTATTCAGTTGAGCACTATTCAAAATTATTGGATTCTAATGCACTTCGATTAAGTAGTCTAAAACAGTTACAGGATAGTAATTCAGAGCAACCAAACAGTTTGTTCAGGCGACTTATTATTGTAACCAATACGAGAGTCAGGAAATGTTCACAATACCTAATTTCCAAAGTAACAAATCCCTCCCAAAGAATGCTAGATATTTTTGAAATTCAAAAATAATATTGTTTTATACTAATTGGTATGGTCACCGAATAAGCCCTCTGACAGACTTTACAGTAAATACGTATAAATAATTTCAAACAATGTAAAATTAGTTGAACATTCCTATCATCAAAAAAAAAAAAAAAAAAACGGTGAGCAGATAATCCACGTTATTAACTTGAGATCTGCGCCAACCACCATTAAGTCCGTTCAAAAGTGTTATATCTTTGCGCAGAGCAAATAATCTCGACACTTCAAAAGAAAATTGTCGTTCCTAGTTCCTGAACGAATTTTGGCGATTGGAACAGACCCCACTACGTCTGCCTTTTTCCTAAAAATCTAGTAACGAGATTTCTGACGCTCTATTACCTATAGTTGGTCGGCCAGTTATCTGCCGACCAATAGAATTATAGAACGTTAAATCTTGCAGATAGTTACCAGCAAGTTTATCTGAAGATGAATAAACCGAACCTTAGTGTTAATAATTATTCTCTGTTCAGATAATCTACTAACTAGAAGGCAATAGCCGAGAAAAAAATTCCTTACTCTCTTCTATAAAAAAATATTAATAATTTCTAAGTAAAAAAGGAACCTGTACAAATACTTTTTGATTCAATTTTTCAGGTACCTACCTAGGTAAAATGTGGTTTTATGTTAATACGATATTTTCTCTAAAAATAAAAAATCTCCAATAGAAATAAGGTAGATATCGTTTATAACGACATGTGAGAACGATACAAGGGGTATTGCGACGAAATTTCGAAGCCTCTGCCAGAAATAATACTTTTTATAGGAGAGAATTATCGACATCCGATATTACGGCTGAAGCTAATATACCAGAGGTACATATGGAGAAATTTGAGTGAAATTATCTTTCATAAAAATGATTGAATTAAATTTCGAACAAAGAATCAAGAAAAACTGTTTTGAAACCGTAAGTGACCGATCTGGTTAAAATTTGGATAAAATTATCTAGGTAAATAAGTTGAAGATTTTTTTGTATGTGTCCTACTCATCTCGAAATACTATTTTTGTTGTTTAAGATTTTTGCATTTACCTGTGAATATATTTTAAATGTATTTTTGAGTATTTATCCTACCGTTATAACCACCAAATTTCGCGGGTGAACTCAAAGTCGCTATCAACGATATCCACACTATATTTTCATCAGATAAAAATTAACTACAATTTATTCTTACAATATGATACCGAAACGACATCTCCACCAACGTTGATAAGACACTGTCCCTGAAAAGAAAATACATTATTTAATATGAAACCAAGAAAATGTTTGAAAAGTGTAACAAATAAAGACAAACAATACCAAACAACAAAGCTGAAATTTTGAACATAAGTTTATTTTATAACGACATCATCCGCTAAGAAAGGATTTTTGGAAATTTGCACTTTTAAAAGGGGGGCGAGGAACTTTGTAAAAAAGTCTTTGTTTAATTAAACATGAACATTTAAATTACTGCCATTTTTCTTGAAGGATTTTCGGGCAATTATTAACTTGTCCTTTCCTGCTTGCCGAAACATGGAATTCTTGGGAATCATGTGTTTAATTTTGTTCAACAGCTTATTAAATGAGTTTCGATCCATTCTTATAAAATTTCTATATTTCTCATTATCTTCCTGTATAAACTCATTTAGTACCTAATCCAATATTACCTATTGACAACCAGCGTCTCACACCACCTTCGTTCTTTCCTTTTTTCGAAACCATTAGCCAAAAAAATAGCTGCAGCAATTATGATGCTCAAAGTGGCTGCTATTAGGTCGGTTCCAACCCGTCAAAAAACCGTCCCAAGAACGGTTCCGGAACCACTCTGTATACGAATTTCGGATTCTACGCACAAATTTTTCGATTTGCGCAGAATCCTGTCGGTAGAATGTATGGTTCCCGGCTCGGTTGGAACAAAGCTATTGCTTTTTTTTATATAGACACTTTTTTCATTTTTGGAAAATGCAAACATCAACAACACAAAATTAAAAACAAAAGAGTATGGTTAAGGTTAGGAAACGAGTCAAATTGTGAGGTGTAAAACGACGTGCAAGAAATCTTGAATGCAATTTTTTTGCCAATTTTGTTGCACGCAAAGAATTGCATTCAATTTTTTTTGAAGGCTGTAAAACGGCCTTTGTCTTGCAATACTATGTCTTGGTCTTGCATAAATCTTGCAGTCTAGTAAGTGGTCTTGGTGTTGGTCTCGCTTTTTCTGCAAGACCAAGACCCAAGACCAAGACCGCAAGACCAAGACCAGTCTCGCTCATCACTAATTTTTCTTGAAAACTAATAAATTCACAAAATAGGAAGACACCAAATGACAAGCAGAGCTGGGCAGTATTTGCAATTCTAAATACTTTTTAGTATTTAAATACCTAGTATTTAAATACTTTTCTAAAACTGGTATTTGTATTTATGAATCCAAATACTTTTTGAAATATTTGGTATTTAAATACTTTGAAGTATTTTAAATACTTTCAAAAGTAGTTAAATACTTTAAAAGGTATTCAAATACTTTTATTAGGCAAATACCTTATTCAAAAACTTCAAATAGTACATTTCGTCACTAGTGCGAATAGACGGGCAGATGGCCTTTTTCAAACGAGGGCAATGATTTTGGAACGAGTCGTAGTTCGTAGCAGAAGGAGCCATCGGCGGAGGCGAGTTTAAAAAAGAAAGGCGTCCATTCGCACGAGTGACGACCGATATTTTTCATAACGAAGTCTTGATTTGATTTGATTTGGACAGTGCAAAAAAGGGCCTCCAGTAGTCAAATCAATCGTACTTTATCGGTATAATAACACTGTTGTGACAGAGTTAATCTTGGTTCAATGTTTCTAGGTTAATTAGTAGGAATTTATTGTTTTCGATAGACCTTGGCAATTACCTTGTGTTTAATGGTGGGAATGAATCTATGCCCTTCAACACTTCGTTATGAAAAATATCGTTCGTCACTCGTGCGAATGGACGCCTTTCTTTTTTAAACTCGCCTCCGCCGATGGCTCCTTCTGCTATGAACTACGACTCGTTCCAAAATCATTGCCCTCGTTTGAAAAAGGCCGTCTGCCCGTCTATTCGCACTAGTGACGAAATGTACTATTTGAAGTTTTTGAATAAGGTATTTGCCTAATAAAAGTATTTAAATACCTTTTAAAGTATTTAAATACTTTTTAAAGTATTTAAATACTTTTTAAAGTACTTAAATACTAAAAAAGTATTTAAATACTTAAATAAGTATTTAAATACTTTTTGGATTTAGTATTTATTTTTTTTTCAAGTCAAATAGTAGTTAGTATTTAAATACTTTCAGTCTTTATTAGGTATTTAGTATTTAGTATTTAAATACTTTTTGAAAGTATTTTGCCCAGCTCTGATGACAAGTGCCATCAAACCATTCGAATCTATTAACGGAACTCCTTTCATGATAGAGAAAGAAACCCTCAGCAAACTACGACCATACCAATGGGGAGTTTCACCATATTTCAATTTCATTGCCTTATCATTTTTAATCAGTTGTATGAACCAAAATAAAAATGTCCTTGCTTCCAGTTGGCTTCAAAATGTCCTATTTTTTTAATAAATAATTTTTAGAAATGCTGTTTTCGTACCACATATTTAAATGTACTGGAATGGCGCCATTGCTTGACGTAGGCATTCACAGCCGACCGATAAGAATCGTTCAGAATGGCTATGACTACGCTCTGACGCACAACTTTGATGCTTTCCTTGTCTCAACTCTGAAGACAAAGATGAAGTTCCTCTTTCGTTATTTGCACCTTGTTCGTTTAACATGCTGGTCAACATAACTTATTTTATGTTGAAACAAAATTTCAAAAACAAACTCTGAAATTAGAGGTTATAATATTTATCAGCAGACGTATATGCAGCAGACATTAAACAAGGCGTTGCTGCCAAATTGATTGTCGTGATTTCTTAAAACTAAAATGACCTCAGAGCATAGATTATTTCTCAACACTCCAAGAGCTGTTGTTGTACAACATAACGTACTAACAATTAAAAAATTACATTGATTTTATAACTGTAGTTCAAAAAATACAACAAAAAAGACATTATATAAACAAGGATAAAAACCAAGTTTCTAAAGGTAACCTTAGAAATCAACAATGGCAACGACAATCTGACAACGTACTAATTTGCAGTATATTATTGCTACTTGTAGCGAATAAGGTCATATTTGGCGGGTTTTCTGCGGCGTTTGAAATGCTACTGAATTTATATCTTTTATTAAAAATTAACGTCAACTCAAATATTCCCCAAAATAGTGTTAATATACTTAGTTTGTGCTCTAGAATTTGAAAAAAAACTACAAAAAAAATCACTAAATCTCCCCATTATTTAACATCCGTTACTTTACATGTTTCATGGTATCCTATAACAACCAAATGACCTCTACACGTAACTCAGTTCCACGGTTGTGCAACGCCGTTATGGAAGTCTTACAACCAGTGTATCAGCATGCCATTCAAAAATCCCCACGACTCAAAACTCAAGATCAGAAAAGAGTCCAATCGTACCTCGTAGAATATACGCCTTTAAACACTTTTTTCATTGGCCTATAAAACCTCATCTTGGTCAGATTATCATGGCTGGAAGTAAACACTCTTTTCTAGGTGCTCAACGCCACAATCATCCATAAAATGCTTTGCTTGTGGCTGAATTGGCAGTACATCTAATTACTGCAGACAGCAGTTTCAGGTCATTCGAATTTCACCAACAAAATAAAACACAAAGTGCGTTCGTACCAAGAAAGCCAAATGCTAAGCAAAGCAATCCCAATCATTATTCTGACCAATTAAATTAATTTAACTAATTAAAAAGCCTACAATTCAAACTATTCTTCTAATTAAGTCTAAGCCAGCGAATTCGATTACGCTGAAACTCCTTATTCTGAACAAGATGCGTCTTCCAGAGATGTCGAATACAATGAGCAATTCACCACCACATCTGATGTCGGAACCATCAGAATTTTCCGATACCATTGTTCCGACATCCCATTCAATAATAATAATAATAATAATAAGCATTTATTTTGCAATACAATTCGATTAGGTACATATAATACATTTATCTATACAGTAATTCAAGTATTATATAAATTGCAAAAAAGGAGTTGAAAGCAATTAAAAATTGTTCAAAGTTCAACCCCAGTAGATTAACAAAACTTTATCACTAATTATTTGTTCGCATGAGTAGTAACAAAAAAAACAAATCTATGGTAAATAAAGTTATATAAACTGAAACAATATTGCTCTGAAAAATCTCATTAAAAATAAACATTCCGAGCGGAACGCAAATCAACTGCTTGCATTTATCGACAAAATATTTCTTGTTTTAACTTCCTTTTAAAAATTGAGGGTTTCAAGGCTTTTAAAGAAGGAGGAATGGCATTATACAGCTTATAGATATTATAGGTAAAGCTTCTTTGAAACAGAGACGTTTTGTGTGGTGGTGGAGAGATAAGTCCCCTAAATCTAAGATTTAGGCTATGAACATCTGTTCTATATGTTATTTTATCAGTCAAGTAAGGTGGATTGTTATTAAAAATAATGTGAAAAAATACCAGGGAGTGCAGTCTACGCCTATTTTTCATATTCACCCATTTGGCATCATGCAGTTTGTGCGATACCGGATCATATTTTCGTATACCATAAATAAACCGCAAACAGTTTTTTTGTACTTTCTCAATTCTATCTGTATCTCTTTTATCTAAACATGGTCCATATAAAATATCAAAATAGTTAAAGTGACTTAACACTAAAGAATCTGTTAATTTAATTTTTTGATCCTTTGTTAATAAGTGGCGATGTGGATAGAGCAACTTTAAGGAAATATATGCCCTTTGTAAATAGTGTTTTACTTGCTCTCTAAAACGAAGTTCCGTGTCAATTCTTAGTCCCAGGTTTTTTTCGCAATTTGTAAATTGTAGAACCCTACCCCCCACTTCTATATTTAATACGGACATCAATCGATCCCTATATTTGCCAAAAACCATAATAGATGATTTAGTTGGGTTAATGAGCAATGCGTGACGTGCTGAAAATTCTGTCAGTTCTCTTAAATCTTTATTAATTTTATCCTGTGCCTCAATCCAAGTACTGGGGATAAATGAGTAGAGCACCTGCGTGTCATCAGCATAAAAATATGCAGTGACATTTTTCATACAGGTCGCAAAGCTGCTTGTATAAATTGTAAATAAAAGAGGCCCCAATATTGAACCTTGTGGCACACCGCAACTGACGCTTTCTCTAGCTGACCGACCTACACTTGTTTCCACATACTGCATTCGATCATGAAGATAATTTTTAATAAACATTATGGCACTATCCGAAAACCCGACATAACTTAAAATGGCTAACAATAGTTCATGACATATGGTATCGAATGCTTTCGAATAATCTAAAAGCACCAGAACGGACGATCGACCAGAATCTGATGACCTCATGATGTCGTCTGTAATACTTGAAAGAGCCGTTACACAACTATATCCAGTACGATATCCTGACTGATTAATGGGTAAAATTTCATTTGTTTGCAAAAAAAATCTTATTTGATTATTCATTATCTTTTCTAGGAGTTTTGAAAGGCAAGGCAAAATACTAATAGGTCTTAACTCATTAAAATTCGTGACTTTATTTTTTTTGGGAAGTGGTGTAATGCGTGCAATTTTCCACTCATCTGGAAATACCCCCTCCAAGAGACATGAGTTAACTATGTTAGTAAGAAATGGCAAAATTCTGGGGCAGCACATCAACAACATTTCTATATTTATCAAATCCGCACCCGATGCCAATGATTGAATAGTATACAGCTGCACTTTGACCTCTTCTATAGTGACTGTTTGAAATATAAATTTATTATCTATATTCATTTTTGCATTATTGAGGTAGTACTGCAATAATATAGGTTCCGCAAGTTGTTTATTTTTAGAAAACTGTAAGAAATGTTGATTTAAATCTGAAGGCTTATTTAAGCTATCGGGAAGAGATATATTTGTAGTTTTAGATATTATATTTAAATTTCTTAATTTTTTCCACAGAACTCTACCATTACTTTCATTAGAAATAGATTTCAAGTATCCTTTCTTTTCATTTCCAATTGCTATATTAGTTTGGTTACGTAATTGTCTATAGCTATCCCAATGATTTTTATTTTTTGTATTTTTGTATTTTTTAAAAGCTTTATCCCTCAGTTTTATCATAATTTCTATAGTGTCTGTTAACCAGGGTGGCTTTTGCCGTTTTATCTTTATAGCTTTTAAAGGAGCCAGAACATCAAAAATGTCTTTTATTAAAATATTGAAATATGATACTTTCTGGTTAATACCTAAAATTTGCACTATATCCTCAAAGGGTGCACTTTTCAGAAATTGGGACAATAAATCTTTATCAATTCGCTTTAGATTTCGCATTACAACGTACTTGTCATTCTCATTAATTATTTCTGTATTTAAAAAGCAATGTATTAGTATATGGTCTGAGATTTGGGGTACGTTTTTTGTAGAAAAAGTATAATTTTCTTCTTTAGGAAGTATAATTAAATCTATTATACTACTACTTTTATCAGTGACTCTAGTTGGAGAATCTACTATTTGTTGTAGAGGTTGAAAGATTCGATGCAAGAAAGAAAATCTTGAACACTTTTATTTTCTAAATCTATTAAGTTTATATTAAAGTCACCACCGCAAATAACCTTGTCACACTCGATTGAAAATGTTGATAAAGCGTCCTCAAACCTATTCAAAAAATCAAAAAACCGCCCTTTTGGGGGTCGGTAAAGAGATCCAACAATATATGCGACATTTTTAAATTTAATTTTAATCCACAGCTGTTCTAAACTTTCGGTTTGTAAAGAATTCAAAGTGTTAAATTTAAATGTATTTTTTACATACATACCAACTCCACCACCTCTTGTAGTCCTGTCAACCCTTACAAAATTGTATCCCGTTATTGGTATATGGGTTTCTGTTTCAGGAACATCGCCAGTTAACCATGTTTCCGAAATTCCAAGAATATCATAATTTTCGTGTATTAATAGTGATTCAACTTCTGCAAAATGGGGTATTAATGACCGTACATTTAAAAACGCAATATGCAGTGATTTCATTCCGTCTCCTAAAATATATATTTTACAGAGCAAAAGAGAAAATAACTAAAAGATTATCAAACAGAGATACCTAATAAAAATTTAAAAAAAAAAAAAAAATTAAAATCAAACAATATACCTATATAAAAAAAAAAAAAAAACTAGATTTACCTAAGTATCAACTTAAGAATAAAAGATAATCAAAAAACAAACAATACCTATAAGAAAAAACAAATGTGTATAGGCAATAAATACACCAATAATACCAATCCATATTAGCTTCCGGTTGTTATTCAATTGTTGCCATATTTTATAATATCCTCCTCCGTTTTTAACATGGTCTTTTTTCCATTTATGTTTGCAAATATTCTTCCTCCTGTGGTCCACACCTTCTCTTTGCCAATTTTATCCTTTGCCAACATTAGCAAATTATATCTACGCAGTGTAAGCTCCTCAACAATCACTAACTTGGTGCTTTTTAGCTTCTTTTTTTCAAAAAATACAAGATTTCTCTGAACCAAAGATGAAAATTGTATGTTTATTGGCCTTGGCTTAATTCAACCAGGATTCACAAGAAATTACTACTTAAAAGAATCAAATTTCCGATACATACATATACTCAAATACAACTTCTAAATTTGGACAACATTAATCCAAACATGAATTTTCCAAAATAAGAATTTCATTATAGCGATTCTCAACGTTAATTCAAAAAAACCTTTACGTATGCTTCCAATAAATTTAAACTGCAATGATAAAAGTGTACGGATTCCAATTTTCAAAAAAACAAAAAAAAAAATGTGTGCAGAAGAAACAAGTGCATCCCCTATTGTGCCTCTGAAAACGTGACCATCGTCCACGTGACCATGCAAGGTGTCACTGTTCAAAAACTCCAGGTCCAAATGCCCTCAAAGATCCGCGCAAAGTTTACATTTGCAACATAGATATCGATTTTGATGGAAATGCATCAGGGATAGATTTTCTGGAACATTATCCACGTATATTACCAATAATGCTGTTCTATTTGCTCAAGACCTAACTCTTCGATTAGAGCCAATAAATAGGATGGAGTAAAATCTCAAGTCAACAGAATGCTAAACCATGACATAATTCGTCATTGCGTATCTTCGTGATCTTTCTCCGTCTGGATCGTTGTTTAGAAACTGGATGCGTCTAGAAAACCTAAATAGACCTTCGTAATCGATTGCCGCAAAGCTAACGAGCTTCCTTTGGAAGACGAGTATTCTCTTCAAAACATTTCCCATCTCCTGTCAGCTGGGAAAATGTCAGTACTTCTCCATCCAAAAGAGGTTTTTCCGTAGAAAGTGGGCACTGTGAATTCATTCAAATGCTATTTGGACTACAGAATCCGCCGTAAATATTCCAGAGATTGATGGAAATATTCGCCTTGGCAGTCGAAATGGAAGATGTTCAGTTTACAAGAACGATATCATCGTTTATTCACTTACCATCCACGAACATATTTCAAGGCTAACAGAAGTTTTCAAACTCTTTCGTAAAGCCAACCTAAAGAGCCAACCAGGGGGGATTTATTTTAAATGTGCAATTCAAATTCGTCTCAGTAAGTCGCAATTTCTAGCGGTGAAATACCGGGAGACATGTGTGAGTTTTTTCGGAAAGGAGTATAATAGCTTATCCTAGACACTTTCTAATCTCAATCGAATAACATGCAAAAACTATCCCAAACCTATCAATGGGCTCTTTCACTAAAATTTAAATACGTAATTTAAGTAAAAAATACCAAAGGAGGGACTATTTTAGGCATATATACCAACAAAAAAAATTTTCTACAAGGTTAAATAAGTTTTTTACAAGCATTTAAAACTGGCTAAATTCAAAATGATTTAAAACGCTCCGATTGATGACGTCACATAAATATTTTTCATTTGGCTCATGTTGTTGCAAGGAGCTGACCGGCTCGGCTGAGTTACCCTCTGTAAAAGTACGTAAATATTCGAATGCGCTGTTGTCGACTGTGACTAAATGTAGTGCAACGTAAAAGAAATAAATAAAACTAAACACAAAAAATTGTTTTAAATTGTGTTCAGGCATAATTTCGAAAAAAAAATAAAAAATCTTGAATCCATAAATAATTAATTTAACTACTTTTCATGATATTTGGCCAACATTTCAGAATTAAATCTATTACAAATTTTCAATGTTGACAATTAGTGGCAACACGGGCGAATTTCAAGCTGCGACGTCATAGAAATAAATTCTGGGTTTTTATTTGGAGGTATTCTTTTTTTTTTCTGTTTTCTCAAGGACTATGAATTTTTCAAAAGTAAAAATACAGAAAATTATGTTTTTAGTTGCTTTATCCAATTATGCCAATTTCAAAAATTAGTGAAAGAGCCCATTCTAGAGATATTAAATCATTTCTAGGATCAGAAGGATTTTATGGTCGTTTTATGTCGTTAAACATCGAAGCCATTAACAAAACTTCTCCAAAACTATATCCCTTTTCATTTTAACCCAGAATGCCTATCTGCATTAAAAACGAGTGGAAAAATGCATCAATTTCATAATCCGATTCTGAACTAATTTTGAAAAGACGATCAAGATATGCCAAAATATCGTCAAAGATCAAATTCCAATGATTCTGGACCAATATCATACGGGAAAATCCAACTGACTAGATTGGCATCAATGAAACCGTCAGAAAAAATGTAGAAAAATATTCCTGGCACGGCTTAAATATAAATTTGTCGAAAACTTCATCAAAGCATGTGACAACTGCCGAAAGGTCAGAACCTGTCGCAAGAGTCTTAGTACTCCAGTCGTCATCACTCACCAAAATCACCAAAGATTATGCAATTTCAGACGAAAGAGCATCAACAGTCGTGAAAACTCTTTTACTATTTTTCCAAAAGTTTGGTAGGCCTTTAAGAATCTATTAGTGGTTGTGGATGTGAATTCAACAATTTTCTTCTCAAAAAGCAACGAATTGCTGGAAAGATGCCATGCAACTCTAGCTGAGATGATTTGCGTTCATATAGGTGAACATCCAGATGGAGACCCATCCTACGTTTTTTCATATATAGTCAGTCATACGTTATGATAACACGGAAAATAAAATAACATGTGCATACACAACCTCTAGGCTATTGACTATGTCATTCAATAAGGAACTAAGACGTTAGTGGAATTTTATTGTTTGATAAGTTTAAATGGTCCATAGAGATGATAAAACCGCGGAGTGCTTCCAGATATAGGGGTGCATTTTTAAAAGCGAGGTGATTTTGTCAGCTTTTTGGGTTTTCGGCTATGGCTCAAAAACTATGTATTTTTGGTGCATGAATGCATTGAGGTTTTTTATGGAGAATAAAATTTCCTATCGAAATGACATCACTTTTGAAGTCCAAAAACTTGTTTTTCAACAAAATATGTAAATCGAAAAAAAAAACTTGAAAAAAAGTCAAAAAATTGATTTTTTATTTTTTTTAAAAATTTTCGCCTAAAACTTTTTTCTGAGTTGCATAGGCATTGCTTCATGAAAAATGAAGCTTATGTAGTTTCCGTTAAAATGGCGGCTGGTAGAAGTTCATACGATAAAAACTGGCCGAATGGACATTCAAAGTGAGCCTTGTTTTTGCGATTTTTCAAGTTTTTGCCATCGTATCGTGATATTTTCTTTTTTTGCATAGTAAATTTATTTTCATTCAATTAACAAACTATTTTGCAATAAATGAGTGACAATAGTGAATTTATTTACTTAAATTCAAATGACATATCCAAATTTATATTTAAAATAATACATATATTTATGAATTATTGTCATTTAGTAAATATACTTTTTTTGGAACTGTGAGACCAACTACAGCATAGAATCAAAATGCTCTAAATCCACTTGGCTGGGGTAAAAGTCAAACAATGGTTTAATACCAATACGGACGGTCAATCCTCCTGCCCCGCAGACTTCGCTGGAGCAAATTACTTGTTGATGCAAAAAAGATCACCAAGCATTCTGTGGCTGTAGAAAATTAGGAATAACCTGTTCCTTGTTTTATGAAGAATGTATTGGTATCATTTGTGACAACGTTGAAATCCCAGACATTACCGAAGAAGAAAGACATCCATACTGAAATCGATGCTGAAGTTGATATTTTTTTTTATTTTTTATTTTAAATACACCTTACAAACACTTATAGGTAATTACAAGTAAGGGGGAAATAAAGTGAACTGGAAAATATTTTGACAGAATGATGCAACATGATATACAGGGTGACAATTTGAAAAGTAGCAATCGGGAATATCTTTTAGACAAGATACAATCGGGAAGATCTCAAAATTTGTTTCATTATCACAAGACACATACATTCAAATGAGGCGGAGCACACTGGCGATTCTGAAACAGAATAGCAGAATTTGTTTCGCAAACACATTTCGTAAAACAGAACGTGCTGTGTTTCGCGTTATTTGTTTCAGAAATTCATTCATATGGTTTACCCACCACAACAAAATTACGTTTTCATCATTTCAACGCGTGCGAAACTAACTTGAGTGTACGTTGACATGAAACAAAGCTTCATGGAAACACCCATACCACGGGTATGGCGTAGTCTGATTTTCATTTCTATCACACAAATAAGTAATAAACAAATTTACAGGGTGTTACAAATCGTTAAGTAGTATTAAAGAAATCTACGTCTGTGGGGCGGTATGGCGGCTACTTGGAACCATCGAAACGGTATGGAACTCTAGCACTTTCATTTAAATAAAATTGTGGAAATCTAGAATTTTTTTATGTTTACATTTCAATATTTGTGATGGATTTTTTTTTTTTTTTTTTTTTTTTTTTTTTTTTTTATTTATTTATTTATTTCAGACCTCAAAACAGTTTAGAATAAACTGGCACCGAGGCCTTAATATCAATAATATAACATAACAGAAGTAAAATATAACATTTAACTAAGCACTCAAAAAATATATTAGTTTTATAATCTGTTTGCTCTTAGGTATTCTTTAAGGTTATGACACATTTCTTTAATCACACCCTTCAGTACAGTCTTTGGTATTTTGTTATAGGCCTGTACGCATCTATAGATTGGAGAGTCTTGTTTTTTCTTTGTTCTGGCATAGGTATTTCTTAGTCTTTGGTTATTTCTGGTATTGTAGTTGTAATATTGTCTATTTTCATTCAGTTCTACATTTGTTTTAAGCAATTTATTTTGTATAGCATAAATAAGTTTTGTTTGTTCTAGTATTTTAAGCTCACATATTTTTAGGCAAGGCAGACTTTTGTAAATTTCTTCACTAGGGACATAAAAGTTCATTCCAAATATTGTTTTAAGAGCCTTATTTTGAAGTCTCTGGAGCCTATTTATTTGTGCAATACTTGTATTTCCCCAACACGTTATCAAATACCTAAAATGTGGCTCTACAAAACTATTATAGAGCAGCTGTTTTGTTTTTTGGTTTAGTTGATGTGAACATCTTTTAATTACACCTATCATTGGCACTATTTTTCCAGTCACAGTTTCAATGTGCTTATCCCATGTTAGTTTTTCAGAAATGAGCAAGCCAAGGTACTTATATTCACACACTCTTTTCAAAGGTACTTCATTTATGTTTATGTTTATTTGTGGGTTTAGGGGTGGTTTTCCTGTTTGTTCACTAACCATATATACTGTTTTTTGCGCGTTCAACGAAAGTCTATTATAGCACAGCCAACTAAAATATTGCTTTAAGTCACTATTTACAAGTTCGTCAAGTTGTATTGCACTGTCACCTGAGTAGACCAATACAGTGTCGTCTGCAAATTTAAAGTAGGTTGCTTTTAAGTTTGCATATTTCAAACTATGTACATACAGTAAATAAAGTATTGGCCCCAGCACTGACCCTTGGGCAACTCCTACATTCAAGTTAAGTTGTTCACTACTCTCACTATTTATTGTTGTAAAGTGCTTTCTTCCAGTAGAGTAAGATTTTAGCAGGTTATAGCATGGTCCACGGAAACCCATTTTATATAGTTTGCTCATCATTAACTCTATATTAACCGTGTCGAAGGCTTTTTGAAGGTCGACAAACACAGTTATGACATATTTGCTTTTGTCCAACTCACTGGAAACATATTCCAACATATCCACTGCTGCTCCTTGTGTGCTACTTTTACATTGAAACCCATATTGCTGTTTATCAAACTTAAAATTTGTTTCAATGAAATTTATTAATCGGGTCTTGATAATTTTTTCTAACACTTTGGAAAAAGTACTGAGTAGTGAAATTGGCCTATAGTTATTTATGTTATCGTGCTCGCCTTTTTTGAATATTGGGATGATTTTAGCAATTTTGAGTTCTTCAGGGTAAATTCCAGTTTGCAGGACGTTATTAACAAGTTCTGCCATTTTTGTTCCAATAATGTAATATAGAGTTTGCAAATCTTTTTTCAATACACCATCCATGCCTGGAGCACAGTTGTTTTTTAAGGTATTGATCGTTTCTTTCATTTCTGTAAGGGTTGTTGGTTCAAGAATTATTCTTTCCTCAACTTCCTCCTCGTTGAAAAGAGTTTTTGAATTTTGTTTTATTTTGTCTGCTAAAGTATCTCCTATTTTGTAAAAATGCGTATTGAATTCTTGAGCCATTTCTTTGTTATTTTTAACTAACTTTCCACTAGAGTTGATTATTTGATGTATTTTTTTTTAATTATTTTTATTGGTATTACATATTTCATTTAGTACTGCCCAGGTCTTCTTTGCGTTGCCCGTTGCTTCATTAAACCGTCTTTCTGCATACTGTTTCTGCAGTTTTTTTCTAAGGTTGTTTAGTTGGTTTTTGGCTTTTTTAAACTCCGTTTCACAATATTCATTTTCAATTCGTTTCCACCTAACATACAGTGCGTCCTTCTCCTTGAGCTTAGATAGGTAATTGTTTGTTATCCAATAATTGTTTTGTTTTATTTTTATACTGTATTCTTTCGTGCATTAATTTTTTGAGGTATTTATGATTTCAGCTAGTTGTTGAAAAGTTGTTATTTGATGTTGTTCTATTTTTTCCTGCATATGATTTAGCCATTTATTTTCCATTAAAAAACTTCGTTTTACTTTTTCTTTTTTCTTTAAATATATTGCTTTTTTAATTTCTATGTACATAACTTTGTGGTCCGATAGGTCACTGTCCTATAGTTTAATAGTGCAGGCTAAATTTTGATTTGTTATTATATGGTCCAGGATAGATGCTGTATTGCTAGTCACCCTAGTTGCATTTTGTTGCAGCACTTCATTCTGGAACTTAAATCCATTCATTTGTATAATGTTTTGGTAGTTATTGATAGTTTGTGATTGCTTCAATAAATCTAAGTTCATGTCTCCTATTATTATGCACTCATTTTTTTGTTGTTCCAGTATTGTGTCAAGTTTGTTTGAGAAAAATTCACAGTTGCTATGTGGGGGTCTATATATAGCTATTACGGAGAGCTTTTGTTTTGGTAGGTAGAGAAATACGATATTGCAATCTTCAATTTGTATTTTATGCTTGTTGCTTTGGACATAATGTAGATCTTCACGTATGTAGATACTACATCCGCCACCACGTGTATCTCTGCAATCATGTAGTGCAGTGTAGTTATTTAATTTAAAACAGTCTTTCTCGTTTGGGTAGATCCAAGTTTCTGTTAGGACTATCAAATGTATAATTTTTTTGTGTGCTAGTATAACATCATTAATATCATTTAGTTTATTTCTCACGCTTCTTATATTGATATATAGAACATTTAGTTTTTGCTCCATTTTTTCAGTCAGGTTTTCAGTCTCCATTTTAAATGAATAAATATTTTTTATTATTTACATTGTATTTACATATCTTTTATTTATAACTGCTCTATATCGTTCTCATTTTCAATCCTTACTGGTCTGTCATTTTCATTTTTTTTGAGAAATACTTTTCCATTTAAGACATACGCTTTGTAATAATTCTTTTCCTTTTTTGTGTCCCTTACCCTTTTAAAAAGCATCTGATTCTGACGTGTTAAGTCCTCATTAAAATATATGTTCTTTAGACGTCCGGTCAACCCACATTCGTTCAGCTTAAGTCCCTTCAGTTGCCTTATTTTTGACATCAATTCGTGTTTTATTGTTGTGCTTCTGAGTTTTAGTAATATTGGCGCGCCTTCGTTTTTGTTTAATCGGAAAATTTCCTGGGCATCACCTTCATGTATAGGCACTTTTAGAGCTTTAAAGACCTTTTTCATTGTTTCGCTCACCAGTTCTTCTTGCTTGGGTATACCAGATATAACGATATTTTTCTCCTTTTCTCTCTGTTCAATTTCATTGATCCTTTCTTCCATTGAGTCCACCTTTTCCTTCAGTTCGTTATTTTCCTTCTTAAGGTGCTTGATTTCTTCAACTGTTGTTTGGATCTGTTTTTTTTGTTCTTCAAAACAATCTGATAAAAACTGCATGAATTTTTTTATTTCACTTATTTCTTTCTGCATAGTATTTTTGAAAGGTTCAAAGTGGTTTTTGAACGTTTTTTCGAGCAGGGCTTTCATTTGTTTTTCGTCCATGATGTTTCTAGCCTCACTTTTGTCGAGCGTTTTGCAACAAGTAACTTTATTACCGCTATCAGCAACCCCCGCCTGTATCCCATAACTGGGGTGAAAGCTGGTCTTGCAGACACCACAATCCAACGATGAAACAACTTTTTTTTTGCAAAATTTGCAGTATTTTTGGGTATTTTTATTATCAGCTATGCCTTGTAGTGACATAACCTTACTTACTTACTTTCCATCAAGTATCGACTAAATCAATCTCTCTCATCAACTAATGTAGAACCGTAACTTGGGGTGAATTCGAACACGTCTGCTGAATTCGAACAACCGGTCGTCCTTGAGATTTTCTTGAAACCAATGGGATCTCGCGACTCTAACGTATATTTTCAAATGGTAGATCGCAAAGTAGGCAGTTGGCCGAGCGTATTAGTGGTGGTAGGACGCTAGTTGAGCAGTAAGTAGACACGTGGTGAATTTTACAATTTTATATAAAATTGGTTAGTTTTTGGTTAGGTTGAAAACAAACACCTGTAACTTTGGCTCTATCGCATATATCAATTTAAAACTTTGTAGAAGTATAATCTGACATGTCCTTAACATGATATACTAGCCAGTTTTTGATTTTTTTGAATTGCGTAATTTATAAAAATAAAAATACGAAAAATTTACTTGCAGAGGGGCGAATTCGAACATGGTTCGAACATATAAGAAGGTGCTGGGAGCCAAGCATTATGGCAATTACTCAGATTCTGCGCTAAAAAAAGCTATAGAAGCTGTGCGAAGCAAACGGATGACTTACAGGAGTGCTTCTGAGGCTTTTCAAGTGCCAGTAGCAACGCTTTGCAACAAAATAAAAAATAAACATCCCATGCGTCCTGGAGGTCTTACAGCGTTAAGCCAAGAAGAAGAGCTTAGTCTTCGTTCTGGAATTGAAAAGGCTGCAGAATGGGGCTTTCCCCTTACAAGAATGGACATCCGAACGCTGGTGAAGCAATTCCTTGATGCCCAAGGTAAGAGAGTTAAGTGTTTCAAGGAAAACATGCCCGGCCTAGATTGGTTTTATAAATTTTTGAAAAGAAATCCTGTTTTAACGGAACGTATGTGTCAAAACATTAAGCGTTGTCAAGCTGAGTTGTCTCCTGAAATTATTCATGCTTATTTTGACAATTTGTCACAAAATATACAGGATGTGCCAGCATGCAACATAATTAACTATGATGAAACAAATCTATGTGACGACCCTGGAAGAACCAAAGTGGTTTGTAAAAGGGGCACGAAATATGTGAATAGAATATTAGATTCTAGCAAATCCAGCACATCTATAATGGTTGCAGCGACTGGGTCTGGAAAACTATTGCCTGCTTATGTTGTATATAGAGCACAACATCTTTACCCCACTTGGACAGAAAATGGTCCTGATAATGCAGTGTACAATCGCACCAAAAGTGGTTGGTTCGAAGGCGCCGTTTACGAAGACTGGTTTGAGAAAGTAGCTTTACCTTATTTTCGAAAATGCACAGGTAGAAAAATTTTAATTGGTGACAATTTGTCCAGTCACCTTTCAATCAGAGTTATACAACTCTGCGAACAGAACAACATCGAGTTTATACTTTTGCCGCCTAACGCCACCCATCTATTACAACCTTTGGATGTAGCTTTCTTTGCTCCATTCAAAAAAATCTGGAGAAAGTTACTGACGGAATGGAAGCAAAAAAATAGAGGCGTCCTCCCTAAGTCCGATTTTCCAAGATTGTTAAAGAAATTATTGGACAATGTGGAGCTTAATGCTGCAAAAAACATCATTTCCGGTTTCAGGGCTAGCGGTATAATTCCGTGTGATAAAAATGTTGTTTTAAATAAACTTCCGAAACTAACAGAAGAACAACTGGAACAACAGCAAAACCAGGCTGAAATCGATCGACGCTGGAGTTCAACTTTTGTTAATTTCATGAAAGAATCAAGGACTCTGGAAACCAAACAGAACATAAAACGGGGCAAAAAAATTAATGTAGCACCAGGAAAAGGAATAAGAGCAAGAGATTTAGGTGAAACTTCAGCTTCAAGAGAACAAAGCAGCACTGGCGACGAGTTTCTTATCGAATCTGATCAGTCCGACAAGGAAGAAAGTGGAGATGATCATTCTGACATGGAGGAAAATGGAGATGATCATTCTGACATGGATGAGTTTATTCCAGGAACTAATAACCCACAAGACTCTAGTTTTGAAGATATCACTGACCAAAACTTAAGTGCCAATGACTATATTTTAGTAAGCTTTAAATGTCCTAAAAAAACTACAAGATTTTTTATTGGTAAAATTATTGAAGTTTTTGTTCAGGAGCCTGAGACTGTTTTTGTAAATTTTTTAAGACAAAAAAAGTCTAGTAAGCTTGAAAGTTATTTTTTCTATCCAGATGTAAAAGATGAGGTTGTAATAAACAGAAGTGATATTGTTATGAAACTTTCTGCACCAAAGGACCTTCGCAGAAATCGTTTTATGTTCAAAAACTTACCCAAAGGTTATGTTATTGAGTAAACTTTGATCTTTTTTTCTTTATTCATTAGAAGTTATTTTTGTTCCTTTTTTACATTTAAGAATTTTTGTTCCTTTTGAGAATTTTTGTTCCTTTTGTTTCTAGTATGTATTCTATGCTTTTTTTTAGAATTAAGTTTATTTTGTAATCCTTATAAGAAAATAAAGCATTTTTTTGATAAAAATATAATGCCAAACTTTTTTTTCCCCTTTTTAAAGCTATTTAGAGGTCTAAAAAAGACTTAATTTGTTCGAATTTACCTTTATTGAAGGCTAAAATAACAATTTTGTGTCATTTAAAGCTTTGTTCGGATTCGCCCCACCCATAGGGGCGAATTCGAACAACATTTACTAATTAAAAAAAAATACTAATTATTTTTCAAATTAATTTTTTTTTGGGAATGTCTAAAGGAAGGTTTAATAATGATATATTTTAATTTTCATAATTTTTTTTTGTCGAACACCGTCAGAATTTGAAAAAAACCTCGAAATTGCGTTCGAATTCACCCCAAGTTACGGAATATATTCAATTTATTCTTTCACAGACTGCTTTCTGATAATACTAAGTCGATATAAGATATTCGAAATTATTTCTCAACGCAATAACACGTTTAAAATCATAAACTCACTTCCATCAAAGTAAATTGTTATGACACGCAATTTAGAGAATTTATGCCCTGTGTCGAGGATCTATACATAATCTGCGTATTTCATATCAGTAATGTACCTTCTCGCATAAAGTTTTACGGTGATAAAGCAATTTTTGAGAAGTGCACTTTGAACTTTCTGAAGCCCATAATAATTTTGTACATCATATGTGTTCAGCTCTAAAGCATATTATGATCCAAGGAAAGTAGGCACACGTCGTCTTTCTCTAAAAGAAATGTAATTTGGCAATATTTTTTTTACGGAGCATGTAAGGTTATCTCAAATTGGGATAAATTGAAGGGCTAGTGACTACGTTTATTACATGAATATTATCCCGATACTAAGTGGATTGGATTAATAATGGGGATAAATAATCCTGAAATAACCACCCAGGATTAGAGAGTTTATCCGGATCGAGTACTTAATCCAATCCACAAATTTGTATGATTCGACTTAAAATGGATTATCTCAAAGGTGAAATAAACACCTTAAATCTCGGATTTAAGAAGTTTGTTGCTATATTAGTTTAATTTGAATATTGTTTGATGTGAAACCGGTGTGAGATAGCGAGCTTACCATTTAATTGTTAATTAAAACTGTTTTTCATCGTTGTTGCCATTAATCAAGTTCGACACAAAAGGCATAAAGCAATTTGTGCTTACGCTTTCAACAAGGCTTAAGAAAGGATAAGCACTACTTAATTTTAATCCATTCAATAGTTGTGAAATAAACGAATATGGATTAATAATCCTTAATCCACTTAGTATCCGGATACAACGCGTGAAATAAACGTAGTCAATTATAAATATTTGCTTAAACTTTATCATTTCTGACCCAGTTTTTTACCTCAATTTTATTTGAAGTTAGCAAATGCATTTTTACATACAGTGTACACATTTGTTATAGTTTTTATATTTTTTTGAGTTTATGTTAATTCCATCTTTATCTCAAGTCCTCAACATTCCACTACAATCGAGTTGCGAAATATAAAATATTTATCCCAGAATATGCTATAATTTGCTATACAGCCAGAGTTGGACTAAAGGCTCGTACAGACGATGACATCGATGTCGGGGTATGCAATGCTGTTAAATCTATATGTTATGGCACTAGGTGTCGAAGCAGTTTTAAACACTTTCGGAACAATAAAAGGGTGCCACTATAGGTCTGTTCCCACAGGAGTCTCTGACAGTTTGCAACCTGTCAGAAACAATCGCTCAGCTGAGTTACAGATTAATCTTGGAACGACAGCATTGAAAACATGTATGGGCGATGCTTACTGACAGTTTGCAAACTGTCGGAGACTCCTGTGGGAACAGACCCTATATTGCCAACTGGCGAGCAAAAAACGCAAAATTATTCACAAGAACATATTAGCGCTGATTGACGCTGCTGTCCTGATTGACACTGCTGCCTGTAGCGTGAAAAGAACGAACAAAAATCACCCCATACATAAAAATCTTTTTTTACTACTAACCTGAGAAGTAGTCATTATTCGATCTATTTTTCTGGGAAAAAATTAATTTTGTCTTCCTAGGTTAATAATGAAAATAATGCAAAAAAACCTAGGTCAATAATAAAAATGACGTCATGACGCAAAGAAATTGTCATAATGTAACAGGTTTCTATTGATTTAATTTCAATTTCAAACTGTCATTAAAAAAAAAAAACAGGTTCCTGTATGTACATTATAGGAAATTACCAAAAGCTGTTGATAGAGGGTAGCACTTCCGACAAGAAAAAATAATTTGAGCACATATTTCAAAACTATTTTTAATTTTTTTCTAGCAGTAGTAAAAAAAAATCTATATATTCCTCGGTAGAGAAAGATATTATATGCCTTACGCATTATAAACCACGGCGCTTCGCGCCTCGGTTCATAAAAGCGCTCGGTATATAATGACCAACTTCTCTACCTAGGTATATAATGTACTATTTTTTACTACTAATCCGAGAAATAGTCATTATTCAACCAATTTTTCTAGGTAAAAATTGAATTTCTCTCCATAAGTGAATAATGAAAATAATGAAAGAAAACCTAGGTCAATAATGAAATAACGTCATGACGCAAGGATATTGCCATGACGTACCAGGTTTCTATTGGTTTAATTTAAATTTCCACCTGTCAATTAAAAAAAAAGAAACAGGTTCCTATACGTAGATAGGAAATTACCATAAGCTGTTGATAGAGGGCAGCACTTTCGACAAGGCATTCAGGAAAAATTATTTGAGCACATATTTCAAACCTATTTTTTATTTTCTACTAGCAGTAGTAAGAAAAATTCTATACCGGGTGTTTTTCAAAACCCGCTCACCCCTATAACTTTTTTATTTTTCCAGATAAACAAATGAAATTTGGTGTGTTTATTTATGACCCGGATGTGCATTATTTGACGTATTTAATTTTTTACTATCACTTCCGGTTTGACCGGAAGTGACCCTAACTTTCTTATTTTAAATGAGACGCTAGGTATATTTTTCCTTATTTTAATAGAAAACTACATTACGAGTACATTGACACCTCATTTGTCACTTTTTGACATTTCATCACCAAATTATTTAAATTTTTACTTTTAAATCTAGAGCACCATGAATAAGTCAAAATGCTTAATTTTGCTCCTAGGAACATGGGAAAATTTGTTTTGATCTTATTTTGTATTTTATATCCTCAACAGACTCATTTAAAGATAGTAGA
Organism: Ceutorhynchus assimilis; assembly: GCA_917834065.1. Lineage (NCBI taxonomy): Eukaryota > Metazoa > Arthropoda > Insecta > Coleoptera > Curculionidae > Ceutorhynchus > Ceutorhynchus assimilis. Next base: position 68,498,809 of record OU892277.1, read on the forward strand.
AGCGCATTTTTAGAATTATATCAGTTTTTTCAAATGGAAAGGGTATGGCTCATGAGCATGTTCCAAAAGAACGTTTTCTAACGAGCGATTCAGTACCACACAATCGCTAGTTCATCACTTAAATTAAGAATTTTTCTAGCATTCTAAATATTTTTGGAAAATTTTAGTTCAATATTTGAATAAACTAGCGATTGTGTGGTACTGAATTGTTTGTTAGAAAATGCTCTCTCGAAATATGGTAATGAGCCATACCCTTTCCATTTGAAAAAATTGATATAATTCCAAAAATGCGCTGCTACTAACTTTAAATGAGCCTTTAGATAAAATTCAAAATAAGTTCAAAACAAATTTTCCCATGTTTCTAGGAGCAAAATTAAGCATTTTAACTTATTCCTGGCGCTCTAGATTAAAAAGTAAAATTTAAATAATTTGAAGGTGAAATGTCAAAAAGTGACAAATGAGGTGTCATTGTACTCGTAATGTAGTTTTCTATTGAAATGGGGAAAAATTTACCTGGCGTCTCATTTAAAATAAGGAAGTTAGGGTCACTTCCGGTCAAACCGGAAGTGATAGTAAAAAATTGAATACGTCAAATAATGCACATCCGGGTCATAAATAAACACACCAAATTTCATTTGTTTATTTGGAAAAATAAAAAAGTTATAGGGGTGAGCGGGTTTTGAAAAACACCCGGTATATTCCTCCGTAGAGAAAATCATTAAATACCTTACGCATTATAATGACTAACGCGGCCACATTGTAAAATAAACAGTTATTTTAAATTATTTTGTAATATGACTGATACTTTTGGCCATTTCATAAACTGGCCGTTCAAGTACAAGCCATATCCTGAAACAGAAATAATTTTTTGTTCTTTTGCATTTCGGCGAATATCACACTATCAGCCACAATATAAAATAAAAGTAAGGTTATTTGTTTGCCGACAATAAACTTCTTTCACGGTTGCATTTTTTAAACTGGTTAAGAAGTATTATTAGTGTATGTTTGTTTAGTAATCTTTGTGTTCCTTTTTACCTGTGGAAAAATCTTTGCCTTATAATCATTTATGCAGGTGAGTCATAAATTTGATGTAAGCAGGGCCATTCCTACCTGGTGGGGTACCGAATAGAAATAAGCCAATTTACGTTTAGATCGAGTACTGCTTTTATCTCCTGGTTTTTTTTCTTCGCGAATTCCGCCAAAATGCAAAACAGCAGGTATATATTCCTGTTTAAGAATATGGCTCGTATAAGTCAGTATATAAAATTGCTAAAAGCACTAGCCATCTTACAAAATATTGCAAAATGAACAATTATTTTACAATGTGGCCGCGTTCTATAAAGAGGCTAGCTGTATAAAATGACGAAATTTACAATGTGGCTACGACATATATTAGTCCAAGAAACGGGGAAAAAAAAGTTTGCGACCTTGTACTTCCATAGGGTTTTTAGTTAGGGGTGGTATTTAGGGGTAATTTGCGGTTTATGGAGAACGCTGCTCAAGGGGATTTTCCAATAGCAAAAAGTTTCAAATGATTGTTGTAGCTGAAGTTTTTTGCTATAAAAAACTCAGCAACAGCACCCTTCTATCTTCTATAGTTTTTTTTTCTGCAGCGTCTAGCATGTTTTTATTCAAGGTCACTGAATCAACGTTTCACCTGTTTGCGCGCATTTGATGCAATAGCGGCCAAATGCATAATCCGATTTCTATTTTTCAAACACCACATTATTGCTAATGAAATGCACTCTCCAATACTTTTTTGTTCGAATTTTTTGCTTGAAAATTAAGCGAGTACGGACTCGCCTAATGTGTGAGGAAGTTGTAAATTGCATCGAAAACTACCCCTTTTTTGCATTCACTGTAATTTCTAAACGGGGCCAAATATTTGGTGACAGTTTTCGACAATCGGCAGCCCATTTATTCCTCTCATATTGCCCCAGCAGATTTTTTTTTTCGTTAATTACTCAATGACTTATTGGCCTGAACACGTCGCGCGGAATTTGTCAAAAAATCAAAAAAAAATTAAAATTGTCACACAGCGCTTAAATTTGGTACGATGGCTTTATTGATTGTTCTCATGAATATACTGCAATTCTTATTGTTGCAGCAATGTAAAGTAATTAAAATTGCAGTATATTCATAAAAACAATAAATAAAGCCATCGTACCAAATTTCAGCGCTGTGCGACAATTTTATTTTTTTGACTTTTTACTTTTTGAAAAATTCCGCGCGACCTTTTCAGGCCAATAAGTCATTGAGTAATTAACGAAGAAAAAAATCCGCTGGGGCAATATGAGAGGAATAAATGGGCTGCCGATTGTCGAAAACTGTCACCAAACATTTGGCCCCGTTTAAAAATTACAGTGAATGCAAGAAAGGGGTAGTTTTCGATGCAATTTACAACTTCCTCGCACATTAGGCAAGTCCGTGCTCATTTAATTTTCAAGAAAAAAATTCGAACAAAAAAGCATTGGAGAGTGCATTTCATTAGCAATAATGTGGTGTTTGAAAAATTGAAATTGGATTATGCATTTGGCCGCTGCTGCATCAAATGCGCGTAAACAGGTGAAACGTTGATTCAGTTACCTTGAATAAAAGCATGCTAGTATTCAAGACGCTGCAGAAAAAAAAAACTATAGAAGATAGAAGGGTGCTGTCGCTGAGTTTTTTATCGCAAAAAACTTCAGCTACAACAATCATTTGAAACTTTTTGCTATTGGACCATCCCTTTGAGCAGCGTTCTCCATAAACCGCAAATTACCCCTAAAAACCACCCCTAACTAAAAACCCTATGGAAGTACAAGGTCGCAAACTTAATATGTTATTAAGCACAAGAAAATGAACCGATTCCCCCCAAAAAATGTTAACTTCTAATTATGTTGAGGTAAACTTCCTTCATTGCTTGGCCTATATGTATATACAATTATAACAAAAAATATCGCGGTGCTTTCCAAAATAAATAGGAATAGTTATTATATAAAATAATAATCTATTATCACAATAAAATTTGAATAAGAATTTGTGCTAGCTGAAAATGGTAACACTGCCTAAAATATCGGAAACTGGTTCTATTCGACTAGAGCGCGCACCTTAATCATTTTATCTTTGTTTAGATAACAAGATAAAGAAGGATGCAAATATGGCCAGAGCAAGCTCGACCCTGATCGCGAATGCGCCCTAGTATTCGTAGTGAGAAATGTCAAACGGATTTTGTTGTTAATTTGTCCGCATTAGTCCACAATTTTATCCCCACTCCATGTGGTTCATTCGTTAATCCACTATTGTCGTTTAGGATTGTTGGCCGCAGAAACCAAGCGTTTTTATGAATGACTTGCCCTCTTTATTTATGAAGTGTTACTCTGAGGTTAATATACTTATGGCCGTTTTCACCAACTATTTTAGGGAAGCCTTAACGATAAGTATTCCCTAATCTGACATTTCGCCATGGAAAACTGTCAGTTTAGGGAATACTTATCGTTAAGGCTTCCCTAAAATAGTTGGTGGAAACGGCCATTAGTTCGTGTTCTAGAATTAGAAAAATAAAATCACTAAATCTCCCCATTAATTTGTTATTGTAATCAAGAATTTGAAGTATCTGGATTTTCATTTGTCAATTTGACATTTATTTATGGAAACCGACGCGACTTACGTTTTTGAAATCAAAGCACTCTCGATTTGTTTTTTTTTTTTTTAACCTGTTATGAAGACAGATTATTTTATTGTTGGCAGATATTTTTGAACAGTTTAGAGGAGCACCTCCGTTGAATGATATGGTCTTGATCCAGCAAATTCATACACACAATCTGGGTATGCATGACAATGTATGTTGTATAAAACCAAGCAAAAATTGGAACTTCTAACTGAAGAGGAGGCTTAGGCTAATGTATCAAACGATAAGCTGAAGCCCACTAACAAATTTATGCCTGAATATAATCTAGAGACACGCTATTGATATAAAATAAAAGAATCACTTCATTTTACCATTCAATGCTAATTTGTAGTGTTAATAACTAAAGAATAAGATTTGTAGGTAGATAAGATTTTACCCGTTTTCCTCATTGAATTATATCTAGTAATTTGTTAAGGTTCTATATTGGGTAAAAAGATTAAAACATTCAAATTTTACTTCATTAGCTATGTTGTTATTAACTCACGTGAAAATGTAAATAATTTTAGACGTTGATGCTATGATTGGAAAAAAAAAGATATATTCCTTTCCACCCAGAACCCGAAGTAGTTATTGACTGTTTTTTAATATGTTATTCAATAATATCCACAAAAAAAAAAAAAATTGGAAAACAATTTTTCATTTCATTTCATTCCCTATTGTTTCATGAGAAGACAGCCTATTTATTATTGACTCCTTCTCTTTCCAGACTTTGATAGGGACGCCAATATGCTTCCAACCTCAGCGGGCACCAACTCAAAAATGAAATCCAGACAAACGAACCTTCACTGTTCTTCAACCACATACCAGCAACATTCAGTATATGGACAATCTCTATATATTGTTATTATGTTTGCTATTAGGACCCGCAAATCGGAAAGAAACCATCGAACTTCAAGATGTTCACTACCCCGTTAACAGTAGAGTTGAAGCATCGGAGAAAGGAAGCACCCTGTCTCTGTCCATAGACTAGACGCCAATTCGCTGACTGCCATTCCAATCGCTTTTGATTAACTTGCTATTCTCATTTTACTGTTCAATGATAATTGTGATGGTGCTTGCACAACTTACTCAGAGACAAAAACCCAATGATGTAAAGACTTTAAATCCAAGATAATATGTACTTGAAATTCTTGAAACATCAGATACTTTTCTCAAAAGTTCTCGTCGTTTCCGTTAGGTAACTCACGTCCTAATGTTAGGCGTCAATTCGGCTTCTGAAATTATTCAATAATATTCACTGCCATCAAGTGAAAATTGTTTGTTTAAATTACTTGGACGATAATAATCTATTTGGCAAGTCCGAAGAGGAACACGACAAAGTCTTGGGAAAAATCTCAGAAGCATTTAATCAAAGAATGTTTTACTGAATAAGAAGAAATGATGTTATAAAGTTCAAGATCGGAATTTTTGGGACATGAACAATCAAAGAGCTAGATCGAACTGGACGAGAATAAAATTCGCACGCCGCTACAGAATATTTAAATTCCCTTCGCTGAAAAAAAATTAAGAATTTTCTTGAGTCTAGTCACATATCTGGAAAAATTTATACCAGACCTAGCCAACAAAACAAATTCTCTACGGCACCTCACAAAAAAGGAGGTTACATTATTATGGACAGAGAGACAAAATTTTCAAAAACTTGAAAAAGACCCTGACGAAATTGTTTATAAAACTTCCATCCAAAGAGAAGAACAAGACTTTACCTATTATGCGAGTGCGATTGCATTGGAAGCTGTCGTCCTACAATTTAACGATCAAATCGAGCATTTTTACTTCTGTCGAAAAATGGCCTAGAATTTGAACAGATCTAAATACCCTTGAAGTCATCTTTGAACCTTCTTCCAAACCACCTGCAAGAATACAAAGATGGATTTTCCGCTGGCAAATGTTTAAATTCAAAGCTATTTGCCAAGGAAAATATGACACCGTAGACTCAATATCAAAACTGTGGAAAATATTAAAACAGCCAGAGCCAGAATTCTCTCAACAATGAAGAACAATAAACATAAGTTGACAAGCTTGCATTACAAGGTATGTGTAGGTATATTCCGTATAACTGAAGCAAGTTAACAAGATCCTTTAATACTAGAAGCTGGAAGCTGTTCATTTCAAATCAAACTCAATCAAGTCAATTTAGGTCGAAAACAATTCATGTGCTATGAACGACAAAAACATTTACTTTCCATTCAGACTAGTACTCACTAGGTTTGTTCGTTGAAAGAGAATAATAATAATTATGCCTCGGAGTTAAACCATTTTTATTGATATGTGTACTAACGGGCTCTTCCACTAAAATTTAAATAAGAAATTTAAGTATAAAATCCTAAATGAGGGACTATTTTAGGCATATATACCAAAAAAAAAGAAAGATCTACAAGGTTAAATAAGTTTTTTACAGGCACTTAAAACTAGCAAAATTCAAAATGATTTAAAACGCGCCAATTAAGTGATGACGCCATACGAATAATTTCCATTTGGCCCAAGTTTGGGAGCTGCTGACCGGCAGCCTTATTCTGTAACTTGCGACCGAGAGAATTGCGCAATTGTCGCTGTCCAGTCGCTGTCAAACGCGAGTTTTCTATTCAAAAAATGCAAACTTGCAACCGGTTGCTGGTTGCTATGTAGTTGCTGTTCGTAGAGAATAAGCCTGCCGCTTGGCTGTGTTACCCTCTAGTACTCTAGTAAAAGGTTCGAATGCGCTGTTGTCGGTTGTGGCTAAATGTAGTGCGACGTTAGAAAAATAAATAAAACTCAATATAAAAAATAGATTTAAATTGTGTTTAAGCATAATTAAAAAAAAATATGTTAAAAAATCTTGAATCTATAACTAATTAATTTAACTATTTTTATTTTTCATGGTATTTTGCCAACATTTAAGAATTAAATCTATTACAAATTTTCAAGGTTGATAATAAGTGGCAACACGGTCAAAATGCAAGCTGCGACGTCATAGGGATAAATTCTGGGTTTTATTTGGAGGTATTTATTTTTTTTTTTCCATTTTCTCAAGAAGGACCATGAATTTTTCAAAAGTAAAAATACAGAAAATTCTGTTTTTAGTTGCTTTATCCAACTATGCCAATTTCAAAAATTAGTGAAAGAGTCCATTGTAACTGCGTTGAGAAATTTCTAATTTTTCATTTTCATAGTTGCACATAGGTGCTGCCTAAATCATTTATCAGAAAACGAGCACATTGTCAAGTTTCTCTATATTAAACGTTATTGAATCTTGATGAAAAATACATAAAGCTGATGATTCACTTGATAAAGGATTCAATAAGTTTCAAAAGAAAAATGCAATTTTAATTATAAAACAGAAATCTTTAGAACTAGGCCATAATGCCACGAACAGAGATGTGCTATTATTAGGCATAATATGGGGGTTTGTTTTTAATTAAGTCATTTTGCTTATGGAACAGTAATTGACAAAGCGATTCTGTATTTTAATTAATATCTTCCCCATTTACCGAAACAAACAGCTTCTGAAAATATTTTTTTTTATGAAGTACAGTACAATGAATGAAAGACATATTAGGGACAAACGTCTGTTTTTATCTTGGGTTTAATTTCTCTCGAAGCCACAAATGATAATTTCTTTTTGAGGTACCTGTTTCATTGAGGAAGCCTTGCATAAAACATACGAATAAAATCTTAATATATTATTAAGAACTGTTTTATTCCTAATAGAAAACTCAAGCTTATTGAATGAATGAAAACCCTTTCAAAATAAAAAGTCTGGATATTTTAATAAGTGGTTTAAACCTTTAAAAATATTATTACCTCCACAAACTTATCAGCTTTATAAATAATAGGTAAAAATTCCCAAGTTTTTTGTTTTCAAAACTTGGACAGCTTGCGGTAGAGAAAAAGGATTAAAAAATATCGCCCAGTTCTTATATTGGAATGCTGATTAAAAACCCTATCCTGAAGTCTTTTATTTATTTTTTTAAGTTTTAAATTAGACATTTTATAATGGGTTTTCCAAATTTCTGTCTGAGGCCAAATATTTTGGATTGCTCAAGTCTTCTGTGCTTATTCTAATTACATTGTACGATTACTACGATTAGTTTACTTGTTCACTAAACTACTTGTCTTTATCATAAAATTGAATTTTAGGAATGATTATATTTTGAAGCAATTGACAAGATACAGCATTCACAAATATTTTTTTAAAAAAATTATGTATCTACCCTGATTTACGTAGCCCGTGCATTAGGAGTATTCCAGTTTGCAGGTGAATAGGTATTATTATTATCTAATCTACCTGCAAGCCAATGCACGAGCTAGGTAAATCATCCAATATAAAATCTATTTAAATCTTGATTTTTGAAGAACTACAGTTTATACTGAACCTCCAGTCTTAAAGGAAGTGACAAGTGACAGATTCAAATTGAAATGAAAACCAGGTCAGCACCATGAGTTAATTAGGTTAAGTTCAGGCGACAGTAATATATCAATATCAATAGTTCAAAAATCAATACTATAAAATATAGAAAAAGCAAGAAATTGGAGGGAAAAAATATCAAATGTAATTGAATCCCAGCCATGTAGACTACTGCCTAGAGGGTGTGATACTTCAGTTTTTGAGTGAAATCAAATCCTTTTCAAACTGAATAGAGCATATCAACATTGATAGATTTTTGAATAAACGCACCTCAAGATGTCATGCTGGCATCTCCCGCCCTCTTTTTCATGTTGATAAACAGACTCTTAAGGTATCTATTTTTTTTCTTTTTTTCTCGAAAACGCTGATCAATGTAAACGGGATTTTGGCCATTTGATAGAGCACACATTTCTGCCCCCACAACAACAAAAAATTGGTAGCATAATTACACGCTATCATGTATAGGTATCTTAAAAACCGCTCACTAACCAAAAAGTCTAGCTGATACAAGAAATGAGTGCCAAAGCATTATCTATCAATTAGCATATATCCATATGGTTTGTCATCTTTCCAAATAGAGCCTCCAGTTGCGTACCCAAAAAATCGCTTAACAAGGATAATGCCCTAAAATAAAAAGGAAGTTTTTGTTACGATTCTTTATGTTAGTGTTACCAAATTACATTGTGCAGAAACACCGAAGCCTCTGTGCACGACCCGTGCTGGAATATTCAGGAATTCGTTCGCATCGTCTGCATTAAATAAAGAAGAATTGACGAGAAATTTAGAGGGACTAAAGCATGTAGTTTATGAGTTGCAGTCAGTTTAAATAAGAGAATTGTGGTATTAAGGTAACTAAAAGCGATACGTCAAATAGTTCAATAAAAGTAGTTGTTAGTAAAAAGAGTTTCAGTAGCCCCGCGAAATTCGTAAAAAATTTGTCAGAAGTGGGATAATAAGAGAGACAATCGGTGAATTATTGTTATCTAATCAGTGAAATAATTCAAAAACAAAACACAAAGTCTTCCTCCACAAAATACTTTAATCAGGTTAAAGCGCCCTACATGTTTCGAGGCTAGTGGGTTTGCTCATATAACACAAAGTAGTTTAGATCGCTGGACTTCGCTGTAAAGAAAAAGAGCTGTATTTAGAAAAACAAGATCTGATTAAAGTTGAAAAACTACCAGAACTATGATCTTGAAGGACTTACCTTTTGGTAGAGAAAAAGAAACAGATAGTTGAAAAATTCAAAATATTAAAAAGACATTAAAACCGTTAAAAAAAGCATCAAAAAGTTAAAATCACATTCAAACACAGGACACATTACAGTAAGGACTATTCAATGGATCAATTGTATACAGGGTGTCACGAAAGGTTTGTTACAAACTTCTAGGGATGGTAGATCTCGTAAAAATAAAAAAAAAGTCTTGATAAACATGTGTCCGGAAATGCTTCGTTTTCCAGATATACAGGGTGGCCCAAATTTGAGCCTCATCATTGGGATCTCGGTAACCGTAAGAGATACGGGGTCGGTTAAATTATGGCAAAGTTGCGCAATTTTATGACCAATAGAATACCGTTTTGAAACTAGAAAGATTCCGATTACTTCCGGAGATATTCGGAAAAAAAAACAAAATTTTGAAAAATCGTTTTTTTTTTTCCCAGGCTTATTTGAAAAGCAATTTTAAAATAAATGTCACTTCATCATTGTCACTTGTTCCCCTTTAGAAGATGGAGGTACTAAATTTAAAATTCGACGTTTCGTCTTCAGGCGGCCATCCTTAACTTACGTTTTTTGAATACGAACCTAGATTTTTTATTTGCGATTTTGTCATCTTTGGGCATCCTAAAACCGATAGTGTTTATAATTTCTCAATAACACGGTGAAAAAGCAGGTCCGTATTTGAAAAACGTCGAATTTCGAATTTTATACTGCCATTTTGTAAAGAGGAGAAAGTGACAATGGGAATGTGAAATTAGTTTTTCAAAATCTTTATAAATGAAATCAGGAAAAAATTTAAGAAAAACGAGAAGTTCATGTTTTTTTCGTATAGTTTTCATTTTTTCCTGATTTTATTTAAAAAGATTATGGAAAACTAATTTCACCTTGCCATTGTCACTTTTTCTTCTCTACAAGATGGCGGTATTAAATTTAAAATCCAATGTTTCGTTCCTCTGAAATCATCATTAATTTTTTTTTTAAATACGGACCTGCTTTTTTTGCTGTGTTATTGAAAAATTATAAACAGTATCGGTTTTAGGATGCGCAAAGATGACAGAATCGCAAATAAAAAATCCAGGTCCGTATTTAAAAAAAGGAAGTTGAGGATGGCCGCCTGAAGACGAAACGTCGAATTTTAAATTTAGTAGCACCATCTTCTAAAGGAGAAAAAGTGACAATGAAGAAGTGACATTTATTTTAAAACGATTTTACAAAATTTTGGTTTTTTCCGAATATCTCCGGAAGTATTCGGAATCTTTCTAGTTTCAAAACGGTATTCTATTGGTCATAAAATTGCGCAACTTTGCCATAATTTAACCGACCCCGTATCTCTTACGGTTACCGAGATCCCAATGATGAGGCTCAAATTTGGGCCACCCTGTATATCTGGAAAACGAAGCATTTCCGGACACATGTTTATTAAGAAAAAAGTTTTATTTTTACGAGATCTACCATCCCTAGAAGTTTGTAACAAACCTTTCGTGACACCCTGTATAATTTTATGTATTTTTATTTTTTAATTCTCTAATAAACTTCGCTAATTGAGTAAGTAAATGGTAGTCTGCACTGGTATAAATCTAAAAAATCTAACAAAAAAACACAAAACGGAAAAATTGTTCCCAAATTTGAGATTCAAGAATAAAACCGAAGGACTACAGTATCGGAAAATGGAAAAACGTAAACAAAGTGTATGTTTTTTCAACAAATTTTCTACACATCGCTGCCCCAGTAGAATATCGACGACACTGCAAATCTGAGAATTTTACAGGAGACGCAAAAAACGAAGAAGTTTTTTTTTTTAATTTTCATGTTGCTAAGAACTTAATTTACCGATTATCATGAATAAATGGTGTCATACTATAAAAGATGCGTAGTATAGTATGGCCTTATTATAGTGTTTCTCCGATCGAAATTAAAAGTGAAATTTGAAGTTATGCCTTTGTTTTATCGGAAAAAAATACTTATATAGACGTAGAGTACAACTGAGTCCATGTTCTGCCTTATCATAGGACAAATATTTAGTAAAACATAGGCATAAAGTGTAGTTACCTTTTTGTTCCTCCAAAAAAACACAAGAAAAAATCACGACAATTCTTGGACGATGGTCCAGACTGACTAATGCGTCGGTGTTCTCGCGGATTGATACTATGGATCTATGGAACCCGCCCAACGTAACAAGGACGTAACTGCCACCTAACGGCCAATAATGCAACTACATTTACGGCGTTTTTTTAGCAGATAAATAGCAATATTTGCATCGGCTTACGACAATAACTCGTTTTCTGGCAAAATTTTTTTTTACGTCCATGTTTTACTGGAACGGCGATACGTTAATGGTGTAAAAATAGATAGCAACTATTGTATAGAATTTGTTTAGCAAATATTTACTTCTACGGGGTGATGCGTTTTTTTTGTCACACAGTACAGGGTGTCCCAGCCGAGAGTGACCCATTTTAAATGCTTATAACTTTTAAACCAGGTGAGCGGTTTGTGCCATTCGATTTCTCTTGGTCTAAAGTTTTTTCCAGTAGGTTTCAAATTTTTTTGAAACTTATACAGGGCGAGTAAAAAAAAATCCGTTTTTCAACATCGAAATTCTCCACTATTTCTAATGGAACACCCCGTATATCACAACGTCAAAAAAAAGACTCATGTTTAAGGTTTCCATGTACCAATAGACATCGTCCCTAAAACTTGAATTTTTAGCCGAAAAAAAATCAAAAGCGAAATCTTGGTATTTTTGCAAAAGCATGCAACTTCATGTTGTAGGAACTTGATATCAATACGGCAAATAATTTTGTAACTGTCTAGTTAGATATCAATTAAGTTAAGATACATTTTCCGAGAAAATTTAACGAGTTCCAAAGTATTTTCTCTGGAACTCATTAAATAGAGATACCCCAACAGTAACAGTTTGGTTGCAATCTCTATTGAGAAAAAATACAGACCATTTTCATTGATGAACCAACAATAACAGAAACTGTATACACTGATATGTTCTTTTCCCCATAGTTAAGACAGGAGGTTATCTTGGATGATATCTATTTTCAGCAGGATGGTGCCCCCACCTCATTATTCATTAATAGCAAGGGAATCACTAGATATGACATTTGGGGAAAGACAGATAAGGAGAGCTGGCCTATAGAATGGACACCTTACTCTCTTGACTTGAGAGTTCTAGACTTTTTTCTCTGGCGTTATAAGGAAAGATGCGGTAATACCTCGGGTAATACTTTGCTAAAATAGCCTGGAAGATCTTAAGCGGAACATTTTTTGTAATGTCATTGAAGCGATTCTCCAGGAAATGTTACACAATTCATTCAACAGAATGGCTAACATATACATATAGGTACCTACACATTTTGTATAGTTTTATGCAGTTGTTATTAACTTTTTATTAGGCAAACATAAGGTCTAAGCTTTGAAAATAGGTGTTTGCAAAAATACCAAGATTTCGAATTTGAATTTTTACGGCTAAAACTTCAAGTTTTAGGGACGATGTCTATTGGTACATGGATAACTTGAACATGAATCTATTTTTTGACGTTGCGATATACAGGGTGTTCCATTAAAAATAGTGGAGAATTTCGATGTTGAAAAACGGATTTTTTTTTACTCGCCCTGTATAAGTTTTTAAAAAAATTGACTCCTACTAGAAAAAACTTTAGACCAAGAGAAATCGAATGGCACAAACCGCAGGTAGCTAGCTCACCTGGTTTAAAAGTTACAAGCATTTAAAATGGGTCACTCTCGGCTGGGACACCCTGTATATAGGGTGAGTTACTAAGCGCGCGGTGATCCATATCTCCTCTATACCAACAGGGATCGAAGAAAAAACTAAATACAAAACTTGTAGATAAACATGAGTACTACATTCCAAAATTGTTTTCCAGTATACAGGTTAGCCCAATAAGTAGTGGTGACATAAAGTTATATTTTTTTAAATGACTCCCCCTGTATATTATGACATTTTTGGATTCTGCAGAAAATTCTAGACATATTCCATGTACAATGTCATATACCTATCTTCAACTGTTTCGGAAATATTGATAGTTGAAAATTGACTTTTTTGCTTTTTTGACAGACGGTAAAACCTGAACATAAACTATCATTTGACATCAACTTTGAATTTAATCCATGATTAAAAATTCCGCCTAAATTATCAACCTTCGGGCAAATGATAGCTTATGAAAGTCTAGGATAAGAATGTAAAATCGGTTTTGCTGTAAAATCGACCGTTTAGGTTTTACAGCCTGTCAAAGTTGTAAAAAAGTCAATTTCTAATTGTCAATATTTTCGAAACAGTTGAAGCTAAGTACATATAGGACATTGTACATGAAATATGTCTAGAATTTTCCACAGAATCCAGAAATGTCATAATATACAGGGGGAGTCATTTAAAAAAAAAACATAACTTTGTATCACCACTACTTATTGGGCCACCCTGTATACGGGGCAATAATTTAGGAATGTAGTAGGTACTCATGTTTATCTACAAGTTTTCTATTTAGTTTTTTCTTCGATCTCCGTTAGTATAGGAGATATGGACCACCGCGCGCTTAGTAACTCACCCTGTATATGTACAGGGTGTTTCACGAACATCGAAACATAGGCGTTTTACGGTATTTTAAGGTCCATTTTAAAAAAACGCTCGGACACGTCATTTTTGTATTCAAGGGGGAAAGTTTTTGACCCCATCGGAATTTCGCTAGGGTGCACCCCCTGGGTGGGGCGACTTTCACCCCTCTTTTGTAGATAGGAAAGATGGGTTGAGTGGTACCTTGTTTCAAAGGTATGTATTTTGATTAAAATCGAATGATTAGTTCTCAAAATATTCAATGTCAAAGTTGCCATGGGCTAAATAAGAAACATTTTTCTGGCACTGTTATTCTCAAATTGACACTTTTCTCTCGGAAACATCAATTTTCATTTTTTATGTGTTTCTGAATGAAGTTTATGATGGAATAATATGAAACAGGAAACAGCAGTGACCGACGTGACCGTCTATGACGCCTCTTGGGCGAGATGGGACTCGATCGGAGATATTCGTCTATTTCGAGCGTTCTGGCCCATACTTGCATGCATTTATCTATAACTGTGTATCGTTTTCCAGGTAGAGATTTAAACATGAAATTTTTGAGAACACCTCAGATCAGCATTAAACCACTGATTTCAGACCACAGTGAATGATGGATATGTTTTTTTATTGACGATAACTCAACACACCAATATCTGCAATGTGTCAGCCTATAACACAAAAGGGTCGATTGATATTTTTCAAGATTCTTGGTGACACTATGGGACTGTACTTAATTGGGATGCATCAACAATGCATTCAATAGAGATTTTCCTAAACTAAAAAAATAACACGTAGGTAACAAACTTGAGGCAAATTGGTTCACACCAGAAGGTGAAAACCTTAATTTGATTTATGAAATATACATTGTCATTAGAACCCCTGGCATGATTGATAACTTTAAATTGTATAGGAAAAGGTAGACCGGCTCTGGATGATGTGAAGAGGGTTGTTAAATCAGATTTTATTAGAAACTTGGAGAATGTTGCGAGAGCCTCATGGACTGACATAAGGGCGCACCGTATAAATATTGAACAAGATGTAGGATACAGGTAGACTTTTGCAGAACCTGCCTGGAGCCGAAGCTGCACCAATGGAATATTTCCATTTTCCAGATCGTGGTGGTAATCTGTGTCTGAGTTTCGGAGGTGTTTCGTTCAACGGGATGATACCGTTAAAAACAAAAGCTCCAAAGATGCATACGGGATGAACATAAGGGTAATAAAAGAGGTGAAGAAATTGCTCATGGTAGCTCTTGCTAAACTTATTAACAAGTTTATTACTAAGGGGATTTTTCATTCTCGCAAACTGGCAAAGCTAATCCCAGTTCGCAAAAAAAGGGAACAAAAATTAAGTCAACAACTAAACTAAGCGGCAGATGAAGTGGGACACCCGAAAAATTGCCTAATTTTGACTTGCTATAACTT
Source organism: Ceutorhynchus assimilis (assembly GCA_917834065.1). Lineage (NCBI taxonomy): Eukaryota > Metazoa > Arthropoda > Insecta > Coleoptera > Curculionidae > Ceutorhynchus > Ceutorhynchus assimilis. The sequence goes on from OU892277.1 coordinate 68,514,085, forward strand.
CGACATTTCTTTGCCGATCTTGGATTATCAGGCAGGGTTACAAAGCGCCATCTTTGGTCTGTACATCTGTACATTTTTAAAAAAAAATCCTTCTCGTTATAGAGGGTGTGAATGTAAGGCGGCGAAAAATTTCCATTTTTTGGCGAAAAATATGGGAAAGATGGAGGGTCCAATAAAGTTCTTTCTAGTGGTGACTCGATCACTAGGTCAACACCTCGAGACGTCTTTGCCATTTTTTCGATACATCGCGTTGCTATGGAAATATCGCCATTTTATGGTATTTCGTTTTTCTCTTGAAATTAGCGATTCTTTAATTGAACAATAACAGATTCCGTTTAAATTGCATCATGAAAGGACTTGTATAGAAAATCGTCAACAGCAGTGGCGTGCAAAAGGGGGTTTATGAAATTAAAATTAAAAAAAATCGATTTTATCTGAAATTTTTAAGTTTTGTTAAGCTTTAAAATTTAACGCCCAAATGCACCATAAGGATTAAGGACTCAATTCAGATTAGTTGGTGAAACCAGGTTAGGACTTCTCTTTTAATATGCAAATTTTCGAACTAAGCGAGAATAAACTTCCAAGTCCATACGGTGCATATGGGTGTGAAAGGTGTTATAAATAACTCTGATATGATGTCATTTTGGTTCTCCTCTAGCCAGAATAACTGCGTGACACCGCCTTGGCGCGCTCGAAATTATTCGGTTCGGTTAGTTAGCTCTATAGTAACTGACTTCCAGAGCTCCAGAATCATCTCCTCGAGATCGTCTAGAGCTTCTGGCTGACGTTCTCCCCGGGAAAGCTGTAACTTCATTCAGCTCCAGACGCGTGCTCAATTGGATTCATGTCTGAGGATCTAGGAGGCAATTCGGTACGATTGAACTTTTGCCCTTGCAGATACCGGTTCACTAATAATGCTCGATGAGGCTGAGCATTATCGTCTAGAAAAACAAAATCCCCGCCATAATTTCGAGCATGCCGGAGAACTTGCGGAATCTGACATTTATCCAGGGACACTTGGCCGTTAACATTGCCCCGAAATACCACGATACGACGAGTTCTGCTCTTCCGATGTGAGATACCGACCCAAACTGTCAATCCTCCACCGCCAAATGCAACTTGGGGACGCATGTTTTCTTCTAAAAAACGTTCTCCCCATCTCCGCCAGGTTAGCAATCGACCGTCAGAATTGTAGAAGTTAAAACGGCATACATCAACGAAAAGACAGCCTGTCCACCTAAAATCCCAATTCAGGTGTTCCTGGGCCCATTTTTTTCAGTTCCCTCGGTGACTGTTTGTAAAAAGTGGGAACTTTGCCCGACGGGAGAATTTAATCCCTAGTCATGTAGCTAATGGTGTCTGCTGAAACATTCAACTGCAGATGCGTTAGGATTCTCTTGATAGTCCAAACTCTATTTTCAATTGCAGTACGTACTACTAGTCGATCCTGACGAGGATTTGTTCTTTTTTGAGATCCCCCACCGTGTCGGTGAGCAGCAGTACCGTTGACAGGTCTGTTCACACGTTAACATTAAATAACATGAAAAATACTGTTTTTTTTTTCACTAAACGCTTCTGAATATCAAAATCAAACTCATCACAGTTATTTATAACATCTTTTTAACTGTAACGCTCAAAAAAATAAATCGATTTTTTTTAAATTTTAATTTCATAAATTCCCTTTTGCACGCCACTGGTGTTGACCATTTTCTATACAAGTCATTCCATAATGCAATTTAAACGGAACCTGTTATTGTTTAATTCAAGAATCGCTTATTTCAAGAGTAAAACGAAATACCATAAAATGGCCATATTTCCATAGCAACGCAATGTATCGAAAAAATGGCAAAGATGTCTCGAGGTGTTGACCTAGTGATCGAGTCACCACTAGAAAGAACTTTATTGGACCCTCCATCTTTCCCATATTCTTCGCCAAAAAATGGAAATTTTTCGCCGCCTTACATTCACACCCTGTATAACGAGAAGGAATTTAAAAAAAAAATGTACGACGACACTGACACATAGACCAAAGATGGCGCTTTGTAACCCTGCCTGATAATCCAAGATCGGCAAAGAAATGTCGAAGTTATAGCAAATCAAAATTAGGCAATTTTTCGGGTGTCTCACTTCATCTGCCGCTAAGTTTACTATAGACCCGTTTTGTAATAAAAGTCTGTATGTTTGAGGTGGATTTATAATATTTCCTTACACCTCCATTGAAATTGTTACCAGAAGTTTCTTGATCTTGAAACGAATTACTACAAGTTCTCTAATCAGATATTATTTCTCCTATCAAATTATTTTTATAAAATAAAATTCTCGAATCGAGTTATATTTTATTTTATTATTTAACAAGGAATCAAATAACCTCGCTCACCGAACAGTAGATAAAGATATTGCGATTCAACAATAACTTTGCTTATTTGACATCTTTGAAAGCTTTATCAAGACCCATGAAAATGACCTCTTCTTTGCTTGTGAAATTAGGGTGATCCAAAGCGTCGGAAAGGGTTTCGTAGCAGTCTAATTACTGCTTAACCATAAGTTGTATTGAAATAATTCTTGTTGTAGCCTATTCTACTAATGTCAAGGCATGTTTTAATAGAATTTCTTTTTTTTTTAATAATCCAAATTAGCTCAGTTTCTGAGCTTAAAAATCATCAGAAAACTGTTTTTTTGTGTGAATATTTTGACTACTTTCGGAACCATTTTCAAAAAAAATATCTTATAGAGACATATATCTACTTTTCCTCTTAAAAAGGGAACAAAAAAAATATCAAAAAGTTTATCAAAATCTGAGTAATTAGACTGCTTCGTAAGCACTATTTGCCGAAATTTGTAACCGTGGCGTGGCGCCACCATAATTTGAATACGGATGGCGACGAAACTAAAATTAAACGTATTAAGTGTATTTCGGGGGCCCGTCTGAGTATAAATTTCACTATTTTTTATTTATTATTGCATTTATTTTAGTAAATTGACATTATCGATTTCAGGTAACGATGCCTATATTAGTTATCTCTCCAATCGGGGGTTTTACGTATTTTTTAAACCACTTCATAATAATTATACCAGGGGATGAATAGTAGATTATACCACGAGTCAATAATGATAACTATTATCCCCGAGGAATATTTTCGAACTGAGCCGCGTCAGCGGCGAGGGAGTCACATTCCGAGGGAATAATAGCCATTATTGCGAGTAGTATACTCTACTTTAGTTACGACAAATTAATTTATTTGAGATTTTTATTAGCAAATTTAATGTCAATACTAATCCACAAGCACTACACGTTTGACACTGATACTTTTGAGGAATGAATTAATAAAAGAATGGGCGGCCGCGACAGTAGTGCACATAGGTCTCCTGTGGTGGACCCGTTGTGCCCCACTGAGTTCTACCAGAGGCCTATGTCCTTAGAAAAGCCAATTAGGCAGCCTGGCTTCATCCTTTTGACGTCATCAGGCAAGCAATACAACTTGCGAACTTGCCCAGGTGTTTGAACCTCGCGCGCGTGAGTGCTGGGCACTCACCAATGACGTGGTCTGCCGTTTCCTCCTCCTCCATGCACCAGCGGCATTCCGGGTCGCATCTAAACATTCCGGTATAGGATTCGGCACCTAGGCATATTTCATTGGTCCGTTTGAATTCGGACCGCCAATTAATGCAGAGTGCCGAAATCCGTACTTGAATGTTGAACGGTGCTGAGCCTCAGGTCGGAATGGTATATACATATACTATGTGGAGTGCCGAATCAAAGGTCAAAATGTTAAACAGTGCCCAGCTGCAGGTTGGAATGTTACTCCGTTAGCGCGGCACAAAATCAACAAACAAACTTTATTTACTTTTTGTTACACATTTATTTTATTTCAACGATACATTTCAAAAAATCTTGGACAATAATTTGCAGTGGCGGACCCAGGGGGAGGGGGGATTATAAAAACCTGAAGCCTGGCAAATTAGAATAGAAAATTTTGAAAATAAATACCCTACTATATTTATCTTTTCTTTGGTATCTGTGGTGCTTAGTTTAATTAAAATATCAATTGAAGCCAGGCAACAGCAGTTTTTGGATTTTCCTTTCTTATTATTTCCTTGATCCACTTTTTTATAAGCACTATGATGGCATACAAAAACATACCTAAAAACTGTATTTTCCAAAGTTTATTCGCGTTATATCAATATACTCTTCTATCCATTGCTTTATATCGTTTTCCTCCAAAATGTTGGCTCGGTAAATTTGCTCACCACATTGAAAGTGTTTAAATGATCCAGGCAAACTCATCACCCCCCTACTTCCTCAATCAACGCTAAGAGGAACACGAAGGAGGTGGACAGCTGATTTAATATAAAAACCGCGCCAAACGCATGGCAACATTCGGACCTGATACTCAGCACTGTTTAACATTACGACCTTAGATTCGGCACTCCACATGGCTGTTGCTAGTGGACCATTCTGACCTGAGGCTCAGCACCGTTCAACATTCAAGTACCGATTTCGGCACTCTGCATCAATTGGTGGTCCGAATTCAAACGGACCAATGAAATATGCCTAGGTGCCGAATCCTATACCGGAATGTTTAGATGCTTCCGGGTCGTCTGTAATGCCCATGCTGTGGAGATGGCGTCTTCGGTGCCAGTGTCCAGTGTCCGGTTCGGAGACTAGTCACTAGCCGTATCTCGCGTCTGTTCAAGCGCAGTAGTTGTTTGGGGAGACAGGCAGAGGGCCCATCAATATGAGCCTTAGCCTGTCTCATGCCAGGTGCTTCCATCCATCTCCCAATGAATCGCTCCGCGAGGAGACCCTTGAGGGATGTGACCTTAGATTATATACAGGCACACCTAGATACGCAAAGCATTCAAAATAAATTCAGCCAAGAAGGGATCACAGTCTAAGCCCATGTCTTATACCAAGTATGCACTGATACGTTGGATACGTAGAAAAACCTGAAGCGATTTTTTTTAAAACGATTTTATTGGTCATCACTTGTCAATGCGTGTTTATTTGGTTTATGTGGGAATCAGCTTTTAAGGGCGTGCGTAAAAATTTTGTGCCGTAGCAACGGCACTTCTTGAGCAATGGCTGAAACAGCTGATTTTCGATTTGTTGTTTTGTGATTTTGTTCTCGCGTTTTATTGTGATTTTAATGATTATGAGCTCTGTTTTTTATTCAAAAAAATATTAAATTTAATAAATGTGGAGAATCATGCTTCAGCTGTGCCTGGTTTGTGGAAAAAATAATGCAGATTTCCTAACCTTTTCTCTACAGGTAAGTGGAATCAGTGGCGCACCACCTGTACTTGTTATTAATTGTATTATCTGTTACAGAGTTCCAGCCGTTATCTAATTCCGGTTTCAGGTAGAAAAACTACGATAGGATTTCATTGAAATGGAATAAAACATTATGGCAAATCTCAGGCGTCGTTCGTTCACAATCAGAATGGAGCTTAACGAATAATAAAAATGTGTAGGTACCTACCTGTATGTACCTAATTATGTTGATAGATAAAATAGAAAAAGAGCAGTTTGATTAATTATTATGTAAATAATGTATCAATGAAAGGAACAAAATTATTATTCTTTAATCCCATTTACTTGATTGAAATAAAATATTACATATTAATTTGCTTACGAATTATTGTAGTTGATTTCTATAATTTTAAGCAAATAAAGCTTAATGTACTTACTTGATATAATTTTAACTAGGTAGGTGTCAAAAAAAATAGCATCAAAGTTGAATTTAACAAGAATTGTATACTTACCTTTGTATATTATAATATTTTGTTAATTTCAGATTTCAGATACGTGTGTGTGAATCAAAATTTATTGTTTGTATCATTTGAAAATAAATTGGCTTTGTATCATTGTTGTTTTATTGAAATTAATGCTCATGCAAGAAGCCCAATCAGGTAGGTATGGAATTTTGAAAATTTTAAGAAATAACTCAAAAGTTAATGTTTTTGCGTTAAAAAATGCAAATAGTATGTATATATAGTCAGAACATAAAAAAAAAACATTTTTTACTCTCACTTCTGTGAAAATAATTTTTTTTTAAATCTTGATAGGCAGGCGAAAGCGAAGAAAATATTTTGTCAATTGTGTTTTTTTTATATTTTAAAATATATTTTGATCCGACCGATGCTCCGCTAATGGTCGCTTTCGTCGGGCCGGTCACAGTCTAAGCGTTGAGCACATGTCCACAAACTTGTGGAATAAATAAACAAACCCATTCATAAAAACGTTGAACGGCTTTGTTGATGTTGGCCGAAACATTTGGGTGTTTTATGAATGACTATGCGTATCTAGGTGTAGCCTGTATATAATCTAAGGACGTGACAGTCTCACATTTGGCTATGCCGCCTTTGAGGAATAATGACCATTAATACCGCTACTCGACATTATTCCCTGGGGGTGACATTAGTCGGAACTAAAAGGTTTTAAGTTCGTTATACCAGTACCAACATGCAATTATTTTCTTTACATCTTATGTAAATTGAAAGGGGTATTCGGTCAATATGTATTTGAATGGAATTTATGAACAAAAAAAAAATGCGTCTCGGAATAATTCTTTTTTATTGATACATACACGCAGAAAGTACATATTATGTACTATTATATAAATCATTGTAAAAATACATATATTAAATTGAATTTTTTTGACAGCTGTCACGTACAGCCAATTAAATTTGGTTATTTTGTGTCATGTGACTTAAGTCATCCAATTACGTTAACATTATACTGAAAGAAAACAGATCTCATAAGCTGTTTTCACTTTATGACGTTGCTATGAATACATTTTCAGAAATTTTATGACAACTTTCTCAAGCTTGTTGCTCATAGGAAACAGACCTCAGCCATCGGCGTTGATCTGTTTCCAAACAACAAGTATTCGAAATCTGTTATAAATTTCTTCCGAACAACTATCAATGTTTTTTACTTATTACCACAGCTCATTACTATTGAAAACCAAACATGTCAAAAGTAAGTTAACATGCTCGGTTGACTATTCAGGGCAGTCAAAAGTATGTTTGGGAGATAGGGGTATCTCTACAGGTCTTTTAATGACTTGTTTTTTTTATGTCTCGGATAGGCATATCACGTGCTTCTCTTGAATCTGCAATCTCTGGCAAAAGGCAAGTGTCAAAAAAATCTACAAGGTAATCCTGCATTTCATGTGACCAGAAAGATTCGTCTGCAAGGATAGTTTCTGTTTTCAATCTGTGGGGCGTCCACACAGCGAAGACACAGTATAATCTTTAAGCCACATGTAATTGCCCCTGTAATTGGTAACACCAAAGTCTGTAAAACCACTTATGTTTTTTATGGATTATACCATTTTTGTCCCAAAAAGTAGTTTTTCTTTTTTTTATGCCTTCTTCAGGGGTCATTTCCCTTGCAGAATATGAATATATAGTTATTACCTAATAACAATAGCACAATACCGAATAAGTCTCAAATAAAACGTTTTTTATAAATCTGTGAACGAAAAAAAATATTCAACCGTAAACAACAAAAATGTTCGCTGCTCTGCGGCCGGACCTGTCGCGTCGATTAAAATCTTCCTTCATAGTCTCGCTCTACTTCAATAAAGAGATAGACTGAACATTGCGCTCCACCTTTTTGCTACCTCCCGCTTCCTACCGACCCGAAAAATAAGCACAGGCAGGGCTGTTGGATCAGCCTTAACAATATAATAAAACAGGTATGGCGTAAATAAATTGATGTCTATACATTTTTGGATTAGTTTGCTCATATTTCTAGTTTCTTTTGTGTGAATCTGTTCTGGTAATAGACAAATTACACCGTTGTCAAATCGATCAGTGGCTAAATGCCATTTAACTAAACAAGGCTCAATTTTTCCTCAATCAACGGATCGTGGATTCTCAACCAGGTTCAACGGCTGAACCAGACTTCACTGACCTGGGGCTTAAACTTCAATTGTACAACCGGGCCTTAGTGAATAGTCTTTCAAAATTCAACGTTTACGCACTTCACGACATTTGTCATTAATTGTAACTGTCACAGTGCTGTGTATTTCAACTGTTTTCACCGAAAGTGAGACGCATATTCAAAGCGTAGGCAATCCGCAATAGCGACGGCTGTCTAGGTTTTCTATATTTTTTACGATTAATTTAGTGAAATTCCTATATTTAGAGAATATCTTTATATATTCCGCTCACGAAAATCAATAATTCCAATTTAAAAACGGAATTAAGCCTGTATGCAGATTTTTAGAAATATTTTTTTCATAAGTACATACAGGTCACCAACAACAATACTTTACGTAATACGCATTGAAAAAAATCTATTCGATATCACAACTTATACTCCGTAGTTACGAGGTGCGTAGCAAAGGTTCACATGAATAGAGACTCACGTGGTACTTAATTAAGGTATATTTTGTAGTACAAAGGTTACAATTACCAAAACATGGCCGTTGGCATCCTAGTGCCTTTTCTAAGAGACGTAAGGACTGTCCAGAGAGAGAGACCGTCCACTGGACGACACGAAGACTGAAGACACCCAGTGATGGGCTTTCCCAAGAGAGGTAGTGAACTGCGACAACTGAATGAACCTTGGCAACGGATGAAGTAGCAGAGGGGAAAACGAAAACCTATACTATACGACGCGACGGGTCCTCGACGTGGTGCATTACGAAAATTGCGGTTACCCTGACGCAACAACCCGCGTATAATATACGTATGTATATATATATATGTATATTAAATGTATATTAAATCTCGCGCCAATCAGGAGGGTTCCTTCCACACAGGTTCATTCAGTTGTCGCACTTTAAGCAGTAGATAATTGGATAAAGCAACTAAAAATATATTTTTTTTGAAAACTTCACAGTCCATTTTAAGAAAATAAATAAAAATGGAAACTCTCTAGATAAAAACACCGGATTTCTCCGTACTATTTCACAGGTTGCATTTTGACATTGTTGCCACTAATTCTCAGCATTGGAAATTTTTAATATATTTATTTCTGGAATGATGGCAAAATACAAAGAAAAATAGTTAAATCATTTACTTAGGGATTCAAGAGTTCATAACATTTTTTTTGAAATATTATCATACACAATTTAAATTTATTTTTTGTAATCAGTTTTAATTTTTTTTTCTCACGACGCGCTACATTTAGTCATAACTGGTAACAGCGCAATCAAGGCTTCAAGCCGGCGGCGTCAACGGGAATAGCTGTGCATCCTTTGTCAATGAAATCTTCTTAAATTTGATTGGTAGAAGATGCTCATATCATTTATACGTCATAGAATGACGCGTTTTAGGGCTTATAAATTTTGCTACTATTCAAGTGCCTGTAGAAGCCTCATTTAAACTCGTACATCTTTTTTTTTTGGCCAATATACCTAAAATAGTCCCTCATTTAAGATTTTATGCTTAAATTACGTATTTAAATTTTATCGAAAGAGCCCAAATCACAAGAAAGAAACAAAAACAATCTAGTCACTCTAATACACTTGTCTCAGAAACCACAGCAAAACTATCCACAGATTTCTATGCTAAAAGCTTGTTTACACGGGTCAAGTTGCGGGTCGAGTAACCTATTGTCTTCGCACTTGCCTGGTTATGTTCTACTTGACTTGATTCACCGACAAGAAAAGCAAACACGTTTTCACGTTTAGGTCAGTAGGGGCGCAAGTCGATTCAACATGGCGGAACCAAACCTGTTTTATTTAACTTAACTTTAGCTTGACTCATTTGTTTACATTGGTAAAATAAACGGTCAAGTAGAGGAGCAAGTGATGAAAGTGGTAGTCGGAGTGACAGTCAAGCTACTTACTTGTCCACCGTGCAAACTTACTTGCCTTGCTTCACTACTTGACGCAAGTCATTATTTGACTTGACCGGAACTACTTACACGATGCAAGTAGAAAAAATTACTTGACTTTACCACTCTACATGACCGTTTACTTGACCCGTGTAAACCCCGCTTTACACACACTTTCCATTATATAAACAACCCTTCCCAAAACTGGTTACTGTTTGGGTAGACCTTCTTTCAATTAGAAGCCAGGTAAAAATATAACAACATAATTATTAAACAGTAAAGAAAAAATACACCAAGTCTAGTTTCTTTATTGCTTAAAAATCAAGTATTTTTGAGAAATATAGACGTTTTTTTTTTATTTACATAATTAATGATTTAGTCGACTCCATTTTCTAGGTAAGCAAATCATGAGTCTGAGAGAGAACGGTAGCCGTCACAATAAGGCTATTCCTTTCTGTTGCCCCTGACAAGACTTTTTTGGCCGCTAAATCATATCACTATCAACTTTGAGGACTAATCGCTCTTGATATAATATATTGATTCCATTATTAGGACAGAATTTAGTTATTTGTATCTCAAAATTTGCAAATCAGAGGTAAGTGACAACAAAAACCAAAATTTTAAAACTGAAAATAAAATTAATGATTTGCCATTCTCACCTGATTTTTATGCAGGTTGTGATTAAGTACACATTCTGTCATGAAAAAGGCCACTAATGCGTTTCCTCCTAAAGCAATAACGTGAGATCTCACTATGGCTAATACTTCCGTTATAAAACTATGTATAAAGCCACTTAAACCTCCTTCCTAAAAAAAATATTGTATCAGTAATAATTATTGCAAAAATAGCTATCAAATTTAAAATGAAAGCAAGTGATTGTGTTGTATCAGACCTAATAATTAGAAATTTCCAAAAAATATTCTTGCCGCAACTCTAGAATTCAAACCTGGTCAAACTACCAACTGGGTTGTCTGGTTCCTGTCTGTCCGTCCCTAGTCAATGTGTAAGGTGTGCGGTTAAGGTCTCAGTGACTTTTATTTTAAGGGAGGCAGCCAAAAAAAAAAAAAATTACCGTGATAGATAAATTCTTCGGGGAGGTGGGGATAAGCCCGCCGCAGGCAGGAAATTTTGTCGAGTGCCACGCCCCAAAACGTTTATTGTAGGCCTTCAAAAAAACAACATTTGAATAATCTTTTTTGTCATCTTTCCTTCATTTTAAGAGTGGGGTTTTCAGAAAAACACGCACAGAAACCTGGAGCCATCGGTGGACGCTTGCCGGTGCAACAAGTTGTTTGACTTGCATATATCTAAGATTCTTTTAAAATTAATATCACGGAATTCAGGATCAGCTAAATTATTATTTGTGTTTCAGCCATTCTATGACAGCAATTTTTTGTCAAAAGAATTAAATGTTTTGAATATGAGGTAAATTTTTGTTTATGAATATTTTATTCAGTATTTTTTACAATATTTTTAGCCCTGAAGAAGCCTTCAACCATTTTAAAGACGAATCGTTGGATAGTATTTGATCTATTTTTATTTGTCCTTATCCGACTTTTTTTTCCTAGTACAATTTATATGTTCAGTAAAAATTTGGCATGATTTGTTAGGAAGAAGAAATTGTGTTTCAAAATTGTTGCAGCAATGCGACAAAGATTTGTCAGAATGTATCGAAGCATTGAGAAACTTAAAAACATATTTAATATCCAAAAGAAATTATGGACACTTTTATCACAATTATTAGTCCTCTATCCATCCTCTATTTTAATAAGAAATTGAAGTAGAGCGTGAATAACCCGAGAATTCTTGAAAGAGAAAAACCTTTACATGTTTCAGTGGGAGTCAAAAATTAATGTGTTATCCCAGACAATTTAAATTCATTTTCATTTCCATATTTTGAATGTTCGCGACATCAACAAGTTAAGAGGACTCCGGACACCCCTGAAACCTGGTGTCATTTGACGGCCTTAATATGGGATTAAACAAAAAATGTTTTATACAAAAGTTTCTTTGAATTGTTCAACGAATATTGGAAAGTCTAAACAATTTTAAAAAATTTAAAAAAATGTTTCAAAGACGTTTATTATTATGCCGGTTTTCCACCAAACAAAAACAAAACAAAAACACAACTTAAACTCAGACAAAACTCCAACTTTTCCCAAAAATTTTCAAGATTAGCGTGTTTTGCGACAGGTGGAATTTTGTTTTTCGGGTTTTAAAACATGTTTTAAAACAAAAACTCAACAGTCCGTTTGGTGGAAAACCGGCATTAGACTTAGCAACAAAATATTAACTTTCCAATAAAGTGTGAATGATTTTAAACAACTTTTATTTGAAACATTTTTTTTTTCTGAGTTTCCTTTTTTTAAAAAAAATGAAACCGCAGATTTTCATCAAAATTCGCAGTGCATCACCATTGCTCACAGATGCTTTGATCGTTCGGTATCAGTAGCGCGCGTTTGCTATTTCAGGCACGGTCAATTTTGTTAAATACTTGAGCACAATCAAGTGCCTGCCCCGCTCAGTTGGTAGAGTTCTAGACTGGACATCCAGAGTTCCCAGGTGCAAATCCTAGTCTAGGCAAGAAGATTTTTCGCCAAATTTTAACTGTTAATATGTCAAGAAACACATTCAGAAGCTAGAAACTCAATTAAAATAATATTCACCTCTCTAATAGAAGTAGTTTCTCTTATGAAGAAAAAATTTAAATTTCCCAAATATTGCTCTATGTTTCCTCCAGGCACATAGCTTAATGGAGTTATATCTACCCCGTGCTGTTCATTATTTGGTAACTGAAAAAATAATTAAAAATATCTAAAAAAAAAAAAATAAAACAAATAATAAATTACATGTCTCTGTTTGACAGATTGAGGCCTATGTTTCGAAGGTGACCGCTGGCTTCGAATTTTGAGACTGGATGTATTTGACTTGTTTAATTGGTCTTGAGGATGATCATCGTCAAGTTTGAAAATCAAATCGTCATCTGAAAAATGAGGTTTTATGAGTATTCTAACCTTAGTAGATGAGGCAAAGAAAAGAAGTTAGAAAGGAAAAGTTATGAAATCTTCCATTTCCGAGATTTTCATTCACGTACCATTTTTGGAGGTTGTTGCAGACTTTCTTTTTTCCAATTTTTTTCTCAAGCCTAAAGCCATTCCTGTAAAAACAAAATATTTATATAGGTATGTAAACAAAAAAATGGTAAATTTGTTCACCTATAACACACAATTGTAATTCATCAGCTTCAGGTATATCAATTCGGAACTGCAAATCGCAAAGTGCACAAGGTACCATCCTTCTCAATTTGAAATAAACGCTCTGCAAAAGCCTCACAAAGTGTTTTTGTAGATTATAGGGAGGTACCAACTTTGCCCTGTAGATTTGAATGAACATTTGTAAGTTTTTAACTATTTCTAAATCTTCGAGACCTGGTACCGACTCTGTGCTGACTACGTGAAAGCCGTCAGGAACTTTTTCTTGCATCAAGAGCTTTAGGACTTCTGCATCTTCAGGATCATCCATCTATAAATTATTTGATTTCAAATTTTTTGAATACTAAGATACCAAATGACTTGGAACTGCACAATGGGTCATGAAAAATCTTTGTAAGCAATTGTTAATACTTATTGCCTCAAATGAAATATACAGGGTATCCATTTAATACTCTGGTGTTCGATTGCGGCTATGATGAAAAATGTAACAGGGGGGATAATGAAAGGGCTTATAGGGGCTACACCAACGTTTTTTATCTTTTTGTGAAAATTTATGGTAAAAATCTATGCAAGTACTCATTTTCTCATAAGCATTACGACTCTTACGGCAACACAAACCAATCATGGATTTTTTCCGGAGTATAAACCTAATATGCACTTTATCGCTATGTTCATTTCTCTTTCGTACCCATTTCCGTTAATAAAAAAATTAATATAACGAGATCAAATCATACTCAGCGACCATTTTGATTCCAATTTTTTTAAAGGGATTTAGAGGTCGCATTTTTTTTTCCTTTTGCAGAGAACCATAATTGTATGGTTCTCTGTACGCCCTTTTCAATAAACAAACTTAAAAAAACTGTAAAATTGGCCCATTTGTGCCAATGAATTGTACTCTCAGCGGGAATTAGTAAATATTATTTACGTTATTGGTGAATGCATGGGGGGGGAACTTTTTTTTTTCTTCACGGGCTTATGCACAACAACTTCCAAATAATCTACATCCTGATGACAGAATGCTGGAAAATCTTAAGAACGATTCGAGCGTACTGGAAGCGTAGCGTACGAAAAGAAAACCACAACAAAAACGGTTTCAAATGAAGAAAACGAATTCGCAAGAACCCTGGCGGTAGTTCAAAATCCGGAACAGCTTGTCCTGTTCTGGATTTTGTAAGGACTTAGAAATAAAAAAATCGTCTGTAGGATAATATCTCAAGAAAAACAAATTTCATCCCTATCATATTCGGTTACATCAAGAACTTATCGAAAAAGATTTTGAGAAAAGAATAATATAAGAATATACAGGGTGTTTCACGAACATCGAAACAGAGGCGTTTTGGGGTATTTTAAGGTCGATTTAAAAAAACTCTCGGACACGTTAATTTTGTATTCAAGGGGGAGAGTTTTTGACCCCACCGGTATTTCGCTAGGATGCACCCCCTGGGAGGGGTGACTTTCACGCGGTTTTTTTTAGATAGGGAAGATGGGTCGAGTGGTATCTTGTTTTAAAGGTATCTTGTTTCTCGTCACAACTCCGCACTTTTTTGAAAATCGAATAATTACTTCTCGATATATTTACTGTCAAAGTTGCCATGGGCTAAATGAGAAACAATTTTCTGACCTTCTGAAAAAAATTAAAATTGACGTGACCGAGAGAAAAGTCAGGAAAGTGTTAATATGAGAATAACAGGGCCAGAAGATTGTTTCTTATCTTATAGTCCATGGCAAGTTTGACAGTGAATATCTTCAGAACTAATCATTCGATTTTCAAAAAAAGTACGCAGTTGTGACGAGAATCAAAATAGCTTTAAAAGAAGGTATCACTCGACCGATCTTCCCTATCTAAAAAAGAAAGGGTGAAAGTCACCCCACCCAGGGAGCACCCTAGCGAAATACCGATGGGGTCAAAAAGTTTCCCCCTTGAATACAAAAATGACGTGTCCGAGCGTTTTTTTTAATCGACCTTGAAATACCCTAAAACGCCTCTGTTTCGATGTTCGTGAAACACCCTGTATAATCCCCATAGAGTGTGTGTCAATAATTTTCAACGCAAATGGGGTATCAACGTTTGGGGTAGTGCGGTGCATGATTTTGTGATTGGTCCATACTTTTTTGTAAATCGTGTAACAGGGGAAATTTTTATAAATTACTCAAGAGATTTTCCACCCTTGGATGATGCACCAGCTTACTTCAGTGCGAACGTTAGGGAACATATCACACGCCAATTTGGTGATAGGTGGATTGGAAGGCAAGGTATGGTAAAATAAATTTTATACTGGTCTTAAGGCCGCAATGGCCCCCCTTCAAATTAGATTTTAGTTCTAAAAAAAATTATAGATGGCGCCAAGATGAAAGCATTTGAAATATTAAATAGCGATTTCAATTTGCAGAATCAATGCAACTTTTTTCACTCAGTTCGCACTGATTGACTAATGGGAATTGCTCGGGAAATTGCCATTATTATTTCGCCTGGCCCAACCAAACTTGATATACTTATTTTTCCTATTTTATTTTATTAGGAATAGAACAGGTTTTTATGTATGAAGAAATTGCCTTGTATTGATTTCGGAATATTTCCACTAAGTAGGTATAATCTTTTGCCTATTTTGGATATGAAAAACATTTTATTATTATTATGATCGTTTTCCCAATTTTTCAAATTTTCAATTTTTTTTTTTTATTTTGGATTTTTGCAACGCTTCTAAATGATATTCATAAATATGTATGTAAAAAATAGGTAGGTAAGTAGGTAGTGAATTGAATTAGTAGAAAAATTTTTTTCGATCCGAACAAACTGATATAGGAGTTCAAAACAATTGGTTTTACAAAGATTTGATTGGCCTCGACTGTTTTTTGACACCGCATATACAGTACTTTCTTTCTTTCTTCTACTGTAATTGAAATAAGACAAAAAATAGTTCATCGGTTCGCAATGATGACCTATGTTTGTCTTTGTCTATTTTTTGGTATTAGACAAAGAAAACCAATTACTCACTTGCGCGATTGTTTGTTTCGATTGTCGTTAGAACTTTGGCGATAAATAAATGAAATTTATTTTGAACTAGTTTGCCGGGTAATTTTTTTTTACGGCAAAGAATCCAAGGTCAGTGAAAAACTTGGAAGAGTGAAAAAGGCGATTCTTGTGATTATTTCTTGCTTGCCTTTTGCGTGCATCGTACGTACAAGTTATAAGGAATTTTCACTAAATTATTTTTTATATTTTGTGATTTTCTTTTGTGAAATAATGGGTAAAGTGAAAGAAAATTACTATGTTCCTAAAAAAACCAATAGAGCCCAGCATCTTCGGGAAAGTTTTTTTAGAAAAAAAATGTAAGTACCGATTTCCTTTTTTACTAGAAAGAAGAAACTAAATTCTAGAGACGGTAAAGTGTTTGAAAATTTTGGTTTCTATTTCCTACACTAATAAGTTTATTGTACATTTACATTATTCATCATTACAGATTGGTCTTGCGAGAACATTCCTATGCCAGCAGGAATGCAGGTGGTGAAAGTTCTAGAGCCAGGTCTTCTTCAGTGTGTTCAAAGAGGTAAATTACACAACTTCGATTTCTGGACCAGTTTGTAACTGTTTTTCTACAATGAAAATATATTGCTTTTTTCGGTTGCCCCCAATAAGCAGCTTTTGTAGGTGCACGAGGCGAGCAAGCTGATAAAAGGAAAAACATACATAACTATATATTGCAAAAAAGTTGTTTTTTTTTTGTAGGATCCAAGATCAAGAAAACCCAAACACACTCTTATCTAATATGATATCACCAGTATCCCAAGACCAAGAGAATAACTGCGTTATTATGTTGAGAAAAAAATACACACATTACAAGCAGGTTTCAAATTTTCTTTAGAGAATCACTGTGTTACGAAAATGAGCATGAGACCCCTATCATGGACGAAATAATTTCAACTGGCATCAGTGACCCCCTTGACATGTAAGCCTAATAAACTAATACTTATCTTTTTAGATTTTTAATAAATATGATTCTAGTAACCTCGTGGAAGAAAATAATCAATCTACTTCTGGCGCTAACCCTCTACAATCTGAGCAAGACCCAGCAATGTCTATCTCGCCTGATGAACAGCTTCACGAGTTGTCATTTATAAGCCAAGAGGAATATAATGAGTAAGATAAAATATTCATAAAAAGTTAGGTACATCTTTTTATTTTTTTACACGTTTTCAGAGTCAATGAACACATTATAGAAGTTGAAAGAACACCACGACCAGACTCGACAGTTATCCAAGGGAACAGAATTGTTGATTTGGAGTATGTAACAGAGATTTGTATGGAGCTTCAATTCAAACATAGTCAAAGATGTACCCTTGGACTATTGAAAGTGCAGTGAACAAATCCTGCTTCAATTAAATTATGCCTGTGTTTGGGCCACATTTAGTGGAGGCACTACATTTAAAACAATGACCGAATTTCTAAGTATCATGAACATACCACCATTGTCATATCGAATGTACCACAAATTGGAACTGAAACTTGCCAACGATTGGAAAAAACCCCTTTGGGACAGCATGGAAGAGGCTGGCAAGGAAGAATATGACAATGCTGTGGCCACCAATGCCCTAGATGTGGACGGAGTTCCGTGGATCACTGTGTATCTAGATGGCGGATGGAGCCACAGATCGTATGGTCATAATTATAATGCAGCTTCGGAGGTCGTGAGTATCAATCTAATGACTTTGTTTTTTCAATCTTTTGTATAATAATAATACTATCTGTATCAAAGACTATATCTTTATTTTGGTTCAACAAACTTATTTGTTCCATATCTTTTTTCAGGCTGTAATAATTGGAAAGCACACTGGCAAAATATTATTTCTTGGTGTCAGAGATAAATACTGCTGTGTTTGCGCAAAGGCAGAGAAAAAAGGTGAGGAACCGCATGAGCACCTTTGCTTCAAAAATTGGAATGAGTCATCCGGGGATGGAGGATACATTATTAGTGAAGGATTTCGCGAGAGCATCAAGATGCATGGTTTAAAATATTTGCATTTCATTGCTGATGGGGACAGCAGTGTACATGCAAAAATTCAGCAAACCGTTCCTTATGGAAATGAAGTGAGGAAAATAGCTTGCAAAAACCATATTATCAAAAACTATGGAACTACGCTATACAAATTAGAAAACGATACCACCATTGCTGCTGCTGGTCGAAAATATTTGACGGTGAATGCCATAAAGGATCTTAAAAATATAGCTACAAAAGCTATATATATCAACTCTCTTAGTGACGGTGAAAAGAAAGGTGTTGAGACCCAGCTGCGATCATTTTCCATTATTTTGTATCGAAAGTGGAAAAAAAGTTGTTTTTCGTGCTTAGTTAAAAAATAAAAAATTAAAAAACAGCAACTTTCATCAGGATCACTTTTTCGTATACGAGGTAACTAAAACGTTACAGGTACTATAAGCGACTTTTTTGTCACTTTCTAAACGATGTACGATATTATACAGTGAGCGCCAAAAAGTTTGCAACAAATGGGAAAATATTTTATATTTTATATTATATTTATAACTCACCCTGTATATTATAAGGTAGAGAAATACCCTATTTATAAATTAGGTATTTTCTAAATTACTATTTTTTTTTGTAGTTCCCTGTTGACTTTATTTTTTCTTTATTTGCCTAATTTATTTAACCAAAATCCTGTGCAAGGAACTCATTCCATTTAAACATGAGGTAAAAAAAATTAAATTGTGACTGACTGGAACATTTTATAGTGAAATTATACTTTCTTCCAGTTTCCCATGCAACTCATTTGTTTTATAAAAGCCATGTATTTTTCTCTTCCATGCAAGAAATTTATGGCATTTATATACGAGGTAAGAAATAACTTGAAATTGCAACTGGGACATTTTATAGTGAATTTTTTATTTTTTTACTAGTTTCCCATTTGACTCATTTATTTTATCAAAGCCATGTGTTTGTCTCTTCCAAGCAAAAAACTTATGGCATTTATATACGAGGTAAGAAATTACTTGAAATTGCAACTGGAACATTTTATAGTGAAATTAGTCTTTTGTCCAGTTGCCAATTCGACTTATTTATTTTATCAAGGCCATATATTTGTCTCTTCCAAGCAAGAAACTTATGGCATTTATATATGAGATAAGCAATAACTTGAAATTGTAACTGGAACATTTTATAGTGAAATTAGTCTTTTTTTCAGTTACCAATTCGACTCGTTTATTTTATCAAAGCCATGTGTTTGTCTCTTCCAGGCAAGAAACTTATGGCATTTATATACGAGGTAAGAAATTACTTGAAATTGTAACTGGAACATTTTATAGTGAAATTAGTCTTTTTTCCAGTTACCAATTCGACTCATTTATTTTATCAAAGCCATGTGTTTGTCTCTTTCAGGCAAGAAACTTATGGCATTTATATACGAGGTAAGAAATTACTTGAAATTGTAACTGGAACATTTTATAGTGAAATTAGTCTTTTTTCCAGTTGCCAATTCGACTCATTTATTTTATCAAAGCCATGTGTTTGTCTCTTCCAAGCAAGAAACTTATGGCATTTATATACGAGGTAAGAAATTACTTGAAATTGTAACTGGAACATTTTATAGTGAAATTAGTCTTTTTTCCAGTTACCAATTCGACTCGTTTATTTTATCAAAGCCATGTGTTTGTCTCTTCCAGGCAAGAAACTTATGGCATTTATATACGCGGTAAGAAATTACTTGAAATTGTAACTGGAACATTTTATAGTGAAATTAGTCTTTTTTCCAGTTACCAATTCGACTCGTTTATTTTATCAAAGCCATGTGTTTGTCTCTTCCAGGCAAGAAACTTATGGCATTTATATACGAGGTAAGAAATTACTTGAAATTGTAACTGGAACATTTTATAGTGAAATTAGTCTTTTTTCCAGTTACCAATTCGACTCATTTATTTTATCAAAGCCATGTGTTTGTCTCTTTCAGGCAAGAAACTTATGGCATTTATATACGAGGTAAGAAATTACTTGAAATTGTAACTGGAACATTTTATAGTGAAATTAGTCTTTTTTCCAGTTGCCAATTCGACTCATTTATTTTATCAAAGCCATGTGTTTGTCTCTTCCAAGCAAGAAACTTATGGCATTTATATACGAGGTAAGAAATTACTTGAAATTGTAACTGGAACATTTTATAGTGAAATTAGTCTTTTTTCCAGTTACCAATTCGACTCGTTTATTTTATCAAAGCCATGTGTTTGTCTCTTCCAGGCAAGAAACTTATGGCATTTATATACGCGGTAAGAAATTACTTCAAATTGTAACTGGAACATTTTATAGTGAAATTAGTCTTTTTTCCAGTTACCAATTCGACTCGTTTATTTTATCAAAGCCATGTGTTTGTCTCTTCCAGGCAAGAAACTTATGGCATTTATATACGAGGTAAGAAATTACTTGAAATTGTAACTGGAACATTTTATAGTGAAATTAGTTTTTTTTCCAGTTACCAATTCGACTCGTTTATTTTATCAAAGCCATGTGCTTGTCTCTTCCAGGCAAGAAACTTATGGCATTTATATACGAGGTAAGAAATTACTTGAAATTGTAACTGGAACATTTTATAGTGAAATTAGTCTTTTTTCCAGTTACCAATTCGACTCGTTTATTTTATCAAAGCCATGTGTTTGTCTCTTCCAGGCAAGAAACTTATGGCATTTATATACGAGGTAAGAAATTACTTGAAATTGTAACTGGAACATTTTATAGTGAAATTAGTCTTTTTTCCAGTTACCAATTCGACTCATTTATTTTATCAAAGCCATGTGTTTGTCTCTTTCAGGCAAGAAACTTATGGCATTTATATACGAGGTAAGAAATTACTTGAAATTGTAACTGGAACATTTTATAGTGAAATTATCCCTTCTTCCAGTTTCTCATTCAACTTATTTGTTTTATGAAAGCCATGTATTTTTCTCTTCCATGCAAGAAACTTATGGCATTTTTATACGAGGTAAGAAATAACTTAGATTTGTCTTCAGGTATATAATTTTTAGGTTCCTTCTTTGTTACAGGTACCTAACATTTACCAGAAAATCAAAAAGGAGAACGGAATTCTATCTTCGTTCATGCCACTTTTTTTAGAAAGGAATGTTTTGCTTACTATGGATACATTTATAAACCTATTTTTTTTACTCGCCTTTTTACAGGCTGAAATGTACGAGGTGTATGTAAATGCAAGTAATCCCTTTTGAGCAAGATTATTGAGGGATTTGTATTTCCATGCCTGGTATGACTTCAAAGGACCTCGCACATTTCTTATGGAAAATGGCTTTCGGCTAAATTTTCTGAAAATTTGAGATAATGTAGTTCTCGATGTCCTGATTAAAAGTTCTCATGGGCAGAACTCAATCCTATGATCAGTTTTTGAGTTACGGGTTGTCAAAATTGGCTTTTTTAGACTTCGAGATATTGATTTTTTTTCAACATATTTGTTTATATTTCCTCGATAAGTACATTTAAAATGAAAGTTTTTACTCTAAGTTTTAGGCGTTTTAGTGTCTTCTTAAAATGTGGTATAAAAGTTCCTACAGCGTCTTACACAAAATAGTGGCGTCAAAAAAATACCAATTTAGAAAAAGTCGCAAATAACTAAATTCGATCAATTGTGTAGAATACAAAAACGAACGGCTAGATTTTGCCCTATTTTCAATATGTTGTTATCAAAAGTATACTTAAGAATACCTACTATAGTTCTGGATCCAAAATGTTATACCAGGTATTCATTTTGTGCCAGGGCCCCGGTGTAGATGGTAAATGCCGACTGCAAGCGGGGTTGAAGTTCAAATGCTGTTTCAATGGGCATTATTTATTGTTTTAAGTTTACCATATGAATAGAGTTCACTAAAATTGATATTGTTGACTAATGGGCGTTTGGACCACCCATTTTAGAATGGTGGGTGCAAACGGCCATAGTGTACAAAATATAAAATATTCTGATGACTGACGAGTGTGTGACCTTTTTTAAAACTGTATAAATAACCATTCTCACAGATATAGCGTAGGAATACAGAGTGCCATCCCATCAGACTTATGCCTATCTCCTTAAACTAATAAACCTAATAATTTTTTTCATTGCCTCACTTTGGGCAATCAAAATGACTCCACTAAACAGGCCCTATCTCAGGGTCTATTTGTACAGTTTTAAAAAAGATGAGACTATTCTATGTTTTTTACGCTTAGTCAATATTATCAATTTTAGTGAACTCCATTCCTACGGTAAACTAAAAACAATGAATAATGCCCATTGAAACAGCATTTGAACTTGAAACCCGCTTGCAGTCGGCATTTACCATCTACACCGGGGCCCTGGTACAAAATGAACACCTGGTATAACATTCTGGATCCAAAACTATAGTAGGTATTCTTAAGTATACTTTTGATAACAACATATTGAAAGTAGGGCAAAATCTAGCCGTTCGTTTTTGTATCCTACACAATTGCTCGAATTTAGTTATTTGCGACTTTTTCTAAATTGACATTTCTTTGCCGCCACCATTTTGTGTAAGATGCTGTAGGAACTTTTATACCACGTTTTAAGAAGACACCAAAACGCCTAAAACTTAGAGTAGAAACTTTTAATTTAAATGTGCTAATGGAGGAAATATAAACAAATATGTTGAAAAAAAATCAATATCTCGAAGTCTAAAAAAGCCAATTTTGACAACCCATAACTCAAAAACTGATCATAGGATTGAGTTGTGCCCATGAGAACTTTTAATTAGGACATCGAGAACTACATTATCTCAATTTTTCAAAAAATTTAGCCGAAAGCCATTTTCCATAAGAAATGTGCGAGGTCCTTTTGTTCTACTCTGTAAAAGTGATGTTTTGTCGCAGAGCTTGTTTTTGTGGTATGTTTAGTTGTGGTAGGTATGAGATTTTCAGGAAGCAATTGGCACATGAATGGGCTCACAAATAGAGGAATACTTGGAGGAATAATGAAAAAATAGTCTTACCAGGAGTCTTACACAATTTCAGATATTGGTAAAAGATCCAAGAGCCAGTAAAAGAAATGCAAATCGCCAGATACCTAAATGGAATGCTCTACTGCATTGGTGGATATTATTATTGCACTAATATGCAAGAACGCAAAGGAAAAACTCTAATTTTAGCACTTTCCACCTTTTGTAAATAAATTTTAATAATTATTATTGAAGCTTTTTATTTTTTCAAAGACATTTTGTTCTACAAAACAGGATCCAATTTTTTTATGTATACCTAGGTACGTAAAATAGCTACTTTATTTATTTTCAAAGGAAACTAATGGCACAGCATGCTTTGTTTCTATTATTTTATAGACCAATAATAAAAAACAAAACAAATACACAAGGTGAGAAAAAGGTTCTGTTGTCAATGCTTTTTTGGAAAAGCCACAGCCCTCTACACTTACAAGCCATGAAGTTGGAAATAACGGCAACGTCGCCAATGGTGCTATTTTGCTATTGAGGTTATATGTTTCTGTGTATTGTTTTCATTGTTTATTGCTAGAGTGAGGTGCATTTTCAAACGAAAAAGTGGCTAGAAACACCAATATATTGTTTACTTACTGTTTATATTTGGTTCATACCTGTTATGCCATTATTAGTTGTGTTTTGATTGTGAATTTATAGCAAATACTGCAATCGGTACAGGAGCAAAAATTAAGGTGAGTTAAGGTAAAAGCAAATAAAAACAATATAATATTTGTTTCCACTATGCAAAGTGCAAGAGCACATGTATAGGTCTCGATATTATTATTATCTAAGATATTTAAACTTGTTCCAGATGCCAAGAAACTGCTGTGTGCCGAGGTGCAAATCCAACTATAGGAGTTTCCTGAAGACTGAGGAACTGCAAACAACATTTTCATTTCCAAAAACTTCCGAATTACAGAAATTATGGCTAAAAGCTATACACCGAGATAATTATACGGTAACAAAAAATTCTGTAGTGTGTGCGAAACATTTTGAAAAAAATGAAATCATTAGATTTGAAACATACAAAGATAAAGAAGGAGTAAGTCGAGAACACAAACTTAAACGTCCAATCCTCAAAAGCAACGCTGTACCACATATTTTCGAAAACCAGCCCAAATATTTAAATAGACCGGCCCCTACCATCCGAAAAAATCCTGAAGCTAGAAAAAGTGATATTGTTAAAAGACATACCGAAACTGTAGAAAATTATCTTCAAAGTGATCTGATTCCAAGCTTTGTAAATTTTGTAAAACTTCTTGAAACTAAAATAACTCTGAATAAATGGCAATGTAAAGTATCTTCGACATTTGTACATTTTTATATGTTAAATATTGATCGTGATGGATATGACTGTGATATTTGAAAATTGTTTCCAGTGTAAGTGTTAGCCAAGAATTAGTGCTAAGTATTTTTGTTGGAGACAATGAGATTACAAGTAGTGACCTTATGTGGATTCTACCGAGTAGTAGAAAACTCAGTAGGTGGTCCCAAATAGAAAATTTATTGACTCGATACACTTTTGTTAATGACATTTCTTTAGATTCAATTTATTGTTTTAAAAAAGCTCAGTATTATCTTCAAGAAGGTATCAAAAAACTTGATGAAGGTTGTGAGTACAAAAACTTATTAGGAATATTATTGAATCAACTCTTTTTTACTTGATTGTAAAAAGAAAAGATATAGCATGCCAACTATGTTGTTTTCACTTATTATTTTTTGTCAGTCATCATCTACCTATGAAAGAATGGCTCGATCAGTTTTGAAGAATAATAAATGTGATAAATGTCAAAGTTTAGTAGTTCTAGCAAAAGGCATCCAGACGGATCATACATATTTTAATTCTCTGCAGAGAGGGGGTCTCTGTATTGCCACTCAAGAAACCAAGTTTATTTATTTTCATCTTTGTGCTATCTTCGAGTATATAATTAATAACAAAGATCTTGAAAGTATGTTCCTGAAAACAAATGATCATCATAATTTATTATCGCAGCTTACTTTATTAGCTTAAGAGTCCGATACCTTTAATATTGATTTGAACAAAATTTGTGAATGTGGTGCTCACTCAAAAAAAATTTACTCCTTTGCTTCTTTGATAATGAGTAATATTATTTTAAACAACTACACAAAATTTAAAAATAGTGAATGTCATAAAAATAAAACAGATTCAAGTAAAAAAAGAAAACTAACCACTTTGAAATAGAAAAAAAATGTACCTAGGTACTAAAAATAATAATAGAGGTATGTTTTAAGGGTAGCTTTCCCGAATTCTTAGAAAGTATTTATTTTTTTAACATGATAGGTAGTTGCTAGTTGTATAGAATTGTTTGACAAGACCTTGTACATATAAAATAGATATAGGATTATAACACTTTAGAATCTAGTAATATATTTATTTAAATCAATTATTTACTGTTCTTATTTACACAAATATTTATATTATTCATTGAATTACTGTTTTTACTTTTTAGTACAATATGATGCATTTTGTGTGATTAATATGTACAAAATATTGGTAATATTACAATAATTTTACTAACTACTAATATTTTTTCAAAGAAAACTACTTTTTTATGTAATTGAGATAAGAATTCATATCATCAATAAAAGTAAATAAACCATACGCGGAATTGAGGTTAAATAAAACAGCACCACTTGGCGGTAAGATTGCGGTGTTGCCTTTTTAACTTCATGGCTTGTAAGTGTAGAGGGCTGTGGAAAAGCTGAACAACCTACATCAGCTGCTGCTCCAACCCAACGGTTCGGGGTTTTCGAAAACGCCAATTATGACATCACGAATTGACTGGTGGCGCCATCTTCGAAAAAAAGCCTGAACTATATGTGCCAATTTATTTGAAATTTTATTCCAAAATCGGTTTTAGACTACAAAAAAAAAACGGCACATCAGAATTTGCTGAAATTTGGCATAAACATTCTTTGATCGATTATCTAGAGAATAGTGCTCTTATTTTTTCAATTTTTACCGTGGTTATTTCTATTTTTGGGAAATAGTTCATTTTCACAATATAGGCCAAAAAAAAATTCGAAATATGGAAAATCTAACTGCGCTATTCTCTAGATAATCGATCAAGGAATGTTTATGCCAAATTTGAACAAATTCTGATGTGCCGTTTTTTTTTGTAGTCTAAAACCGATTACTGTATTTTGTATCGTGTGCATCGGAGCGATGTTGGCGCCTTAAGCTCCCACGAGATGGCCTCCTAGGTCACCGGATTCAACGCCACTGGATTTCTTCTCGTGGGAAACGGTTAAATCGGAAGTCTATCGTTTTGCGACCACAACTAGGGAAGATCAGGGCCGTGCGAAGCACGCGCGGGCCCCAGTACAGCCATTTTGATGGGCCCCCCTAAAGGGACCCCGAACATTTTTGAGTGTCACGACTGCTCAAATTTTCACCCAAAAGTCTTTAAAAAAGCACGCCTCGAGTATAATTTTTTTTTAGGTATTATTGAAGTAAAACCTCTTTGCTTTACGAGAATTCTGATCGCGTAAGGGGAGTATGAACAGCGTATCAGCCACGACCGGAGGGGGGATACGCACATGCTTGTCGCTTGATTGAGAGAGATACATTCCATGATTGAAAATTCGAATTAAATTTAATCTCTGGTTGAATTCAAAGTTGGTGTTGAATGATGGTATATGAATGTAAGGTTTTGCTCTAAAATAAACCGTTAAGGTTCTAAAGCCTGTAAAATTTGCAAAAAGGTAAGTTTAAACTGTCAATATTTCCAAAAAAGTTGAATTTAGGTGAAGGGTATGGTATATGACATGAAATCTGCTCAGAATTTTACGTTGTAGAAATACAATCCGGATATTCATCCAATAATATACAGAGTATTCCATTTAAAATGGGAGAGTTGAACGTTGAACCACGACCAAGGTTCCTCAAGTTAATAGGTTGTCTGGTAATGGGTAACTTGATGACGCATCTGGGGTGCCTTATGGAGATTTGCATTGTGTTGTACACCCATACATCAGATGACGTCATAGAGTTATCAGGCGATCTACCTTTCCCAAACAACCTTGACCACGACCAGCTTTTCTAAAACACTCTGTGTATAAGTATGCGAAAGTGAGTTTAAAATAAAATAATAATTTCAACCATTTCAACCATAAAGCTTTTATTAGAGACACGTCTTTCTAAAATGTAATAAAAAAGGAATAGTGGGTTCCATTTATAACCAATAACCCTGTACCATAGACCTAAGAACATAATATTTGGCGGGCCGGGCCCCTATACGGAACCCGGGCCCCGGTAATTTGTACCGGCCGCACCCCCCTATGCACGGCCCTGGGGAAGATATGGAGGAGCGCAAACTCCTTTAGACGTACCTATAACGCCTGTTACGCTTCATGAAGAAGATGTTTTGCATGTAGAGTTTATCTGTGTTTGGAGCAAAATTCAGTTAGACTTTTTATTGTGATAATGCTTATTTTATTATCAATGTAATCAATATTAACTGAGTTAAGCTTTCGCAGCCGTCGTCTAAATGATTGTTGTGTTTCGGGCTGTTTGGCCGTCGTGCTCGTCATCAGTTCACCTTCAGTCGTTTGATGGAACAGATCTCCTGAAGATGCCGAGCAGTCGAATTGGCGAAACGTCGAGAAATTATTTTTCGAAAGAACGACGGTCACACAGCCCGAAACACTACAACCATGTAATCATTATATTGATTTTTTTATTAACGGGAAGGTTACAAAAGAGAAATGAACGAATAGAGCGATAAAGTGCATATAAGGTTTATACTGCGTAAAAAAAATCCATGATTGGTTTGTGTTCCCGTAGAAGTCGTAATGCCTATGGAAAAAAGAGTAATTCTTGATTTAATATACATTTTTGAGAAATCGGTTAGCGATAAAGGCACTCATGTTGGTATCAAATTTAAGACAAAGGAATACTTTAACGAAACAAAGTTACTAGATAGGGTGTCCGATTTAAAAAAATAGCGTAAAACGCAATTGAACATATCAATATTTGAATAACGATTTTGACCACCCTGTATAATACTCTGTCAATTTATGGACAATAAGCTTACACGACTAACGTATAATGTCATTTTTACCTATTTTGGTCTGCGACGAAAACACCCGTTTTTTTTTTTTGAATTTTGCAAAATTTTACTAAAGTAGTAGTAGGTATCGTCGTTGTCGTGTATAAAAAAGTATGTTTTTTAGTCGATTTCGCCCATTTGGCGTCGACAACAATACATGTGTGTTTTAACATCCTCCAATAGCGTTCTGCAAGTCTTAAGAATAATCCAAAAATCATCCATTACAGTTCAAATTAATACTTAGGAAACACCCTGTATATATGTATTTTGACAATTTTCGCCTTCCAGTATAACACCACTGACCAAGATAAAGTATTATGTATTTTTTCGATCTGCAATAGACAATGGTAAGGAAAAACAAGAGAATTTATTGTACCTGAGAAATACAACCTCATATCTCTAGAAGAACAAAGCGTGGAGGGGTTGTACATGAAAAGATTGGACGAAAACTTACAGTATAGTCCGAACTTCCAAAACCTTGAAAAGCATTACCAGCATATCAAAGAGAGTATTCACAGTGCAGCATTTGACGCCCTAGACAAATATGAAAAAAATGGAAGAAGACAAAAACATTATTGGTAAGATCGAGAGACATAGCAGATAAATGAAAGAAATAACAACAGTATCTAAGTTCAAATAAGACAGGAGACAAAGAAAAATAATATAAAGAAGCACAAGCAAGAGTACCGAAACAAAAACGAGTCATGAAATAGAAACTGTACGCATATTAATACTTATCTGGGAAGTAAAAGAAACACAGAAAGTTGAAGATTAATGAATAACATGAGAACAACAAAAACCAAGGACATTATCAACACAATAACGCCCCAGCAATAGGAAGAGTATTTTGAAAAATTAATGACAGAACAACAGGCAGACACAAAACATAACAACTGCAGAATCACCAATAAGAGTTATAAAAAGAGAAGTTAAAAAACGGCGTAGCTTCTTGAAAAATTGGATAGCGCCAGGCCCACGAGAAATATATGGAGAACTGATAGAGTGTGGGAACAATAAACTCTACAAACATCTAACAAAACTATTCCAAACATGCATAGATAAACATACAGTACCGGAAGAGTGGAAAATAAGCTACCTATTTAACAACGGTATATAAGAAGTGAGAGACAGATGCAAATGCGAAAACCAGCAAGGAATTGCAGTGACAAATACGTTGAACAGAGTTTATGGAAAAGTTTCTGGAAAAGCCAAATTAGAGAACGAGTACAAAGATAGTGAGGCAGAAGAACAGGCCGGTTTTAGAGTAGGAAGATCAACTGTAGACCACTTATTTAGTTTGACTCAGGTGATAGAAAGAAACTAGCGTATAGTATAACCAAAAACTTCATTTACTCTATGTAGATCTAAAGAAAGCATATGACAATATCTCATTGCAAAAGCTATGGGAAGCTCTAGAAAAGACCAATATCAACTTAGAACTAATAAAGGCAGTCAGAACGCTCTATAGTGATGCAAAAACGAAGATTAAACAGGGAAGCATAATGAGCAAAGGCTTTACACCAACTCAAGGGCGTGAAAATGAATTCTGCATATCACTAACGCTTTTTAATATATACCTAGAAGAAACACTTAAGGGTTGGAAAAACAAATTCAGACACATGGGAATACCGCACAATGAATTCAACCTATACTCTTAGCTTTGCAGATCAGATGACCAAGTAGGTACTAACAGCAGCAAAGATCTTGAGATCCTCTGCACAAAGTAAGAATTGTCAATGCTTTATGCATGGAGATAAATCATTTATAAACAATACAAATAAAAGCAGACCAAGAATTGACCCCTGAGGTAACCCAGAGCCCAGAGGTAGCTTGGACAGTGAGCATCATAAAATTTATAAATCGAGATTCATCACTAAGATAAGAAACTAGATAATCAGTCATGAAAGAGAAGTTTCGAAACTTTTTAATTAGAATTATCTCCATGAATAAACTTATCAAAGGCTTTAGCTCGATCTGTGTAAACCGGATCAACCTGTTATCCGTCATCCAGATGCCTCGCGGCATACTCAGAAAAAACTTCAAGATTTGTAGCTATAGACTTAGCTCTTTGGAACCCATTTACATGGTTATATATTTTATCATGTAAAATCAGTTCAAATATCTTTGAAATAGCTGGCAGCTCTGCAATGGGCCTATAGTTTTCAATGAAGGTTTTATTGCCAGATTGATGGATCGGCATGACCTTACCTCCTTTCAACATTCTTCTTTCAGGGATCTGATATTTAAATTAAGTATGTAAAGGGTGTTTATATCATGAATATTCTTTGAAAAGGCATTCTGGCACACCATCCACACCAGGAGACGCTCGATGTTTTGAAAAGAATAACAGCACATATGTCCTGCTCACTTATTTCATTTATTTTCAGAACATAATCAGTATGATTTATTAACAGCTCCACAATACGGTACTTGCATCAATTTTTTTTTATCGCTGATTTCGTTAGTCGATAAAAAATAAGTCGACATGTGTTTTTTCTTTTTCTTCTTAGTCAAAAATTGACGGAGATACAACGCTATAAAATTTGCCTATGACGTCACTTATCATATAAATCGATTACGTCGCACATGCTCAGTATATCTATATATACAAAACTTAATATTTGTATAACTTCCGGTATAATCGTACTAGCACAAAAAAAAAACATGCATCAATTTTTTTTCGATTTCCTACAGTTTGTAATAAACAATAATCAATTTAATTTTTCATGCAAGTACCCTATTGCCCGAGAAACCAGTTTTATCATATATCCTTAAAATATTAAATTAACAATTATTGTCAACAAGTTTCTGATTTTCATACGAAAAATTGAAGCCGAGCACCTCACCGAAACAAAAGAGCGAGAAATAGAAACAGTAAAAGGCATTGCATTGTCAGCCGAACAAATTTTCACGCTGAACCAATTAAATCAGGATTTGATTATTTGATATGAAACTTGGAATGGAAATAACCCAAAAAGGTTCCATACATACTATTGTGTATTTTTTTGGTCTTATGTCTACTCGAATTTGGCACTCATTAGGCTAATAGTTTTGTTTCTGCGGCTGTACTGGTGTACTACCTCAGATATTGAAATTAACCTTTTTCTTTTATTTTCATAGGATTGCATGTATAGATCGAATACTACTCAAATAAGATATATTCTAGTGATAATATCTAGTTACCTACCTCCAAAATGCAGCAGTCTTTGTTACCACAAGACATGTCTAAAGAGGTTTGTTCTTCATCAGAATCTTCATCAGAAAAAGCTCTTTGGTCAAGATTTTCATCTTTAATTTGATATAGTTCCCTATTTTTCTTGACAGTTAGATGAAGCATTTCCTGTAAGTCAGATACAAATTTTCCATCTTGTACCTTATCAGTTACCAACATAGGCAGATCTGGTGCAGGCAAGCATGACAAATAAATAGCTGTACCTGTAGCCACGCCCACTAGCATTTTTTCACCAACACCTATACGAACTTTTAGGCTAAAAATTGCGTTCATTCCTTTAATTTTTAATTTGTTAACAAGCAACCTGTGAAGTTCGTATTCTAAGAAAGGCAGACCATCAGATATTTCTTTGGCTATCATTTCCCCACGAAGATCTTTTAGAGGTCTTGATACGTGTGATTCTATAAAGCATCCTTTGCCAATGCTGGGTATTGATTCTGGTGGTTCTATTGTCGCTATAAGAACTTCAGGAACCTTTCCTTTACTAAAAAAAAAAAAAAAAAAAAAAATGTCAATTAAGGGTGCTGAGCAGTTTTGTGCTAACTTTTAACTTTTAGGAAGCAGATAAAAACAATATCTCAAGAACCCAGTGAGTCAAACACACTCATAATAAGTTCTAACTGAGCGGAAAAATAGATAGGTATTTACAATAATTTCCTATAGTTTAAAATTCATCAATTATAGAAATTTTATAATTATTTGAATTTTACCCGAGCAGCAAAGATTGGTTCATATGGCGTCGAATTTGAATAGATTTACGCCGATCAACCAAGGTTCTATGTCAAGAAGAAAAGGAGTTGTGAAATATGACCTTTTTTTTGTGGGAGGGGATAGCTCTATAGTCTAAGGCTCTACTATCCTGACTGGTGAGGCTCTCACCGACTAAAACCACCTTCCACTTGACGGCGTTCATGTGTGTAAGTGTCCTTTTTCGTACCGCGTCGCCGCAGTGGATATTTATTTGACATCTGAAGGTTACTTCAAAAAAAAGTCAATCGCGACTTTTTTTTGAAAAAAGTCATAATATTTATATTTATTTATTTACTGGTAAATTTTACCAGAAAGTATTATTAACAATGTCAAAATTGAATATAAAAAGCAGAGAAATGAAATAAGTTTAAGAAAAATTTCATTCAGCTTGTTGAAGAAAACAAATAAAACTGAATGCAAGACTATTGCAGACGCACACACTATGAGCTGCGGAAATATTCAGATGAACAAAAAATATATCGGAAAGTTAATATATGAATTTTATCCAATTAGAGAGATTGTGAATAAGCCGCTTTTAATCCTGGTATACTGGGTGTGGAAAAAAAATAGTTTACTGGACTTCGAGGGGTGATACTACATATTAAAACTAAAAAAAAAGTTCCTATGCACATATGCCTTTATGCATTAAATTTTTTTTTCGTTTTGTGAGTAACTACCTACCCTCTACCCTTATGGAAACTACCCTTTCAGAACTGTTGCGGCTTTTTTTACTATCACCATTCGCTTTGGCATCGAAATGTATGTGAGAATACCAAATTTCAAGGAAAATAGTTTGCCACTGTTTTAAAAAATAAATAGAATCTATTATTTTTCATCTACCGTTTGAAGGGCTGTAACTTCTTCAGGAATGATCTTGGGGCATATGTTCAGGGTATGTTCCTTATAATTAATGCGGCTTCTACAACTAAACAAAACAAAAAAATAGAAAAAAAAGTTAAATACAAAAGTTGAAGGGGTTTTATCTATTATCTTTCATAAATGGAACACCCTGTATATTTTTGGCTAGAATGCTTTATTTTTTTCTTCTGATTCCAAATATACCATATGTTGATATTTGGTTCAGCTGTAATTGCGTTATTTAAGTTTAAAATTGCATCAAGTAACCCTCACCATTAATGTAGGGAATTGGGAACAGACCTAATTTACAGTAATGTAAATGCATCTTTAATCTTAAATAGCGTGTATATTTCGAATCAGAAGAAAACAGTCTATGGTTCTATGTAAAAATATACAGGGTGTTCCATTTAAAAAATGCAAGTGTTTGTCATTATGACAGTTGATACCTGTCACTTGCCCGTTTTGAAATCTGGAAAAGTAGTAGAGAAATGTAACGTCTTCTTTAGACTATATAAATAGAATTAAAAACGGAGATACACCGCTTAGAAAAAAAGTTAGAAGCTTTATTCTGAAAATCACAAAAAACCCTTACAGCTTTTGTATTTAACTTTTTTTTCTATTTTTCTTGTTTAAGTTGTAGAAGCCGCACTAATTATAAGGAACAGACCCTATACATAAAAACTTTTTTTTTATTTTCATTGTTGAACACCCTCGAAGTCTCTAGCTGGATATATTTTCACAAATCCGATAAATTTAAAAACCTTATAAGCCATCAATACCAAACTAGAATTAATGTTAACAAACATTTAGAAATAGCAATTGCTTCCACAACAAAGAAATTGAGAAAAATAT
Organism: Ceutorhynchus assimilis; assembly: GCA_917834065.1. Classification (NCBI taxonomy): domain Eukaryota; kingdom Metazoa; phylum Arthropoda; class Insecta; order Coleoptera; family Curculionidae; genus Ceutorhynchus; species Ceutorhynchus assimilis. The sequence continues at coordinate 68,547,836 of OU892277.1, forward strand.
TTTCTCTTGCACCTAAAATGTTAACTTATTACCACCACCACGCTTAGATCATTTTAATCCGAAAAGATTTTGTGTAGCATGCAGAGCCTACATATAAGTAAATCTAGAAACCAAACTGCTCGCCGAAAAAAACGGGACAAGCAATTTTTAGCACCATATTGAATTTGTTATAACTTTCTTTAATCATTTTTTTTTTGTTGAGGTATTCGGTATTCGAAAGCCCATGTTGTATATCTCGTGGGGAAAAAATAATTTTTTTGAAGGAATGCATTTCTCAAGTAATATACAGTGTGAATAATAGGCTGATGCTAAAGTACAAAGTTGGATGTCTGCCATATTGGTAATATTCCTTTTTTCGGATTTCCGTATAGGCGATTAGTAAGTTGATATCTATATCTCCAGACTTATTGCCATTTTTTTGATTAGTGCCTTTTGGCAGCAGATACACTACTAAACAACAAAGTTGCTGAAAACTTGTAAGCATGCATAATGTTTAAAGGGCTGTATTTTGAAAACGGTTGTATCGATTTCGAACAGCATTGCAGGTTTCGAAAGCTTATTTTTCTAGAGGTTCCATGACACTTTTACAGTGGGTGAAAACGTTTTATAATCCATTAAACCGTAAGCTATAACGTTTCAACAAAGTGGTGCTAAAATGGATCTTCAGGAGGCTCTTGCGCTGAAATGGATCTTCAGGAGGCTCTTATGCAAAAACGAAAAAATCTTTCTGGGATATTGACCCTAAATAACTTCCAAAGAAAACAAAAGGCAAACAGACCAATTTGAACTCTGCAAAAAAAGCAAGAGATTCGAATCGTGGAAACTCTAAAAAAAATAAGCTTTCGAAACCTGCAAAGCTGTTAGGAATCGATACAACTGTTTCCAAGCTACAGCCCCTTAAGAATTGTGCTTACAAGATTTTGCCAATTTTGTTGTTTAGTAGTGTACCTGCTGCCAAAGGGCACTTATCGAAAAACTGGCCAATACATACGGCTGGAGAAATTGATATTAACTTACTAATCACCTATACTGAAATCAGAAAAAAAAATATTGCCAATATGGCAGACATCCAAACTTTTTGTATTTTTGCATCAGTCTATTATTGATCCTGTATATAACTTGAAAAATGTATTCCTTCAAAAAAACATATTTTAAAAAAAGTTATTACAAACTGAATATGATGCTAAAAGTTGCTGGTCCCGTTTTTCTTTTGGCGAGCAGTCTATTAAGAACTTACTCAGTAGGTAATTTGATAAGATTATTAGTGACTTACATGTATTATATATGTTACGGTTAATATGCAAACTTGGATAGTTTGTAAACTATCCAGCTAGTTTACAAAAACTAGCTGGATAGTTTACAAACTATAACCAACCCACTGGCTATTTTGATAGAAAACACAATTTTCACTAAAATAGCAGCTAATTTGCAAACTAACCAAGAGTCTTAGCTAATTAACTTGCCATTATTGATAAAACTAAATTAGCTGGTTAGCTTATAAACTATCCAATGCCGCCTGGCTAATATGAAAACGATAATTTCTAGTAACACAAAATAGCCAAACCTTTGGCTAGTTTATGAACTAACAAACCAATTTTCTGGGTAATGTAAAAATTAACTTAGGTTACGTTTCGAATACGAAATTTTATTGTTGTTTGTTTGCTGTCCTGACTCCTGGCCGGGTTTGTTTTTATATTAGGACAGGAATAGCAACAGTTTGCATATTGGTAATAAAATGGATCACAAAGAAAAAATTAACGCATCTTCATTAGATCTCTATAATAAGAGAGCAAACAATTCCCAACTGTACAATGAAAGTAGCTTAAGTGCACAAAAATCTGATGAATATATTCTTCTACATAAAAAATCTGGCAAAATAAGCAGTTGTCTGAATAAGTGTAGCAAACGTTTTTACTCTACTTCCGTCTCTTTTTGCTGCATTAAAGCTAAATATTTTTATCTCATAAAACTTAAGCAAAAGCATTTGCTACTGTTTTATTCATATGAGCCATTAGCTTGCATGGACATTTACTTGACTATGAAAATATCTCAGTAAGTTGTACTTATTGGAAAATATTTTATTTTTTTAATAATAAAAAATTTAAAACAAAAATTTCCATTTTATTCATATCTAAATTATCAAATAAGGCCCAATGAGTTTATAAACTAGCCAAAGCTCTGGCTATTTTGCGTTACTAGATATTATGGATTCTTTATTAGCCAGGTTGTCTTGGATAGTTTATAAACTAACCAGCTATTTTAGTTTTCTCAATAATTTCAAGTTAATAAGCTAAGACTCTGGGTTAGTTTGCAAACTAGCTGCTATTTTAGTGGAAATTGCGTTTTTTATCAAAATAGCCAATGGGTTGATTAGTTTGTAAACCAGGGCCGGATCTAGGGGGGGCAAACAGGGGCGCGTGCCCCCCTTTGCAACTAAGGGGGCGGCAAAAAGAGAGGACACTATCTTATTTTTTTTTATAAAACATAAATATCTATGTGCACGCAGACAAATACGAACAAATAAATTCAAAAATATCACGCCTTAAATGAATCAAGAATCAATCAACATTCAATTCAGCACAGCTGTATTGAGCGCTACCAGCACACCCAGATGAAATTACTCGTCAAATATTGAGCGATTGAAGAAATTAAGTTTTTTAATTCAATCTTTGATATACCAATAAATTATTTTATGTACGACCCACACTGTGAGAGCTTATTAAGTAACTCATTTTAGCCTGTTTGAGTTACGTAATAAATTGTATTGTCGTACTTAGTGATGTAATATAAATCACTAGTGATATAATGAACTCATTACGTCACTAATTTTTATTGAAAATCGGTACTTTTTGAAATTCATTTATTCGTAAAAATTATAAATATAATCTATTGTGAAAAATTAAAACCATTTCGAATGCATAAAAAAAATCTAGGTCGTACATAAAATGTTGTATATCATACGTACGGTAACGCTCATTACACTACTCGGTCTACGACCTCGTCCTGGCAATATTCCCCACTCGTTACTGTAATGAAGCTCATACCGTACTAGTAATATAAATAACTATTATTTACAAGTGTTTGATTATGACCTTTTTACATAACCATTTTTCTAGTATTGGAGTTGTCATGAGACTCATAACACAACTAGTGGTGTTATGGACTAGGTTATGAATTCATAACACAACTAGTGGTGTCATCGACTAGGTTATGAATCTATAACACGACTAGTTTTTGTGTTTTGACAAATTGAAAAAAACATTTTCCTATTTTTCGCTTTGTAGATAAAACGTTGTACATCACTCGTGCGTTCAAACATGATCACAATAACGAGTGTGAATGATTAGAATTAATTAATTAATTAATTAATTAATTAAAATTAGAATCTAATCACACGAGTAATGTGTAAATAACTATTTTTGGAGGCGTAAAATTCATTTTTGGACGTAACACCCAAAAAAAAGACCGGGCTTCAACTACTAGGTCTTTCCTACTTTATGTGTGAACCCCTTCCAGTATAGACCACGAACCGCCACTACTACATAAATAGATTGTAAAATCTTCACACCTGATTTTTGAATAAATACATAAAAAATATTATTTAACAGGGGGCGGCAATTTACATCTTTGCCCCCCCCTCGAAAAAATCGTAGACTCGGCCCTGTTGTAAACTAACCAGCTAGTTTACAAACTATCCAAGTTTGCATATTAGCCGTAACGTACTATAATAATAATAAATATAATAATAATGTTTATTTATTCACTTATAAAAATTTACATGGGTTTCAAAATAATACATATTTTTTAATTGTTCAAAACGGCACCTAGATGACCTAACATCTGTATGTGCCGGTGAAAACGTATAAAAACTACTAGATAATTTCAAGCAAATGTTTACCAACTAGTGATACATGCCTCAAATGCTAATATACAATATTCAAAAAAATATTCTAAACAGTTCTAAATTTTCAACAATAAACATTCTACATTTTTTTCGAAATAGACTATTTTTTTCAATATAGTTACTTATGTTTGACTTGTCTCCTGATTTAAAAATTGGAGTCACAATTGAAATTTTAAATTGATCAGGAACTCTACCACTACTGAAAATCAAGTTAATTATATGTACTAAGGGTTTGGTTAAATATTCATGAGTTTTCTTTATAAGTTTAGCATCGATTTTGTCCATTCCAGGGGCACTGTCGTTTTTTATTTGACTTATATGTTTTATTATTTCGTTAGCATCGACAAGCTTCAGAAATAAAGAGTGCAAAATATCTGAGTTTATTTTTTGTTCGTTTACTGGTTTTTGTATTTTATTTGACATATTAATTCCAATTTCAATAAAATAGTTATTACAAAAATTTGCCATATTTTTTTCATTGGAGAATGATATGGCATTATTGTCCGTTATAGGTGGTATAGATTTGTTTTTATTTTGCTGTTTATTTCCGTTTGTCGCTTCAGATATTAAATTATAAACTTTTCTTAAGTTGTTTCCTGCGTTTCTGATTTCTTGTTGGTAATATTCATGCTTTCGTTTTTGGATTATTTTATGGAGATTATTTCTATAGATCTTATACATCCTGCTATTCATTTCATCAACATTCATCAGAAGTTTCTTTTTCATTTTGTCCCTTATCTTAATACTTGATATTATCCCGTTCGTTATCCAGGGTTTATGTTTGCCATGTTGTTTTATTATATGTACTTTTGTACTGGTACTTCTGTCAAGTATGTCAGTCATTATTTTGTAGAACTCATCAGTTGCCTCTGTTACATCATTCTTTTGTAATACATTATTCCAATTTTGTGACTTTAATATATTGGCAAAATCTTTTTCGTTGGTTCTAGTAATTTTTTTAGTCACAACCTTTCTTTCAGTTGTGCTGTCACTGTCTGACTGGTCTGACTGATTTATATGCAAATTCATCATAACAGGATAATGATCAGTTAAATCAGATTGTAGAATATATGATTGGCATTTTAGATTCTCAATATTTAGTTTATTCCTCACAAAAATATGATCCAAGCAAGAGCTTGTTTCCAAAGTTTCACGAGTTGGAGCGTTAATATAAGAGACGAAACCAAAATGATTTAGCAAAGAAAGGTACGAATTTACGGTATTATCATTTTTTTCGAGGATATTTATATTTATATCGCCCAGAAGGACATCGAACTGAGTTTGCAGTTTGTTATTTATTAAAAGTTGTTCCAAGTCTTCCAAAAAAAGTTGTTTGTTTGTATTGGGTGGTCTATATAGACACATAATATTAAACATTTTATTATTCTTTTGTATAATGACACTGCTTACTGTTACTTTTGATTTCTTAAGTACATAATGCTCAATGTTGTATATGAGTTTTGATTTTATAAATATTACTACACCATCATTCCTATTGTATTTAGCTTGGTTAAAAAACATTGAATAACCGTCAATATGATATTCATTATCATTACTTTCAAATGACTCTCCTAACACCATCATATCACAGAAATTTATCTTATATGTTTGAAGGAAAACCAAAAATTCATCAAAATTTCTATGAATGCTTCGGATATTTAAATGCAATAGGTACATTTAACAATTTTTTTTGTAACATAATCTTACCATTAATCGAATCACAACATATACTTTCCTGTTGAATTTCAGTAACTAAAGTCTCTAAATTTTGTAAAACCACGAGTTCTTGTTGTTCAGTAGCCATTTCCACAGCCATAGTCTATTTTTGATTTCACTATGTTCAACAGGTATTGATATGAGGGGCATTCAGTATCACTTGCTTTATGATCTACACTGTAGTTTAGTTTGTACTTGAGATTTGCCATAACACAATTTGCACACTTTTGAAGTTGCTTTGGACAGTTTTTTATATGATGTTCTTCTGAGCAATGTTCGCATATCTGTTTATTTGGACATTTTTCGGTTTTGTGGTAGTGCTGCTGGCATTTAAAGCACCTTGGTATACTCAGATCTTCATAAATCGGATACCGTTGCCATTCAATATATATTGTGTTTGTAAACATAATCTTTTTAAACAATGATGGTGAGCATTCACCAAATATCATGGATGCGGAATTTGGTTTTTTAGATTTTCTGATGTAGGATATTCTAAAAATTTCACTTTCTTCTAGAAAATTATTTTGTTCTCTAATGGATCTCGTTATTTGTAGTTCGTCAAGATCGCCGTTGTAACCTATTATTTTAAATCTTGGCAGCTTCATTGTTGTTATTTGAACATCATAGTCCTTCAATTTATTTGCTGCTTCATTTCGTAGAGTCTCAATATCCTTCCCATTTGTGCAATTTATAAGAAAGCTACCATTTTTCGTACTTCTAGTGCTTTTTATACATATCTTCAGATCCGATGGTTTTATTGTCTTTTTGATCTCTGATTCTGTCTTCTCTACTGTCTGTTGTTGTTTTGGTGTTATAATAATACTAGGAAGGTTGATTTTATCATTCTGAGGTATTCTTTGGCCCTTCTGTGTCTGGGTAAGTTGACTGTATGTGTATTGCTGTCCTATATTATCTATGCGAGTTTTTTCTAATTCTTCTATTTTATTCTTCAACAGGGTAATTATTTCCTCCTTGGCTTGAATTATATGCTGTTTATCTTCGATTGTTTTTTGTAACAGGGTATGGTGTTCAAATTTCTCACATTTTTCACAAATAAATTTTAGGACTCGACTCTCCTTAAGTTCCAAAACTTTTACCTCGGATGAAGTAAGGTTAGCACAATAAGGCTTGCAGTATTTTCCCTTGCACGTATCACAGCAAAAAATTGGGTTTCTGCTGCCGCCCGGAACGCTGCAAATATCACACTCCATTTTTCACGGCATGAAAATAATGCTTTGTACTAAGTTTTGTACAATTTTTTGTTCACGCGGCCTGGCTAGCAGGAATGTGTTTTTTTTTCCTACCGACCGGTTTATGTTCTATTTTTATTTCATTTTTGCAATTTTACAACTGAATTATGAAATTTTTCACATTTATTCCTACGGCATAATACACTACATACTAAACCGAACCGATTGCTACTAAATTTGTTCAATTTGGTCACTTGTAACTCAACGAATTTCAAGAAAAACGCGAGAGCGAAATCAGACGATGTTTATCAGACTTCGACGCTTTCAAGTAAATGATATATATATTTATTCTTTCTGAGTGGTATTTTTTGCTCTAGGGATAGTTTTTTTTTTATTGTTACCTCATCATACATATTAGTTATTACTATATCTGTTAAAATATATTTTAAATAACAAATAATATGTAATCTATTGATTGATAAATCAATACCTAAACGATATATCCGATTTAACAACAGTAGGACTTACAGACATATTGGGCATTTAGAGACTTTTGCTTTTACAGGAACAGTTTTTTCATCATATGGCAAGTGTGTAATACAACACGTATATACTAGAGGATTTCTATGCTCAGGGCTGTCGTGTGTGGTTCTTTGATGCCCATTCTGAAAATAATACCATATATATATGAAGAAACAATCAATAAGTCTACCTTATTTTATCATATTCTCTGACTTTAATAAAACATTGTCTGGTTGAGTACAAAAAAACATATTATATCTTACCGCAACTTTATGGATTAGTTGAACGTTAAAAACATTATCCTCGTCTCCAGCAGAACTATTGAAATCTATTACAGCTGCTGTGCCACATGCGCTCAAGACACAAACATCATCGCTAAAACAGAAAAGTGAATGTGCCATGTGCCATCAAACTATAATCTAAAAATTGCTATGTTTTTCTATATTATAGGGCAAGACATATTTGTCTACTTTATTATGATTAAAGTTTTAATAAAGTTGAGTTCACTTTTTGTATTAAAAAAGGGAGAAAGCTTAGAGCATAATGCTTTGAAATAGACATAAAAATGGAAAAAATATATGTACATAAAAAAGGGTGTCCTGAAATAAATGAAAAAAAATTGGTTGAAATAATTGTAACATTTAAAGTTACTTGTCCCTTTTTCTTTCAAATTTAACTTTATATAACCCTTTTTAATGTGACGGTTTGTTGACTGGCATTAAAAAATACGGGGTTCTTGCTATTTATTATATAGCAATTATTAAATTATCACCTAGAGGGCAGTGTAGTATTTGGAATGCTACAGACCTTATTCCTTTATTATATAATAATTTTTTAAATAATATTCTAGTTAATTTCATTTTGGGTGCTGACATTATGGCGACTGCAAAATTTTTATTTTTTATTTTGAATGTCAATTGATAGGTAGAAACCTTGAATCTGTGAATGAATAATGACGTTCGGTTGTTATCCGAGAGAGGGCGGCAGTGTCGAGTTTTCTGTCATTTTTCTTCATTGACAAGACTGTCCAGGGATAAGGGTTCATTTTTCTACAAGGGAGCAAGGTGAATTTTCATCTTTCTTTACCATTTGGTTCCTCGAACCTAATGGCTGGCAGCGATAGTTGGTTCCTTAAGAAAGATTTCCTTACCTAGTACCGTATTTTAACTGCCATTGGGCATTTCTTTCTCGAAATTAACTTGCTAAAAGGGATGTTCAGTCGATTACCGGAAGAATCATTTCAAAAAGTCTTGTGATTTTCTTGTAAATTCAGTGTTTATCTAACCCCACACAACGTGGTAGTTTTTAATCCATCCAAAAGCGATCTTTATTTAAGGGAATATTTCTATTATGTTAGGGTCTTCCGTGGAGTTGACTTTTCCTTTCCTTTGAAGATACAATTTGGCTGTTTTCGAGGCTGCTCTTTTGTTCCAAGAAGAAAATCTTCACGTGTGTCCATGTCGGACCACCCTGACAATCCTGCTACCTGCTACCTGCTAGTGCAAAGTGGTGCAACAGGCAAACCGCCATGGTTTTTTTTGAAAGGTGATTTGTCAAATGTACAGGCCTCCTCTCGATCAGTATCTGGAAGTATCTCGCTGAACAAATGAAGCGTGATGGGTAACATACCATTCCACTACACTTATTTTAAAATCACCCCGCCCCTATTTACCTATTTGAAATTATGATATATATGCATAATCTAAATATGGAAGACTAAAAAAAATTCCTATTTAAAATTTAATTTGATTGAAAAATTATTGTGCCTCATTCTTGACAATGAAGTGAGTGTATTCTATTTAATTATTACATTTTCAATATTTCATTTTTTTTTAACTTAAACTGACTCCTAATAATGCCATTAATTGTGAATGTTTCCCTGGGAACCCTGAAGTATGTGTAAGTTATCATGTAAAACGGTGGCCATAGAAAATTGATCAATTTTTACCGTTCTCATATAATCATTTCTTTTGCTCTCTACTGTAACATATTTTAGGTGTTTTTAGGATTCATAAATTCAATGATATTTGATTCCAGTTAAATATTTAGTTTGATAATCTGTTTTCGCTTAAAGTGTTGATAATTTTTTTAAGCCTAGGCTTTTATTGTAATTTTACAATTAATTATTCTGGCCGTTATTAACTAATAACGCATATTTACTGGAATATTGCTATTGGCTTGATATTTTCTTATTGAATAAATATTTTTTTTTATGTAGATTTGCTGCTTGATTAAAAATTTTATTTAGTTGTTTTTTTTTTTGGTATCACATAGGTTCCGAGTTGATAGAGTTATTTTGGTATGTTAATTTTTTTTTCAGGATTATCATCTAAAGAGCTTAATTACCTATCTTTGTTATTCAATTTTATTTTTAGAATGTACAATGTGTGTGTGTAATGTGTCGTAGGTGGCTTAATACAATAAATTTGTGCTCATAAAGCCTCACGCGAGAAAGTTTTGGGGTAGTTTTGATTTTCCTCTCTCTTCATGTTTTTTGAAGTGCTGAATCCGAATCTGACGTTTGCTTACAAAATTTCGTGACGCAACATCGAAAAAAATGCAAAACAAGTAAAAAAAAGTTAAATAGTCTATACGAAGTCACTTGGACTGGCATAAAAACTAAATCCCGGCATCAGTCGGCTTTTCCTTTGTCAAACATGAGCGGGGTAATTTTTAAAAAAGTGCTCTTAATTAATTTAATTTATTTAGCTACTCTTAATGCTGGTTCATTGTTTATTTATACCTATTAACTTTTTATTTTTTATCTTAATTCCGGATGTTCAGGGTAAGTATGGCGACAGAAAATTCTAGAAATTGATAATAATTTAGTACTAAGTACTTATCTTTTTTTGGGTCTAGGGTAAAATAATAAGCCATAGGTACGTTGATAATAGTTTATATTATACTGAATATTAAATATACCATATATACAGGATGTCATTGAAATGGTGTGAAAAAATAACATAACTAAAACAAGAGAAGAAACTTATAACTAAGGAGAATTTCATATATCTGTCAAAACTGACATACCAACAATAGACTGACATGTTTTAATTATTGATTTGCACCAATCAAATGGTACACAGTAACTGGTGTTTTGACATTTTTGGACAAAAAAATTAAGTTTTTGATTCATGAAATTCTCTCATAAAATACAACTCGTGCAATGGAAATATATTTTTAATTTTTGACAAATTTGCACCCATGCGTTTTCAAATGGAAAAGGCCCTCGGGCACTCCGTGCACTTGTGCTCTTTTTCAACTAAAAATGCATTCGGGCAAATTTCCCAAAAATTATCGATAATTACCATTGCACTCGTTATATTACTATGGAGAATTTCATAAATCTGTCAAAATACTGACACTCCAACAATAAATTGACATGTTTTGATTGTTGATTTGATGAAATTCGCTCATAAAATACAACTCGTGTAAAGAAAATATATTTTTAATTTTTGACAAATATTGTTAAAAATGCATTCGGGAAAATTCCCCAAAAATTATCGATAATTTCCATTGCACTCGTTATATTACTATTGAGAATTTCATACATCTGTCAAAACTGACATTCCAACAATAAACTGACATGTTTTGATTGTTGATTTGAACCAATCAGATTGGAATTACACGATAATTTGCACTAGTGCAAATACATGAAATTTTCTCATAAAATACAACTCGTGCAATAGAAATATATCTTTAATTTTCGACAAATTTGCACTTATGATTTTTTAACTGAAAAAGGCACTGGTGCACTCATGCTCTTTTTCAACAAAAATGCATTCGGGCAAATTTCCCAAACATTATCGATAATTTTCATTGCACTCGTTATACTACTATTGAAAATATTTCTACAATAATTTACGCTCCCCTATTCATCACTCTGATAAGAGTCTTCAGAACTTAATTCGTCATCGACATTCACATTAATAATTATCGGATTAAAGGGTGGTAAAATGCAATATTCATTCCTCATCCTTTTTTTTTTTACGTGGGATACGCAATTCTTCCATAAATTGGTTTCGTCGAGTTCCTTTACAATAGTCCTGATATTCTTTATCACAGTCTCATTCAATGACGGTGGCTGATTTTTTTTCCGTAATTGTTTTTTCAATGCAGCCCAGACCATCTCAATGGGGTTGAATACACAATAGTATGGAGGCAGGCGTAGAATGGTATGACCACGTGATTCAAAAAAGTTATCGATGACGTATAACTTTTTAAAATTTTGCTCCTTTATCATTTGCATCATACTATGTCTGCCTTTTTGGTGCTCGTATTCGGAATTTAAGTGTCGGGCTGCATTCGAGAATGATAAGCGTTATCCATAACTATGACAGAATTAGGCTTAATGTTTGAAAAAAGCTGTTAAAGCTGTTCTTCTGCCCATTTTTCAAATAGGTCTGCTGTCATGTCTTCGTGATAGTCAGCTAAACATTGCTTCATGTTTCGTGCTGATAACAATAAGCATTTGTCCAAAGCTGGGCAGGGCTTGAGTGCTTTGTGCTTGTAAAAGTGCTTGAAGCACTTTGAGGGCTTGAAAGCCCTGTGCTTCAAGCCCTTTTACATATTTGTAATTGGGGCTTGCAAAGTCAATTACTTCAGAAAAGTGCTTGGTAATTTGTAATTGAAAAAAAGTAATTCAAGCCCTTTCAATAAGCTTCAATTACTTTTAGAGGGCTTGAAGCACTTTTGGAAGCTTAAAGCACTTCCAAAGGGCTTGAAGCACTTTAAAAGGGCTTGAACCACTTTGAAAGGACTTGAAGCACTCTAAAAGGGCTTGAAGCACTCTAAAAGGGCTTGAAGCACGTTGAAATGGCTTGAAGCACTTTAAAAGGGCTTGAAGCACTCTAAAAGAAATTTGAATTGACCATCATTTAACCTATCCCTCACCTAAAAGTTTTGAATCGATGAGTTTTGTTGCTTAATTCTGATATCTATTCCGCGTCGGAATGCTTACCGCATACCACCGAGTTTTCTGATTGATATTTATCTAGAATCTAGATTTTCGTTTATCGATATTTCTATTCTCAATAGGTACGATATTTTAAAAATATCGATACTCGTCAAATGGCATTGATATTTTAAATTCATATTTCGATACTAGTATCGATATGCTAATTTTTTTGTGACGCCATCTGTTAACATCAAAGAAAATGACAAATAATACAATTTTAGTAATTTCCTGAAATTAGCCTGAGTTGTTGTGATGTGTAAGGATAAGACACCATGTAAAAAAAAAAATTACCCACACTTACAATTATTTTGGTTACCAATTCCATTCACAATTATTGTAACTGTAATTTGCAAAAAAATACAAAATATAAAGATTCTCTAGTCAAATGAACTGAGGAAATTGAAAGTAAGCTATTGTATTTTTATTGCTCACTAGCGTTGTTAGGAGTACTAAGATTTCAGGGCATATTCAAAGGGCTTGAAGCAAATTTAAAAAACTGCATGCACATTTAAAGAGCTTTAAACAAATTCAAAGAGCTTCAAGCACATTTAAAGAGCTTCAAGCACATTTAAAGAGCTTCAAGCACATTTAAAGAGCTTCAAGCACATTTAAAGAGCTTCAAGCACATTTAAAGAGCTTCAAGCACATTTAAAGAGCTTCAAAGCTCTTTTTGAGGCACCCCAAGCACTTTTGATGTGCTTCAAGCACTTTATAAATTACTTTGGGGGCTTTGTGCTTGCCAAGCACAAAGCACTTTGAGGGCTTTGTGCTTGTGAAGCACTTTTGAAAATAAAAAGGAATTTGTGCTTGAAATTGAAAGCATTTTGAGAAAGGGCTTAGGGCTTAGTGCTTCAAGCCCTTTCACTGAGGGCTTTGCCCAGCTCTGCGATTTGTCCAACCGTCCTCAGTTCCAGCATGCAAAATTATAATTCTCCGACCCCTAGAACATGAAACAGTTAAATTGTATTTTCTGCTGTGATCGACCCAGCCATATTGTAAGACATCATGGGTGTCAAACCACGTTTCATCCAAGTACACTTACACTATACCTCTCTTTGCTTTTCGATACTCCTCTATTTTATACAAGTAATATTGTCTCTGTTTTACAAGACGAGCAGATTCCATAATCACCATTCTTTTGTCCAATTTCTTGACATTTCTAGTAGCTAAAACCGCAATCTAATAAAACGTTCCTCAAGGTGTCCAAGGATTTATAATCATAATCTGGATATTCGCGTAGTTTCTCGCGAATCATTTCCAATGTTGGAACTTTGTTGTCTTTATAAAAATCATATACGATCTGACGAATATCCTCTTTTGTGCCCGCGTCGATTTTTTTAAGTTTTTTTCCAACTCGTTTGATAGAGTGGTCCACTACATCACCAGCTGTAATCACTCTAATAATCGTAGTTCGACTAAGTTTAGTCAGCTCACAAATTCTTTTTAAAATTTTATTCTGTGAAGAAGGACTTTTTTCATCTTTTAAACACGAGTGGATATTTAAAATAAGCCACTGTGTTTGAACGTGCAAGTCTTTATGTGCAAACTCTGGTTGTGTCGGCTCTAAGAAAATAAATTAACGGTTTCAATTTCAAATACGAACAAAAAATGAAAATATCTATTTACCACAATTATCCGTCTCATCATCCCTAGTGTCAAAAGGTCGCCAAAACGCCATCTTTATGTCCAATAATTAATTAAAAATTATACTACTAGAAAATATTCACTTTTAATACACACTTACTATAGGTTTAATACTCGCTATACGCATACAAGAGTTAATCAAAATCAAAAGGCACTACTAAAATTGATAATAAATTAATCGAACAAAGTAGACTTTTAATGCACTGCACTGTCTCTCACAACGGCAATCAAATCGCCCCACAGAGCGGAATGAGCAGAAACAATATGTTGGCCAATCAAAAACCGGCAATGGCCAATCAGATCTATCGAGTCCACGTTGACTGGCATCGAACGTGTACAAGGAGCCAATTAGATCTATCCATTCCTACTTGTCTAGCTTCCAACAGTTACATGGAGCAATCAGTATAAATTTTGCTATATTTTTCAATATGAGATGCAGTATATTGACCATACCATTATTTAGGCCTGGTCCAAGTAACTTTGTATAGACTTCAGTTGAGACAGTCCTTGGACGACATCGTTGAGATAGACGAAGAAGGGGCCGAAGAAAGAGATTAAAAACTGTCTGAAGAAGAAGAACGCTCACACGATGTGGTAGGTATATTTAATCGCAAACAAGTTTGTTTTTCAAAATTTCTCTCAATCTCCGATGTTTATGGAAGAACCCGATGCTCTGTTAGGACCTTGCGCCATCGAGCAGCCTCAGCTAGGACCTTCTAAGAGAAAACGGCCCAAATAATATAATTTAATAATAAAGTGATGAAGATAATAAATTAGAGTTTTGCAGATAAAAAGTGAGTTTTTGTGGAAATAGATAAACCAGGCCACTTTTAAAAGGTAAATTCGAGGGTAAATTTGATCTACTTTCATTTTGAATAAAGGTGTTTTTTTCCGAAAAGTTAATGGTTTTCAAGTTATAAGCAAAAGACTGCAAAAACTACACTTTTTGTTTTTTTTGCATTTTTCAATGTTGCGTCAGGAAATTTCGTTAGCAGGAGCGCACCCATCTTAAAGAAGCTATGTGTTTTAGAGATACCATTTTGATAACATTTCTCACAGGCAACACGGTTAACTGAACATTTATTACGTCTTTGCTTTCTACTTCTTGCACCTGTGATAAATAAATAGGCCATTCAATAGAAATGTGTTTTCTTCATTTTGGGAACGGACAGGTAATATTGTAGCCTCACGAGCCTGTTTTTCCAACGTAACCTCAAGCCATTTAATTTTCTCTTTGGTTGTTATATTTCTCTTTTAACAGGCCAGTGACTGACGATGCCTATAATATTTTCACAGTTGACTTTTGCACTGACTGGAGCATTTTCTGTTGCGACGTGTTCGAGGACAATCCAAACTGTTGGTCGATTGGATACTGCGCCATCTGCTGGAGAACTTGTAGGTTCAGATGGATGATAGTGGTGGTACATCACCGCAGGAGCCAGAGAATGGAGAGATAGGGATTTGTTTACCTTGGATTCCTTTGTCTTCGGTTTTTTAGTATTTCTCAAGACACTTGCTTTCTCTCTCCACACTGTATTTCTTTACTGTAGGATTTGATTTTTACCTCCAAATCAGTTATAATCCAATCAATATATGCTATTTCGCCACATTCCTGTTTATCCTGGCTTTTCCCATTGCTGCATTATTGACAGTGTAATGTTGTGTAAAGTGATGAACACAAGCCAATTTTTAGATCCCTGATTATCGCAAACATTATGAATAAAGGCATTTTTTGCCGGAAAAATGTTTGAAACATTTTTCTGGCGTTTCCACAAGTTTTTCACAGTGGAATCCTACTACTTTTATCGATTTGTCACTGCCAAGCCGCTCAGTCAGCGCACTCCTTTGAATACTTTTTGTAAATATTTTTAAATAAAGATTATTATCATTACATTTTATAAAATTCTGAAACATTTCAATTTGAAGCATAATACTTATAGTCCAGGAGGCAGTCAAATTTTTTAGCAATTATTTTCCCAGTTGGTGTCTATTAAATAGTTTGTTCTCCTGGTGATACAAAACAAGAATTTTTGAGTCTGGCTAAAATTTTCGGATGGGTTCACAAGATTAATGAAAAATACAAATGTGAATAGAACATAAAGTATATGAAAATAGCAATTTGGCTTATCTCAGATAGTGACAGTGAGTCTGGCTGAAAATTTTCGGATCTTCAATTTTTCATTTGCCAGACTTATTATCCATACTCACAGATTAGCCGGATTATTTTTTTACGTAACTTCAGTATACTTCTCATTAGTAGACCTGTTTTTATCACTAAGAAAATAAGGGCCGTGCATTCCTAAGCTTTAACGCATTTTGCGCCTCAACCCATCGGAAAACCCCCCCTAAAAATATATGTATTTTGCTTAAAATTACTAACCCTACAATTCTATCCATGTTGTCTGACTGGGAAAATAAGTGCCGAAAATCGTCATTGCCTCCTAGACTATTATCAATATTTACAATTTGCTAATGAAGGTATATTTGCATAATATGCATCCCTGCGTGTAGGTGATATGCTTACCATATACTGGTTAATTCCGTATACCCCAGCACAGCATTACAATTAAGACTCCTCGCATGTGATCGAATTTCCATTCGTATTTCGGACCACCAGGTATCCCTTGATTCTGGTTCCTCAACATTTAGGATTCGTTCCATTAATTTAACAGATCTAGCGCTTATTGAGCCTCCTGAAAATGAATAAATTATGAATTGGTTGTTTATGATGTTTAATAAATAAACCTTACCAATTTGTATAATAAATCTTGGAGGAAACTTGGTCATGGTTAAAAATGGATACTCTAACATATCAAGATGCTCTTGGTTCATTTGTCCCCTCTTCGAGTAATTATTTCTCATAAAATAGGCAGCAGTCTTAGCTGCCGATTTGTCGCTTCCTGTCAGGCTGTTTCCTATAGAAATAAATTATAATTATGCTATTTATCTACGAAATTCCGAAGATATTAGCGACATTTATTGAAAAAACAGAGTGCTTGAAATTATTTCTCCAATCAATCATACATTTCCATATAACTGTGGGTATTTACGAAAAAAAAATCAGCTAACAGAATAAACTACACTTTAAAGCGTAGTTCATAGAGATGCGAATCTCGAATAATTGCGAATTTCATTGTGGAAAAATCGTTTTCTATACAATTTTAAACCCTTTCAAACAGAAACAGATTTCGCAATAATTCTACGAATATTCACTTGACACTACTATATTGTCACAAGCCTGTTTCACAGGGGTGACATGGGTTTGTAGGTCTGAGGGTTTTTAGGAATGATGCAGAGAAACTCGCTCAAGTAGTATAAAAGTAGATGTATATAAAAGACACTGTTTATCAGAATGGAATAAATTCGATAATAAATAATTGGGGGCCTGTTCGAAAATACGCTCGGACACGTTGACTTTGTTTTTCGGCTCAAGATTTTTCACACCAATTTTTTGATACAGGGTGTTCGAAGAACAGCTATACCGTTATCAACTTTATTTTTTTAAATGGTACCCCCTCTATATTATGACATCTCTGGATTCTGCGGAAAATTCTAGACATATTTCGTGTACAATCACCAAAAATTAATTTAAATTCACCAAAATGTTGCACCTCCGCAGATGCTGTGATTACGATTCACTAATGCCAATGCCAAACCACAGCTTGCCAAACCCTGTTTAATTTAACAATACTGCTTTTTCTACCATTCCACTACGGTGCCACACCAGCTGAATTAAGCCACACGCGGCTCGTCCTATACTTACCTGCAACTGTTTCTGAAATATTGTCAGTTGAAAATGGACTTTTTTGCATCTTTGAGAGACTGCAAAACCTAAACGGTTGATTCTACAGCAAAACCGATCATACATTCTTATCATGGGTTTTCATAGACTATCATCAACTTTGAATTTAATCCATATTCAACATTTCCGGTTAAATTTAACCTCCGGTTGAATTCAAAGTTGGTGTCAAATGATAGCTCATAAAAGCTACAGACGCGTGGATGTAAAATCGGTTTTGCTGTAAAATTAACCGTTTAGGATTTACAGCCTGTCAAAGTTGCAAAAAAGCCAATTTTCAACTGTCAGTATTTCCGGAACAGTTGAAGACAGGTATATGACAAAATACATGATATATGTCTAGAATTTTCCGCAGAATGTAGAAATGTCATAATCTACAGGGGGTGGGATTTATAAAAATAAAGTTGATGACCGTACAGCTGTTCTTGTATATAAAAATTGGTGTGGAAAAATCTTAGGCAAAAAAACAAAATCGACGTGTCTGAGCGTTTTTTTTTTTTTTAAAGTTCCTCATTTATTTCATCGAATATATTCGTTTCTTGCTGATCTCATCATAATTAACCAGGCTAAGTCCTGTGTTTTGTCGATTTGCAATAAACTCATTATTGAATTGCTCAAATTGCTGTACAGTATGTTATTTTCGTAAGTAGACTCCTGTGCTGAAAATAGTTACATGTTTTCTTTGGATATAGCCTTGAATAATTGTTTTCGCTGTTTTTTACGTGTGTGCAAGTTGCAATTCGCAAGAAAATATTATATTAGGAATGAAGAGCTTAATTAATTATTTCTTTAGCTTAGTACACGCCAACGCTGCATATTTATTTTTGAAAAAGCGGAGTAATAGATGAAGCCGAGGAACTATTCGGACGATTCGTACCTATGAAATTAGGCATCTACAGAAAACAGCAAGGAGCATATTATAATTTAGTACAAGAAATGAGACTTAGAAAGTTTCCAAACTACCATAGAAAATATTACAATAAAGAAAACACACGGTAAAGTTTAACAAACTTCAAAGCAACAGAAAAAAATCCTATTTGGAATGGTGAAAGCCGAATGAAAACAAAACAACCGAAGAAGCAGAGGACAAAAGCATTTTTGGAACACGCATGCACGGGCATGAAATTATTTTCAATTTTCCCGCTCTATTGATTTAAAATTTTGCGAATTCGCAAAAAAATTATATCTGACAGATGTCACTCTTCTTGACAGTGGACTGACCAATAAAGTGGTCTCAACAATCAATCGATCAATCAGAAAAGTACCTACTTTATTGTCCAAGAAGTATTATAGCTACAATGAATCTTATTGACAAAGTATAATATAGTGAAAGAACATAATACAATAACACTAACTACGCTTAAAAAGCAACCAAATTATTAAAATTAACATAATCAACATAACCCACTGAGTCAATTAATAGTGAAAGAGACCTTGCGAGAAAATAAAAGCATCAAAAAAAAAAGTGCACCGACACTGTAACAGTGACTTAACAACTATAATAATCTAGAACAATACGAGACATGAACAGTCAAAGGCATCCCGCTTAAAGAACTCATCGATGCTGTAATAGGCGTTCTCAATCAAGAAACTCTTTAGGACGCGCCGAAAGGCCCTAGGGGAGTGTATGCATCTGGTCTGCGGATCAACATGGTTATAAATTTTGACACCATTGAAGATGAGCGAACTCTTTATCAGTGTAGGGGGAGGTATTGGTAACGGAATAGCATTCAGCTGACGAGTTCGATTCGCCTGCCAGTTACGGAGACAGTTATATTCACTTCCATTCTCCAAAATGAATAAAGAAGGCAACGTGAGTATATTGTTCCTCATAAAAAGGGGCCGGCAATGAGTCCTTGGATGTGAGTTTAAGGTGGCGCACAGCTCTTTTCTGCAACACGAAATGGGATTGAAATTGGTGCGGGGAGCATGTTCCCCTAAATGTTAAGGTATACCTGAGGTGTGACTCGAGGGAAAAATACACGTTACGGGCAACCTCTCCAAAGGTCGCGAAAGGTGGCACGGGCACGCACGTAGAACAGCCTGATGAAAGTTTCTTATTGAGTTTGGCAATATGGGGTTCGAATTAAAGATGCTCATCGGTAGTCAGTCCCAGAAATTTAGAATTGGCTGTGGGAGAGACAATGCTATGGGCAAGGCTATCAAGTTTATAATTAAAACCAATAAAATGAGTCTTGAACATGTTTAAACAGAGAAGATTTGAATCACACCATTCCCTGACCCTAGCCAAATTAAACACAATACCTCTTAGCAGCAGGTTCGAGTCTTTGTTACTCCAAAAAATAGTCCCATCATCCGCAAACAACGTGAAGATTCTAGAAATATTTAGATCGGTTAGATCGTTGATGTACGTTAAAAAGAGAATAGGCCCAAGCACAGAGCCCTGAGAAATTCCTCGCGAAATAAGTGGGTGGCAAGACAACTGACCGCCCGAACTGACGCAGTGTTCACGGTCACGCAAATAACTTTCAAACCAATTAAGGGCACTACCATGTATTCCATACCCGCGAAGCTTCCACAGCAGCAAAGGCTTTCGACAAGTCACAGAACACAGCCGCGGAAGCCTCGCGTTCATTAATGGAACGATAGATGTTTGATAGAAATTTGAGCATAGCGTCAGGTGTGCTTCTGTGAGACTGAAAGCCGAACTGACACTCTGATATAATATTATTTCCGTTGAGATTGTCAACGAAACGATACTTCACAAGAGATTCAACCAACTTCGAGAGAGTAGACAACAAAGAGATGGGCATATAGTTCGATGGAGAAGACTGATCATCACCTTGAAGGATGGAGAGAAAGTACGTGAAATAAAGAAGGTGTTAATAACATCAACTAGGACCATAATAGCGATGTCTCGTAGAGCCTCTAGTATTTTTACAGAAACGCCATTGTCCGTAGCAGCTTTTTTGCCACTCTCTTCAAAGCGACAAGACGCTTGTCAATATTGCGTTGTAAAAACAAATGTCATATCGATGGTAGTGAAAAAATACACACCAAATTCATTTTGCGATAGTGTTTATCATGATTTGACGTTCTTGATTGCCGTTTCAGAGATATGGATCTTAGCTTGGAAAAAGATACAGCTTTTTTGCTTCTCGTAGAATTGATGGTACATAGTTCGAGTTTCATAGGGAGATGTTGGAAAAAAGGCATAAATAGATTGTGATAATATGTTCTCACTAGAAAGATATGTGAGGGGATGGAAGAATGTAGATTTTCTGTCAGATTGGCGACCGAACAATAGTATTCGAATAAGATTATCAACGCTAACGTTTGGGATGGGGGTTTATTTGCTCTATTGGGAATTTCGAACGGTTGACCAAGACTCTCGTTGCTTGTTATTCGAGTTCAAAAGGCGCCCCGCGTAGTACACTCCTTTCGCTCCCCCAATGATAGTGCTACATATTTTCCAATAGGTCGAGTAATATATTATTGTTGGATCGTGAGGCTCTCAGGAAAGGCCCTCCTGCTTTTTTTTTTTTTCGGATAGTGTAAGTCTTCCACCGACAACATCATTATCCAAAACTCGAACAGAAGTGCTTTGACATTCAAGAAACCTTCGGCAAGAAGATATAATTTTCAAATAGGTGATTTTAATTTGTGTAGCTAAGGTGAAAAATCAAATTCGTGCATTTCTCAATTGAGAATATCTTGTTTAGCCTGTGAGATTTCAAAATCCCGGAAGAGACCAAGTCCAAGCAAAGCACAAGACTGTCAGCAGCCCCGAAGTCCATAGTCAAGTGAAAGATCCTGCTTGCTATCTGCGCAACACAGTATCCAGGGCGAATTTCTCCATGAAAGGAAAAGGGGCACGAGTAAGGTTGTGCAAATTTGAGTTCCGCGCGAACTCTGGTCTCCAAAAACCAAAACTCTTTCTTCCATCTATATGAACTACACTTGCTAGTTCTACTTCAATAATAATTGTATTCATTTTTGAGCTTACCAGTAACCACCCCCATAATTTCAACTTAAATAGTTTTTTCCAGACAATGAAATTTAATATAAATAAAATAGGCACCTACTTGGATTTTGAGCCAAATTGACCAATAAAATAGCTTTTGCTATGTCAGTATGCTCGGGTGTGACTGATTGTTTATGATATAAAATCTGTCTGCGGTTTTTCGCGATGATGATGGAAATTTTATGTTGCAGTTGTCAGTTTTTTTAAGGCAGAGCCAATACCTAGGTACTGTAAAATACTCTCAGATCCCCAATACCCCAACACTTATTGATATTCCCCACACCACTAAAAATTATGCATCCGTGCAATTAATTTTATATCATAAAATTATTGAGCACTAATATTTATAATAAAATTGACGATTAAGCTGTAGTGTATCAATAGTAGATTATATCTATCAACAAAAACAAACATACTTTGAACTTTATTGTGCTAAATTCTAAGTCCAGATGGTTTTAAAAGCCATTTTTAGCTTGGTAGGGTAGAGAAGTTGTCGATGTTAGTGTATGACTTGAACATAACATAGGTAAAGGGAATTTATTGTTTTTACGCTTCTGTCCTCGAAGTAAACATACCTACGAGAAAAATTAAACAAATATACCACTTTAATGAAAAATATTTTGGTTTTTCGGTATTTGACACATGAATGTCAACTGTTAAATCGTAATGCTCTCCATTTTTCATTCATCAGAACCAATGGCGTGATTTGACGTAAAACGCATAAATCAATGATGAGAACATGGTTGAATTTAAAAACTTGCCCATACAATCTTGTTCCTCACCGATCAGATGGAGAATCCCTCTGAACGGCGCTCTATACGTAGGTGGATTCCTCTTATAGCAGTTCAGTGCTTGATGGTTGGACCCCTCGACTATATTCATCGAGGACGTATTACAATGTTCCTCCTCAAATCTTTCCAAATTTGCCAAATGTAGGGGTGGTTACAGTAAAAATTAATATCATATATACAGAAGGTCATAAAATGTGCTCCCTACACCATCCATGTTGCCTAACCGAAAATTAAAATTGCCACTATCTTCAAAGCGACAAGACCCTTGTCAATATTGCGTAGTCAAAACATTGTCATATCGATGGTGTTGAAAAAAAACACACCAAATTCATTTTGCGATAGTGTTTATTTTACATTGACATTTTTGATTGCCGTTTCAGAGATATGCATCCTACCTTGGAAAAAGATACAGATCCGTATCAACTTCCAAATCTTCGAAATTTGGTACCGGTAAAGACAAGTACTAGTATCAGTCGGGGTATCAGTTGACAGCATTTACATTTTACTGCTCATAAATGTAACACCTTCTAGAGGACAGAAAAAATGTATATTCTTCTCGTTACGAAAGGGAGGACTTTTTGTGACCACAAAAATAGTGTAGGAAAGGGATAATTCAGTGGCGGCTGGTGCACAAAGAGACCAAACAAGCCAGATTTTTTTTTAAAATAATCTTACAATTATTAATCATAAATGTTTCTTCCAATAACCAACTTATATATTTACTTGTTTAATTCTATTTTACAATCGCCCCGTTCGTTATTCTTGCGGTGTTTGATATACTGTATAGACTGAGCAAGTAGCCACGTATTGTCATGTTTGGGGCAAGGCTGCTGCGGTGAGTATCCTCGCCAGGCAACGTGCTTATAGCTGCGGGGGAGCGAAAATTATTGAACTTTACATATCTACATATCTGGAGGAGGAATCTCAAACATAATAATTATAAGAACCATGAAAAGTGATAACCCGTAAAATGGGCAGAAAAAGATGCATCTTACAGAAATGAAAAACTAAATTACCTTTGCTTTGTTTTGAAAGCACACAAACTAAATCTGAACTGTTCACCCACCAAGTACCATGTTTCATGTCTGCTGCAAGAACCGATATGAAGTTTGAATTGATATTCGTGAACAAAACAACCACTGCCCGACTTCTATTGTCAGATCGCAACAAAGTCACACTGACCACTAAAGTGATGTCTCCCTTTTTCAAACCATATACAATGTGTCCAAGATAAGAAGGGCCAGTATGGAGATCTCGGAAAGAGTGGAAGATACGACGTTGCTCAAATTAGGAAAAAGTTGGGCAATTTTGTGCTCATCGAGATAATACTATGACATTTTGAGAATTCCGAGTGATACCGTAGATATCCAAGAAAACCCAAAATCCGCCAAAAACGATTTTATTTTTTCCTGACCTTATTTGAAGAGATATTTCAAAATAAATGGCACTTCATCATTGCCACTTTTCCTCCTCTACAATGTGACATTATCAAATTTGTAATCCGACGTTTTGTCTTTGGGCCACCATATCATCAGATCCCCATACTGGCCTTCCTTATCTTGGACACATTGTATATATTCGAGAAAAGCTAGGCTGGCCCGCAACCAGTAGGATGTCTTTTCAAGAGTCACTGTCTGACATGATCCCTAAGGTTTCAGTTAAAGTATATACGAAGTCAATCCGAACAGCTAAATAAAAAAGTATTTTACCGGGTCTGCTTAATTTACCAATATTCCCAATCAAAATTACCCAATTCTATGACAAGACCCCGTAGAACGCTTCCAGTCGGTCAAATAATATTTGGGTACACACAAATAAAATAATGTCTAAAAATGTCTGGTGCACTGTAGACACGTGCGTTTGTATTGTCTGATAAAATATGAATGCGTTGACTTGCTAATTGGAATAGAAGGAATTAGAATAAGTTTGTTCGCCGCTCTTAGGAAATTTAGCGAGTGTCTTGAGAGTGGGCCCGAGTGTCGCGTTTTTTAAAATTGTTTTGTTTTTCGAGATAAATTCAGAGAAGTTTGGGCCACGTCGACGCTCAAAATAGACAAAGTTGGCAACTATGCCGTCGTTTCCGATCTCGCCCAAAAGGCGTGCACAGCTGATTCATATTATTCCATCGCACAAATAATAGCGCTCAATGAGCTGGCAACAGTGTGGCTAGCCGATGTGTCTTTTTTACAGACAAATGAAATGATGCATGAATCACATGCATAGTATAGCCAGCAGTATTTTTTTTGGGGCAGAGCTTTATGCTCAATGCGTATGTAATAGGTATAATGCTCGGTGAGTAGTCATTTGAGAAAGTCTATAAAAATTCCACAACCTACGAAAAGAAAACCTCTTGACATACTTGAACATCAAAAGAGATATTAATACTTAAATAATAAAATAAAGAAATATTAAACATTTGCTGAAGACGCTTTTTCACCATCATGCTCTTTGTTTCTTGAGTGCCTCTAGAAAAAAAGTCACGAGCCGCCACTGGGTATATTTTATTTTCAGCCTTCCAAGGAATTTCTAAAACACACCCTGGCTTGGACAACATCAAGATGCATTGATAGATAACAAATCATGCAATATCTCCTAGGAAATCTAAGGAGAAGACTAGAAAGTATGTGAAGAATTTTCGCAGCTTGAATATATTATACGGCGGATAAGCACTCTTCTTATAGGACATAGAAAAATAGAAAAATACATGCAAACCTTGGACCTAACATGTCTGCCAAAGATTATGTTTTGGTAGGTCAGCATGTAGGTCCTTAAAGGGGACTTGCAGGTGGAAGCAACTTTGGGGATATTATAAAAATATTTTTGAGTTGTGATCTCTGAGCTCAGATCTAGTTCCAAGGTTAATCTTTACGGGCCCAGATACACTTTGTTATAAATGAAAAATGTTTGTAGAATTCAAATATAAACAGAAAAATTTGAAAGAAGAATTTTTTGTTGGAGTATGATGAACACAGAGAATTAAAAAAACAAGCTTTTACTCACTTGTTCTAACAAATCCAAACAATCCTATGGTTGGAATTAAAAAATAATGCATTTCAAGAACCCAAAAATTTAGGAAAACTAAATTAAGTACCAAAATGCCACTTACCTTTTGGAGTAATACTTAGATCAGAATCTGACGATCTTCTATGCAATGGCAGCATATAATTAACTTTTACTGGTGAGTGGGACAACCTGCCTAGACGGTCTGGACTGTGCTCCTCATTCTTG
The DNA here is from genome assembly GCA_917834065.1 of Ceutorhynchus assimilis. Lineage (NCBI taxonomy): Eukaryota > Metazoa > Arthropoda > Insecta > Coleoptera > Curculionidae > Ceutorhynchus > Ceutorhynchus assimilis. Next base: position 68,573,572 of record OU892277.1, read on the forward strand.
TCACTGTCATTCAAGTCTTCTCTTTCTTGAGCAGGTGAGGAATGGTGAGATGTTAAGCATGCAGATTTAGTTTTGCTGTGAGTGAGAAAGTCACCTGAAGCTGAGTCTTTAGGGCTAGGTGTCTTAGGTAGGGCAAGAAAGTTTTTATTTTCAGATAAATTGTTAAAAGAAGAATCATGGCATTCAGGAGGGTGAGTAACTGATGAGGTATTCAGGAGGTCACTGGAAGTTTGAGTTGATTCGTCTTTTGAAGGTTTATGAAACATGCGTGATAATATATTCTCTTTGGCTGTGCTAGATTTCTGAGGCTCTTTCGGGACATACTTCCCAATATTATCTGCAATGTTTTTCTTGCTGCAAATTCCAAGTTTTTGAAAAATATTCGTACCATTCGCATCAGTTTCAGGCGAGGGTTTGGGTAGACGGAACTTAAACCGTTTTTTTCTAGCGCCAGTTTTATCCTTCAAAATATCTATAAAAGGTTGGTGCAAATAACTATCTGATAGAAAATTATTACGTTGTTCTTGAATGCTGCTTTCATAGTCTGTTGATAAAGAAGACAATGATGTGAAAGGCATTCCCAACACACTTTCATGTTGTATTGTATGTTTTTCAAAGGAAATTCCACTAGGAGATTTTGGAATCATTTCTCTATTATTTATATCAGCAAACGTAAATGTGTTATTCTGTGCAGCATTATTAGCCAAAACAGGAGAAGTTGGTGGCGTATAAGAACCTAAAAGATTAAATTTTTCTAGGAGCATTGTTTGCATTGCTGCTTTAACCATTTTCTTTGGCTTAATGTTAATGTTTTCCAAGCTCACTGGCGCAATTAATTTCAAAATATCAGTTTGAATATGAGGTTCATCCTCGAGTTTATCATGATAATTATCAATACCTGAATTTTCCAGAGAATCTGCTATTCCACAGCCTGCCACAGCTTGAAAAGACATCGTTCCAACTTTGCCTTTCGATCTTGTTGCTTCGTGATAAAATGGTTCTGAGTATTCTTCATTCGAAAGACATGAGGAATCTGAAGTATTCAACAAATTAGCCCTTTCTATAAGCATGGTTTCAAGAGCTGTTTTAACAATGCCTTTTGGCTCAAGAATATCAATATTACTGTCCTTAGATTTATGTGATTCTAGTCTTAAAGTCCCTGATAAATCAGTTTCTAGCGCTGCTTTTGAAGTTTGAATATGAGGTTCATCCTCGAGTTTATCATGATAATTATCAATACCTGAATGTTCCAGAGAATCTGCTGCTCCACAGCCTGCCACAGCTTGAAAAGACATCGTTCCTACTTTGCCTTTCGATCTTGTTGCTTCATGATTAAATGGTTCTGAGTATTCTTTATTCGAAAGACATGGGGAATCTGAGGTATTTAATAAATTAGCCCTTTCTATAAGCATGGTTTCAAGAGCTGTTTTAACAATGCCTTTTGGCTCAAGAATATCAATATTACTGTCTTTTGACTCATGTGATTCTAGTCTTAAAGTCCCTGATAAATCAGTTTCTAGCGCTGCTTTTGAAGTTTGAATATGAGGTTCATCCTCGAGTTTATCACGATAATTATCAATTCCTGAATATTCCAGAGAATCTGCTGCTCCACAGCCTGCCACAGCTTGAAAAGACATCGCTCCAACTTTGCCTTTCGATCTTGTTGCTTCATGATTAAATGGTTCTGTGTATTCTTTATTCGAAAGACATGAGGAATCTGAAGTATTCAATAAATTAGCCCTTTCTATAAGCATGGTTTCAAGAGCTGTTTTAACAATGCCTTTTGGCTCAAGAATATCAATATTACTGTCTTTAGATTCATGTGATTCTAGTCTTAAAGTCCCTGATAAATCAGTTTTTAGCGCTGCTTTTGAAGTAACTAATAAATCAGCTCTTTCCATGAGCATTGTTTCTAAGGCGATTTTCGCAATTCCTCTTGGCTCAAGATCATGTGCATGGCTTTCTACAAGTTTTTCTTGAATCAGGCTAGGTGGATCAGGGGTGCTTACTGAACCCACTCTCTGGATAACCATCATTTGCGGGGAAGTGTTTACTTTCCCTAGTTTTAGTTCATGTTGAATGTTTTCTATTTTTGAAACTGGATATTTTTCTTGAATTGGATCTGTAGTGTAGTTTCTTTCTAGCGCTGGATAGCTGGCGTTAGTGAATTCTTCATCAAATAAACATATATTTTCTCGTACCTCTGACAACATGGGGTCTTCAGCTATGGCATTTGGTTCAGCTTCAAATCCAAATTGTGAATCGATTTCATAAAACTCTTGCAATTTGTGAGCCTTATTTTGTGCAAAGTCTGAATAACTCCGTCCACGTGTGATCAAATCGCTGTTAGACAAACACATTTCTGATAAATTACTGATACTGCTTCTACCACTTACTTCACTCTCAAATTGACTGAAATTATCTAGACTACTTAGAGAAAATCCTTTGGTGGGAATTGAAGGTAATGAGTATTGCTTATGAAGCCCGTCCCTGGATAAACACCTCTGCAATTTCTCTACATTATCAATGATATTACTCAAAGTTTCAACATCATTATTTGACTTACTGTAATCTATATAGTCATATTCTGAGCCACTACTACTAGAATCTGTGCTAGTTATCGATAGGATATCACTATTAGCCATATCAGATTCACTTTGAGTTAATAAATTTGATATTGATTCTAATTTTTCTATGGTGGCTTGTTTATTTGAAGAATGTGGCTGATCTTCTAAAATGCAACTTAAACTTGTGGTTGCTCTCATAACTGACCTTGCTAATATTTCCGCCATTGCACTAGAATCACTGGAAGTTCTTTTGAAAAGTTTTCTCTTTTCCACAACAGCACTTTGCTCATCTGATTCTTCACCAATGCTATCATTGAGTTTTGCTTTTAAAGCAATCATTTTCTTTGATAAACATTTTTGGGAGTGCTTAAATTTCTGAAATCTTCTGGACAATGCAGACTTGCCTCGTTTGTCTTCTTGACGTAGTAAAATTTTTATGCCACTTGACTGATCGTTTAAATCAGGATTTGAGCATGAAGGAGCTATGTGGTGAGAATCCAAAGATACATAATGACGTTTGGTTAATTTGGGCAATCTCAACGTATCAGGACATGCTAGGGACGAGGCTAGGGGGTTGAATAGGGAACGGGGAAAATGAAACTTATGAGGGGGTGATGTTGAGCACAAGCTAAAGCTCTTCCCATCACCAACAAACTTAAGGTATGTTTCTATATCCCTACATTTGAAAATTAATAAAAATTAAAAATTGTTAACGTAAAAACGATATCAATAAAAAATATATCAAGTAGTTGTTATAAGCTAGAAAGAATTCTAAAAGTAGCTTAGTTACATTCTACTAAGTATTTAGATGAGTGAGAATAATTTCAGATATATCTTCTAAGCTTGCCACCTCTTATTTTTTCTCACTAGAACAAATATGTATAGATAAAAACACACTTACTCATCCTTGGCTTCAACAGGCGCATGATGAGCGTTAAAGGTGGCTTTTACCAAAGTAACGGCTGTCCCTATTCCCCTAGCCACTATTCCTGATTCTCCTTCAAGATCGAAACATTGCTTATATCCTATTACGGCATTTCCACCCAAACCCAAAGCTTTTACACCTGAAAAGTGAGTGTAAGTGAGGCAAAAATTCCAACTGGTGGATACATACCAATTTTTCTTTGTAATTCTCCCGATAGTTTAAAAAATAAGGTTTGTCTTGCCTCATTTGATGCTCTTGGAGTTCTAATTTTATCTATCCACTGATATTCTGGATCATCATCTACGATAAGTTCTTCTACAAAACCATTTATTACTTTTGCCTGATAGCCTTGAGGAATAATTGGAGCTAAAACATCACCATTTTATTTTTAAATTCATATTTAAAAGCCATAAGAAAAGCTTACAATAAAAAAAATAGACTCCACAGGACGACTGACGAAATCTATTGAAATCTGAGAACAATTCTACTTTGACAGTGACATTTACTTCACCACGTATACCATGCATGGTATCAAAGACAGGAATCCATCCAGATATTTCATGGTTTGGATTATTGTCACCAAGGGCCAACTGGCCAGCAACGGGCAACAGAAGTGGATTTAAGTTCAAATACACTTTTCCTATGGCATCATTTGCTGAATAGGTGTCATGATCCATGAGTCTTATTTGTAGAGGTTCATCTTGTAGTTCTGAATCATCTACCTGAAACACATGTAGGCATTATAATTTAAAAGTCAGCAACAAAAAAGAGACTTCCCGAAAAAATGCCTAATGCAAGTGTAGGAAAACTGAAACAGATAACATAATTACGTTCCGTACCCTAATTTAAATATCTATTTATTTTTAAACTACAAATCAATTGAAAATAATGACAAAGTTTTGACTTTTGAAAACAAATATCATGCTGGCGGACGATATCAATATTGCAAACCCCGTGCCCGACAAGTTTGATAATCAACGGTTTCGCGCCCGTCTTTGTTTCATATTTTTGTAACTTGATACTTAGGTATTAAATCCAGTATTGTCAAGTCAGTAGGTTCCAAAACTCCGTCAGTAGAATTTTTTTGAAAGAAACTGTATTTTGTATCTTAAAAAATGATCCTAGATACCAAAAAAGCATTATACAGAAGAGTATCTTAGATACTGAATAGTATCTTAGATACCAAAGAGTATCTTAGATACTGAAAAATATCTAAGTTACCGAAAAGTTTCAGTCGGGTGTCTACATTTTGAATTATGGTATTATACGGCGTTTAATGATGAAACCAACACACTTGGCACAGAGAGGTGAAATTCACTCCCAGCGGTATCTATGTACTTATATTGTTTGGTTTTCTGAAATTTCCTATTATTGTCATAGAGAATCGATTTTTGATGTCAAACTGTACTGCAATTTTGCATAACATTTAAAAATAAATCGATCCTGAACGTTTGGCGGTTTGACTCAAATGGTGAATACAGGCACAGGGAAATACATTTCAAATTAAAACAATAATTAATTTGTTTTTAAAAAAATTACTGAACCCTTTCATATCTGCCAATTAATGTACTAGGAAACATGTTTTCTTTATTCATTCTCATCATTCTCGATCAGGGGTGTAGCTCATAGAAGGAAACGAAGAAGCAGAAAGCCAGATCATGGAAGAACTCAACAAATGGGAGAAAGACCAACTGTCATCATATTGGAGGCACACTCCGGGACTCAGACAGCCAAAAAGGTTTATTACCCTTTCAGCAAAAATAGCTGAACAGCTCCTAAACATGAGCAGACCAGCCATCAGATTGGTGGTAGGACTGCTCACAGGACACTGCCTGGTAAAATACCATTTTAGCTTAATGGGCAGAGCAGAAGACGATCTCTGCAGATTCTGCTCAGACGCAATAGAGACCGCACACCTGCTCTGCGAATGTTCAGCCCAATTCTGCAAGAGGCTCAAATTCCTCGAGGGGGCAACACTGTCACCAGAAGAAGTGGGCCAACTGACACCCGGGAAAATAGCTTCCTTCGGCAGAAGTCTACACTTCCTGGAGACAACTTAAGATGTAGAGTCACGTACAAAATATCTGCAAAGATAGCAGTGCTGAGCGGCTGAAAAGCCGGAACGACTCCCCCACAATCTACAATCTACAGGGGTGTAGCTTGAGGGCTAAAAAATGTATATTGAATTCAGCATTTTGAAGTGAAACTTCTTTGCTGAAGGGGCGACAGTTTTCGAGCTGATCAGTGCGTGAGCGGCGACCGGAGGGGGGATACCTAAAGAGGATACGCACATGATTGATTGGCAAACCGCAGGAGGGAAAATGGATATGTAGCGTAGCATATATAGAATCTAACCGTGCGTTCGGTATTTTGCTCAAAGAGCAGAGCGTGCAGAGCGGAGCCATAATCACTTGACCAGCGAGCGAACAGAGTAGTTGAACGCTGTATCAGAGTGCCCAAAACTTTAATAAACGAACGCTAATGAGCCTGCACCGAGTACACTTTTCAAATAAACGAACGGTAAATTAAACTCGGAGAACTCAGATCAAAATAACGAACGCACGGTACATATGTGTTAGTGGGAACGACGGGTGAGGGAGACGGCAGGGAGGAGGTAGAAATTACGCCGCTGGGATGCTACGGAATTCTCCGAGTGTTTGTCTCCAGACAAACTTACCATGATTGATTCATCTTTTCGTCAAATTCATAATTCAGTATTTCTTGTAAAATATATTTCAATACATTACGCTTGATCGTTTTGCTCAATCATTTTATATCATACCCCTACTATTCCAATTGTTAGGTATCTCCGAGGGTATCTCTTGTTGAAAATAAATACTAATAATTCTAATTGTTGAGAAAGAAGTTTTTCCAAATTGAAAACCGTTGATTTTTTTGTAGTGGCCAGCCCCAAATACTGGAAGACCGGTGTGAAGTCACTGATCTCAAAAATAAATGGATAAACAAAGAACGCTTCTGATGCTGCTAATTTACGAGGTCATAATCTAAACAATAACAACTGACTGGGACAGCTGTGAGCGTCCGCAGTAGATACATGTACTGTGCGTGCACAAAACCTGGCCAATGAAAATGAAGGAATTTCAAAATTTAGAACAGATGTTCGAAAGATAAGACACTGCGCAGGCGTTAGGCTGTTCCGTTGACCCCAAATTTTCGCACAAATTTTGCCAATCAAGCCGTATGATTGTTTATCCATTTATTTTTTAGATCAGTGTGTGAAGTTAGCACGCCGCTCGAGCACGCCAAAGTGTGAAGTTAGAAAAATGGTGTTTCTGGTTCAAATTTGGAAAGATGCTTGTTCAAGAGATGCTTTATCGTCCCTCAAAAGGAAAATTCCTTGCCAGCCGTCAAACTTATGAAAATCATCCCTTGTATATAAAAATATTGAAAATTTCATATTTTCTTATTTTTTGTTCAGACACCTAGATGATGTTTCACGTTCAAATTTGGAAGATTGCTTGTTCGAGGGATGCTTTATCATCCCTCAAAAGGAAAATTCCTTGCCAGCCGTCAAACTTAGGAAAATCATCCCTTGTATGAAAAAATATTGAAAATTTCATATTTTCTTATTTTTTCTTCAGACACCTACAAGGTGTTTCACATTCAAATTTGGAAGGATGCTTGTTCAAGGGATGATTTATCATCCCTCAAAAGGAAAATTCCTTGCCAGCCGTCAAACTTAGGAAAATCATCCCTTGTATGAAAAAATATTAAAAATTTCATATTTTCTTATTTTTTCTTCAGACACCTAGATGGTGTTTCACGTTCAAATTTGGAAGGATGCTTGTTCGGGGGATGCTTTATCATCCCTCAAAAGGAAAATTCCTTGCCAGCCGTCAAACTTAGAAAAATCATCCCTTGTATGAAAAAATATTGAAAATTTCATATTTTCTTATTTTTTCTTCAGACACCTAGATGATGTTTCACGTTCAAATTTGGAAGATTGCTTGTTCGAGGGATGCTTTATCATCCCTCAAAAGGAAAATTCCTTGCCAGCCGTCAAACTTAGGAAAATCATCCCTTGTATGAAAAAATATTGAAAATTTCATATTTTCTTATTTTTTCTTCAGACGCCTAGATGGTGTTTCACGTTCAAAGGACATGGCACTATTTAAGTGTAATTTGGCCCTCTGCTGATTTTTCTGAAATTTGGATATGTTGTAGTCGACACCAAAATAAGACTTTTTTATCATTGCGCCAAAGTTCTAGGTCTACCGGAACTGCCCGAAAAGTAAGGTCAAAGTAATAAAAACGGACATGAAGAAATGCTGATTTTAATGAATTATTATTCTTAATAAGTCAATGGTATATCTAGACAATAATCAACTCAATTTTAAACAAGTATCATAATATTTTCACATATTATTAACTATATTTCCATTAGCTACAAGGTGTTTTCCATAAGTATTTCGAAAAATCACATTTTACGAGTACCATATTGTATTATGGTATCTACGTAAAGTATGTGTATAATATGTATCTATATTTGTTTATCTAATCTTATACGAACACATAATTTTCGACAGTGGCGTAGAAAGGGGTAAGGAGCAGGAAGCTCCGCCCTTCTTCCGAAATTCCTCGAAATTCTAATACAGCGCCTCAGAAAAGCATTTTTATTTATTTTATTAGCAGAAATAAAAAAGTATGACAATATAGGTTGTAATAAAATTGTGTAGGTATGTCAATATAATATTCTAAAAAATGTTGTGGATACCACAGAATAAAAAAAAGCTAATGATACATGTCGGAAAACCTCGGAAAAAACCTACTACACTAATAAAAAAACATGGAAAGAAAAATTAAAAAAATATTTCATTATTTCCAAGTAGCATCATCTTTTTTAAAGTGAAGTACAGGGTGTTTTCAATGAACTGGCGCGTCGGAAAATAGACTTTGGATTTCAAAAAGACAATTTACTGTCGATGGGTGTAATTCGGCTAAAATATTTTCAAAATTAATCAAAATGGTCAGACTTTTGGTTATACCGGGTTGATGTCAACGTGCCTATTTTAAATAGGAAATAAACAGTTGAAAATCGAATTGCAATAGAAAAGCTTTGACAGATTTGTTTTGATGTTGCCAGAACTTTTGTAGTTGACAAAATCGAAAATAGCTTTTGACACGTTACTATTTAATGATAATTTCCTATCAAAATGGTAAACTGTTTTGTGTGTGCGACAACAAGATGAAAATCTGAATCGAAAGAGAACCGAATTGACTCTCTTGCACAGATCAAAATTTCGATTGCCAGATCAAAATATTAATGAAGATACGAAAATATGCGCAAATTGTGACCAGAGAATTCAAAAATGTATTGAATTAGAAGGTAACGAGACTGCCATTAGCATGGAAGTTTTAGTTCGGAAACGAACAGAAAAATGTTTTATTTGCAATGGTTTCACTAACAACAGACTTTTGCTTGATGCGCGTATCGATTTTTATATAAAAACTAATACCTTTATCCCCGATAAAGTTCGATGCTGTCTAGATCACAACTCTTTCTGGAAACGTCCAGTTACAATTTATGCAAAACATTATATCTATCCTGACACCCGTTTTATTAAATGGAAAAAAATTATCTGTATGGCTTTCAAAGTTGCGTGAAATGGTACGTTTATCATCCGAAAAGAAATACGACAGTGAGGAAAACTTCACGGATGAAGAAATTACTTCTCTAACTTCATTAAATAAAAACAAATTCGGACTTTATACGACATTTGCGGTCCTGTGGACGTAGGCGGACAAAGAAGGTATGTGACAAAAAAAAGTTTAATGGCATTTTTAATGAAATTAAGACAAGGACTCTCAGACACCTTTTTGAAATCTATTTTGAATTTTCCTTCTCGGCAATGTGTTAGTTTAAATATAAGCGTGGTTAGAAACAGTTTAATGGTAGGTTTTGTGAATGAAAATCTAGGGTTTGAGTCACCTCAAGTACAGGACAGAGAGAACTTTATACAAAGGCATATAACCGATTTCTCAAACAGACTGTATAATGAAGAACTAGCCGTTCGCAAGGCAATATTATATCCAGATTGTACGTACTTGAAAATACCAAAAAGTTCACAGTTTAGAATACAAAGACAGTCCTATTCGCCTCACAAACATTATAATTTATTAAAAGCTGGAGTTATTGTAGCCCCGGATGGTTACATCGTTAGTGTTCATGGACCCTATTTTTGCGATGCCAGAAACAATGATGCTCAAATTCTAGTAAGTGAACTAAATGCGGACAGGGAAAATGCTCAAAATTGGCTTCGCGATGGTGATATTTTTGTTACTGATAGAGGGTATCGTGATGCTGTCGAGTTCCTAGAAAACCTCAATGTCAATTGTGAAATGCCTCCTTTTTTGGCTAGAGGTCGGAGACAATTCACAACTGAACAGGCAAATCAGTCTAGGAAAATTACAAAGACCCGGTGGATCGTGGAATCTCGTAATGGGCATATTTAAAAGTATTTTTAAATTTTTCAGAGACCTTATACCCATACAGCACTGCTGTCACCTCAGTGATTTTTTGAAAATTTCTTGTGCAATAATAAATTGTTTCCACGAACCCGTTCATATGCAAAATCATGACGATGCTTTAGCCCAGACAATGTTTAATATAATTGAAAATCAAAACGTTAACCATTTGCAGATAATGATCATTTTCCTCATTTACCTTTAGAATATATTCGATCCAAAACATTTGGCACTTATCAGGTAAAATTAAGCCCTAGTTATATTCAAGATACTAATGCAAGGGAACGAAATAATGAGTTTATTTGTCAATCCCAACTTTTCAACAATAATTTGATCAGAGCTCGCATTTTATCTCGGTTCACAAACGCCGTAAAGAATATGCTCTTTATTGAGTTTAATGAAAATCAGGAAGACCAGATCACAGGAACTTACTGCTCGTGCAAGTCTGGTGCTCGCACTTTGGGTGTATGTGCTCATGTGGCTTGTGTAATTTGGTTTCTCGGTTACGCAAGACATGAGAATCGAATTACATATCCATCCAATCAGCTTTTACGAATTATTAATGATGCTGCAAATAGAGAAAATAATGCGAACATTATAGTGAACTAAATTATCAATTTATTAATTTTTTATTTTATTTTTTTCATATTATTTCTGTTTCCTGCTTTTAATTTTGAGCATATTTGTTTGTTTGTATAGATATGTATAACGATAAGTTTAAAAGATATCAAACTGGAAAGCAAAATACGTGTTGTGTATAGTTTATACGAAGTCAATCCGAATACCATAAAAACTCTGTCTTCCTATGAAATTGAGCATGTGCGTGCAACAGCCTAGGAATTAGAATTATAAATCTTCGTTCTCAGGAATTTCTAGGCTGTATATGCTTAATTTTATAAGAAGATGTCGCCTACACAGTTTTTATGCTATTCGGATTGACTTCGTATAAACTCTACAGTTGTGTACCCTCAATATTAAATAGAATTGATTCTACAACTTTTAAAAGTAAAAAAAGAATCGATTATCAACTGTCTATTTCCTATTTAAAATAGGCACGCTGACATCAACCCGGTATAACCAAAAGTCTGACCATTTTGATTAATTTTGAATTTATTTTAGCCGAATTGCACCCATCGACTTTAGTAAATTGTCTTTTTGAAATCCTAAGTTTATTTTCCGACGCGCCAGTTCGTTGAGGGACACCCTGTACTTCACTTCAAAGAAGTAGGAAGATGATGCTACTTGGAAATAATGAAATATTTTTTTCATTTTTCTTTCCACGTTTGTTTATATGTGCAGTAGGTTTTTTCCGAGGTTTTTCGATATGTATCATTAACTTTTTTTTTATTCTGTGGTATCCACAACATTTTTTAGAATATTATATTGACATACCTACACAATTTCATATTTTATTACAACCCATATTGTCATACTTTCTCATTTATCTGCTAATAAAGATGCTTTTCTGAGGCGCTGGTTTAGAATTTTAAAGAATTTTGGGAGGAGGGCGGAGCTTCCTGCTCCGCACCCCTTTCTACGCCACTGTCAAAAATTATTTGTTCGTATAAGATTAGATAAGCATGATATAAATACATATTATACACATACTTTACGTAGATATCATAATATATGGTGTTCGTAAAATGTGATTTTTCGAAATACTTATGGAAAACACCTCGTAGCTAATGGAAATATAAGGTTAATATTATGTGAAAATGTTATGATACTTGTTTAAAGTTGAGTTGATTATTGTGTAGATATAACAATGACTTATTTATAATAATAATTAATTAAAATCAGCGTTTCTTTATACCCGTTTTTATTACTTTGGCCTTTCTTTTCAGGCAGTTCCGGTAGACCTAGAACTTTGGCGCAATTATAAAAAAGTCTTATTTTGGTGTCGACTACAACATATTCAAATTTCAGGAAAATCAGCAGAGGGCCAAATTACACTTAAATAGTGCCATGTCCTTTGGAAGGATGCTTTATCATCACTCAAAAAGAAAATTCCTTGCCATCCGTCAAACTTAGGAAAATCATCCCTTGTATGAAAAAATATTGAAAATTTCATATTTTCTTATTTTTTCCTTAGACACCTAGATGGTGTTTCACGTTCAAATTTGGGAAAATGCTTGTTCAAGAGATGCTTTATCATCCCTCAAAAGGAAATTTCCTAGCCAGCCGTCAAACTTAAGAAAATCATCCCTTGTATGTAAAAATATTGAAAATTTAATATTTTTTCATTTTTTCTTCAGACACCGCCTAGATCTCGGCCTAGATGGTGTTTCACGTTCAAATTTAGAAGGATGCTAGTTTAAGGGATGCTTTATCATCCCTCAAAAGGAGAATTCCTTGCCAGCCGTCCAACTTAGGAAAATCCTCCCTTGTATGAAAAAATATTGAAAATTTCATATTTTCTTATTTTTTCTTCAGACACCTAGATGGTGTTTCACGTTCAAATTTGGAAGGATGCTTGTTCAAGGGATACTTTATCATCCCTCAAAAGGAAAATTCCTTGCCAGCCGTCAAACAAATAAGAAAATATGAAATTTTCAATATTTTTTCATACAAGCGATGATTTTCCCGAGGATTTTCCAAAGTTCGACGGCTGGCAAGGAATTTTCCTTTTGAGGGAAGATAAAGCATCCCTTGAACAAGCATCCTTCCAAATTTGAACGTGAAACACCATCTAGGTGTCTGAAGAAGAAAAAAGACAATATGAAATTTTCAATATTTTTTCACACAACTGATGATTTTTCTAAGTTCGACGGTTGGCAAGGAATTTTCCTTTTGAGGGATGATGAGGCATCCCTTGAACAAGCATTTCTTCAAATTTGAACGTGAAACACCATTTAGGTGTCTGAAAAAAAAATAAGAAAATATGAAATTTCCAATATTTTTACATACAAGGGAGGATTTTCCTAAGTTTGACGGCTGGCAAGGAATTTTCCTTTTGAGGGATGATAAAGCATCCCTTGAACAAGCATCCCTGCAAATTTGAACTTAAAACACCATCTAGGTGTCTGAAGAAAAAATAAGAAAATATGAAATTTTCAATATTTTTACATACAAGCATACAAGGGATGATTTTCCCAAGTTTGACGGCTGGCAAGGAATTTTCCTTTTGAGAGATGAAAAAGCATCCCTTGAACAAACATTTTTCCAAATTTGAACGTGAAACACCATCTAGGTGTCTGGAGAAAAAATAAGAAAATATGAAATTTTCAATATTTTTAGATACAAGAGATGATTTTCCTAAGTTTGACGGCTGGCAAGGAATTTTCCTTTTGAGGGTTGATAAAGCATCTCTTCAATAAGCATTTTCCCAAATTTGAACGTGAAACACCATCTAGGTGTCTAAGGAAAAAATAAGAAAATATCAAATTTTCAATATTTTTTCATACAAGGGATGATTTTCCTAAGTTTGACGGCTGGCAAGGAATTTTCCTCTTGAGGGATGATAAAGCATCCCTTGAACAAGCATCCTTCCAAATTTGAACGTGAAACATCATCTAGGTGTCTGAAGAAAAAATGAAATTTTCTAAATTTTTTCATACAAGGGATGATTTGCCTATGTTTGACGGCTGGCATGGAATTTTCCTTTTGAGGGATGATTCAGCATCCTTCCAAATTTGAACGTGGAACATCATCTAGGTGTCTGAAGAAAAAATAAGAAAATAAGTATGAAATTTTCAATATTTTTTCATACAAGGGATGATTTTCCTAAGCTTGACAGCTGGCAAGGAATTTTCCTTTTGAGGGGTGATAAAGCATCCCTTGAACGAGCATCCTTCTAATTTGAATGTGAAACACCATCTAGGTGTCTGAAGAAAAAATAAGAAAATATGAAATTTTCAATATTTTCACATACTTACAAGGGATGATTTTCCTAAGTTTCACGGCTGGCAAGGAATTTTCCTTTTGAGGAATGATAAAGCATCCCTCGAACAAGCATCCTTCCAAATTTGAACGTGATGAAACACCATCTAGGTGTCTGAAGAAAAAATAAGAAAATATGAAATTTTCAATATTTTCACATACTTACAAGGGATGATTTTCCTAAATTTGACGGCTGGCAAGGAATTTTCCTTTTGAGGAATGATAAAGCATCCCTCGAACAAGCATTCTTCCAAATTTGAACGTGATGAAACACCATCTAGGTGTCTGAAGAAAAAATAAGAAAATATGAAATTTTCAATATTTTTTCATACAAGGGATGATTTTCCTAAGTTTGACCGCTGGCAAGAAATTTTCCTTTTGAGGGATGATAAGGCATCCCTTGAACAAGCATCATTCCAAATTTGAACGTAAAACACCATTTTTCTAACTTCACCCTTTGGCGTGCTAACTCCACACAGGTAATTATTATAGACCTATCAAACCCTCGATCAAAGCCTAAACCTATTATGCGTAAAAGAGTGCTTGAAGAAAATGAGAAAATACAAGGAAAAATAAAATTTGTGAGATGTTTGTCACTATTGGCAAATGACATGTTAGTGGTGGTTTTAAAATTTAAAAATGAAACCCTAAAACTTTGGCATAAACCATAAACCGTACCCTGTAAACTAGGAAGGTTAAGAAAATCAATTTATAATAAATAACCCTTGGAATAACTCTATGTGTACAGAAAAATGGCTATTCTGGATTCTGGTATTCCTGTTACATTTTTCCAAATTTGAACGTGAAACACCATCTAGGTGCCTGAAGAAAAAATAAGAAAATATGAAATTTTCAATATTTTTAGATACAAGAGATGATTTTCCTAAGTTTGACGGCTGGCAAGGAATTTTCCTTTTGAGGGATGATAAAGCATCTCTTCAATAAGCATTTTCCCAAATTTGAATGTGAAACACCATCTAGGTGTCTAAGGAAAAAATAAGAAAATATCAAATTTTCAATATTTTTTCATACAAGGGATGATTTTCCTAAGTTTGACGGCTGGCAAGGAATTTTCCTTTTGAGGGATGATAAAGCATCCCTTGAACAAGCATCCTTCCAAATTTGAACGTGAAACATCATCTAGGTGTCTGAAGAAAAAATGAAATTTTCTAAATTTTTTCATACAAGGGATGATTTTCCTATGTTTGACGGCTGGCATGGAATTTTCCTTTTGAGGGATGATTCAGCATCCTTCCAAATTTGAACGTGGAACATCATCTAGGTGTCTGAAGAAAAAATAAGAAAATAAGTATGAAATTTTCAATATTTTTTCATACAAGGGATGATTTTCCTAAGCTTGACAGCTGGCAAGGAATTTTCCTTTTGAGGGGTGATAAAGCATCCCTTGAACGAGCATCCTTCTAATTTGAATGTGAAACACCATCTAGGTGTCTGAAGAAAAAATAAGAAAATATGAAATTTTCAATATTTTCACATACTTACAAGGGATGATTTTCCTAAGTTCAACGGCTGGCAAGGAATTTTCCTTTTGAGGAATGATAAAGCATCCCTCGAACAAGCATCCTTCCAAATTTGAACGTGATGAAACACCATCTAGGTGTCTGAAGAAAAAATAAGAAAATATGAAATTTTCAATATTTTCACATACTTACAAGGGATGATTTTCCTAAGTTTGACGGCTGGCAAGAAATTTTCCTTTTGAGGGATGATAAGGCATCCCTTGAACAAGCATGTTTCCAAATTTGAACGTAAAACACCATTTTTCTAACTTCACCCTTTGGCGTGCTAACTCCACACAGGTAATTATTATAGACCTATCAAACCCTCGATCAAAGCCTAAACCTATTATGCGTAAAAGAGTGCTTGAAGAAAATGAGAAAATACAAGGAAAAATAAAATTTGTGAGATGTTTGTCACTATTGGCAAATGACATGTTAGTGGTGGTTTTAAAATTTAAAAATGAAACCCTAAAACTTTGGCATAAACCATAAACCGCACCCTGTAAACTAGGAAGGTTAAGAAGATCAATTTATAATAAATAACCCTTGGAATAACTCTATGTATACAGAAAAATGGCTATTCTGGATTCTGGTATTCCTGTTAGATGCCATTCTTGGCAAAATGGAATATTTATCTAGCAGACAATGACAAAATTGACTGAGGTTCTCACTGAGGTTCTCACAATAAGTAACGAGGCAATTAACCCAAATGTCTTGTAAGCAAGGGTAAGAAGGATCTGACCATAAGTAAATAAAAATTCTATGATCTGAAAGCACATTAGTAAATATTCTAAAACCTATAGGCACTTGTATGCAGGATGCACAATAGTAGTGGTAGTGTTCTGATAATAACGAGGATAATAATAATCAGACAATGAATTTATTGGGAAGTTTTTAACAGTCACAAGAGTATGAAGCCTAGTCCAGACCTGACCTACATACATTTGCCCGCGCCAAGTTTCCTGACAAGATGGGAAACTTTGTTTTTATCGCTTTTGAAGCAAGTCTGGACGAGTTCGAAGCAAATGTTTGTTGTTTCAAACAATCTTATCAGTGGTGGTGCTATTTGGTGACATGTTTTTGTCTTTAGTCTGGACGCAATTGCTACCTCGTTCAAAAACTAAATCTTCTTTGAAACAAAAGACCTACACACATGTATAAATGTTTTGTTTAGGGGCAAATTTTTCCAAACATTTGTTTGTGGGTAGTGTATGTAGGTCTGGACTAGGCTTTAAACCTCCCTACCTAGATAAAATAAATGAAATTTTGATGTAAAGTTTTTTTCCATAAACTGTCTTACCTCAAATTTATACCAATCGGTATTCCACTGCGGGTGTAAAGTCCTACGACAGACATCAGTTTTATAAGTAGTGTTGCCCAATTTTATTTCCACATATGCATCTGTAGTGTCACTGGATCTATCCATTACCGGAAGATTTTTCCCAGAAATAATTTTCACCTTCACTTTTCCAGGCATTTTATGTTAATGTTTATAAAATTATAAATATGGTAAGTTACATTTAAGCACTTATGTCGAATAATTATACAAACTGACAACACCAAAAATTGTGCCAAAAACGTAGCACACAACTGGGACCAAATAAGATAGCCTGCATTTTATATTTGATTCGGTATTTTTGGTAACTTTTCAAACATATTTTGAATGAACTACTGTTGGTGCTATTTTTAGGATTTTCCGATAATTATTAATACCTACATTTTTAGTTTTCAGTTTTGCCTTGAGGCTCAGGCTTTCAACACAAGTTTTTTATATTTTTTTTAAGTAACTGTGGCCCTTTACCTTCAGCTAAGCTAGGCTGATGAGGCTCAGGAAACATGAGGTTAGAAATCCAATTCCGATTAATGGGATATTCGGATTTCGGATGGTTCTAGTCTAGAGGTTTTCATTCGTATCTGCTAGTACTGCCGTGATCAGGTTTAGTACTCCCGTTCTCAATAGTTGTATTCCTTTCACACCTAGGAGGAACTCCGGAACAGCTCCGGGGCGTTACGCGCTTATTCCTTTCGAAAAGTGTTTGTTGCACCGCCTTTCAAATCGGGGTCTTTCAATAACCCTTTTCACGTGACTCCGGTTTAACAAACCGCAACATACACATACCGCAACATACACATACCGCTCAAATTCGAGTGGTATAAATCACGTCACTTTGTAACCGGGTTAGAAAACGATATGTCATTTCTCTAACCATCGGCTCGGCGAATAGTTACGTTTAACGGTTAGAACAAAAACAAAAGAAAATTTGTAAACAACAGAGAGCGGGAAAATTGTGACAGGTGTAAACTGAAATATTAAGTTGTGTTTTGTTAATATTTTAAAGTTTCTACCTACCTATAATCAATTGACGAACATGGGAGCAATTAAACCTAAAATAAATAGTAGGGACTTTTTTTTTTCGAGATACACGGGAAATTTTAGTGCAGTTACTAGAAGGTAAATCAACCTATTATAAATATTTGACAAGTGGTTGGATTGCTTAAATTTTAAAATAACATTTTTCTAACCGTTCGTTTTCAAGTGGCATTTTCAATAACGTCATCACTTGACATAACGCTACTAACCGTTTTGTAACCCGGTTAGTTTAAACCGGTGCCACGTGAAAAGGATCAATGGGTCGACTACATGGAGCGAGTAGCTCGAGTGTTCCAAACGCTTGAAATGATTACAATGGTGGCGTTCACCAGCACTCAAGTTGAGTGATTAGTCAGCGGCTTTGTTGAAAACCAAAGAACTAAACAAACACACTGGAACGGTGGCTCCATAATGTTCCTACGGTTCCTACGCAAGGTTTTATGCCAGGAAGGACAACAAACAAGAGGGATCTGCATCTCTCTCTGCACTATGGCGGCTATTGAGAGCAGTCCCCGGATTTTATTTTACGGGTCGAGTCGAATTGTCTCGATATCGAATACGACAGCTCCGGACTTACTGTGTAATAGGTATTGATAAATCGGAAAATAGAATCGCTATTTTGACAATTCGATACGAATTTCCACTCGACTCGTAAAATAGAATCCGGCAGCTGCTGTGTTTGGATCATTGAGGTTAAGAAGATGAAGAAGCTCTTCTTTCTTTTACATTAATCGCAACGAGTGCGAACGAGACAATAATCCCTCCGTATTGCTGGGTTGCATACAGTGTGTCCCGCTTAAGGACTGACCACCCTTCTAAAATTTTTATTTTACAACCGATTCAATTCATTTCGTTTTGTCTTGTAGCTACTCGAATATGGCACTTATTAGGCTCATAATTTTATTTCTACGGCTGCACTGGTTTACAGGGTGTCCACATTTATAGGCTCAAATTTAAATTAGTACTATTAGGGATTTTTTTAGAAAAAATCTGTTAGCAGATTCTTGTTTAGAATGGTCTAAAACCCTAATGTACGAATTTTTGTTCCAATAGGATACAGGGTGATCACAACAAATTTTCAAAATTTACTGGACCAAACCGGAAAAATTTCACATTTTGAGACAAGCTTACTACAAGTTTTGGTTAAGGATGTTCTAAAACTATGTTGTATCAAGTTTTGTTGTTCTCATGGCCTCAAAATATGAAATTTTTCCGGTTTGGTCCATTAAATTTTAAAAATTTGATGTGATCACCCTGTATCCTATTGGAACAAAAATTCGTACATTAGGGTTTTAGACCATTCTAAACATTCTTGTTTAGCAGATTCTTCTGCTATCAGAATTTTTCTAAAAAAATCCCTAATAGTACTTATTGAAATTTGAGCCTATAAATGTGGACACCCTGTAAACCAGTGCAGCTGTAGAAATAAAATTATGAGCTTAATAAGTGCCGAATTCGAGTAGCTACAAGACAAAAAAAAATGAATTGAATCGGTTGAAAAATAACAATTTTAGAAGGGTAGTCGGTCCTTAAGCGGGACACACGGTATATCAAAATTCGCCTCACTAGCATAAAATACAGTGGCATAAACCTTTACATACAGTGGCGACAATAGAGGTCCCGCCGCCATATTGTTCCCAACCTCTTGTTACTTTTAAATATTAATATATAGAATTAAAATGGACACTTCGATTGGGAACAAGATGGCGGCGTTTTCAATAAAAATATATGGGATTTTAGAACCAATCAAAAATAAGACAGCAATTGTCGCCACTGTGGTAATAGAGTCACTGTAGCATAAAGCAGTGCGCCCGTTCATGTGTGCTGAGTGTTTGTTTAGTTCAATGTTGAAAACAGATGAAAATCATCTCTAGGCCAATCAAAACTGTTCTACCTTGTGTATTCCACTGGTTGGAACAAAAACGCTTACTAATCACTTAACATGTTGAGTGCTGGTGAACGCGACCACTTAGTTGTATTTCTTTCAAGAGTTTAGAACACTAGAGCTACTCGCTCCGGCTCCGGTGTTAGTCGATCCAGATTTGAAAGGAACGCTGCATTTTACATACTTAGAACGCCATAGAACGTATAGTCATCAAATACGTTGTTTACAATTGTTTATGATAGATGTTCATTTAAATCCTATATATTCATATTTATAATTAGCAAGATGTAGGGAATGGCGGCGGTACTTCTATTGTCGCCATTGTTTGTGAAGGTTTATTTAGTCACTGTACTTGAAGCCAGCTCGTTGCCCCCCAAATATTAGTCCGCGAACGTAGTCGAAAGTCGAAAATGTGAAATGAGGGCGGCCTTCACATTCCAACGTCCGACAGGTATTACCAAAGTTTACGTATTACCGGATAAATGAGGTCATGGACGAGTCGTCGGGCGATCATTGAAGCTAGAGATGAGCTAAGTCGCGAATATTCATTCGCAGTTATAACTGTGAATGCGATTTTTTATTCACTGCGAATATAAACTGCGAATGATAATTGTGGCTCCATACGTCGTGTTGCGGTTGCAAGTGCGACGTTAAGTAGGTAGAACCGATAATCATTTACTAGGTAGTTAAATATTAGGGCATTTACTTACAACAGTTACAACTGTAAATTAATATTATTTACTTACCTAAAAAAATTCAAATATTATCACAGGACAGGTGAAACAAATAAAATATAGGTTTAAACAAGGTATGGTGAATAAATAATAAAATATACGCGTTAAATTGAAACAACTTCGCAGTTCGCGCCTTTCGCGGAAATGGCTTGCACGCAGAATGCGGGCGATGTGGCGCATAGCGACGCAGGGATGTGCGTCTACACGTAGACTTTCATTGTCTACTTTACGTGTAGACAATGTAGACAACGTGTCAACAATGTAAAATAATATAGACGAGACATTCGAAACACGGACGATTGCGAACGCGCCGAACGCGGTCGTTTATTTTTCGTTGCTACTTGCTATTTGCTCATGCTACCTGCTACCATCGAAGTTTAACTGTGAACGCAGCAATCTGCTGCGTTCACTATTCGCTAGTCGACATCTCTCTGTCTCTGTTCGGTGTGTGCAGACCAATGTGAACTGCAGTTCCGCGAGTTCACGTCAGCTGTTTGCAATAATATGCAATATTCTAATATTCACATTTCGCAGTTTATTTTAAAATAATTAGCAGATTGCGATTGCGACTTTTCATTCGCAGTGAATTTTTAGCAGTTCGCGATTTTCTGCTCATCTCTAATTGAAGCTGAAGGCACTCTGGGGCCGGATTACGATCATTACGAACATCCGCATGGGCGTCGTTACGAGGTTTCTCAGGGGTGGAGGGGGGGGGCAGCATTATAATAATGATCAGTCCCAATAGCGCCGAAGGCGAAATTTTTTTCGGTGCCACGCCACTTTTTTGAGCATTTCAACGTACTTATTCGATATCGATAGTTAAAAATGATGGTATTTTTTTCCGCAACAAATTCACTGTTCGCATCATTTGTTTGGGTAATTGTCTAATAGCCGGTATTATAAAACACTGAACAGGGCCATAGCTAGAGTCAAATTTATAATAGGGCATGACAAATTTGACATAGGGCATACCTACTTGCCCCCTCCTTAAATTTTTTATAGGTAAACAAAATGGGGCTAATGGCGCCGATCACCGAAGGCAAACTTTTCAATAAATCAAGGTTCAGGTTTGTCTGGTAATGGGTATGTTAATGACGCATCTGATCGGTACCTTATAGAGATTTGCATTATGTTGAGGCACACTAGATCCTATAGATGATGTCATAAAGTTACCTGGCAACCTACCTCTCTTGCCTCTATCAAACAACTTTGCAATAAATAACATCTCTGGCAAGTAAATAAAATGGCGCAGATGCCCGCGCCGGCCGCCTTCGGCCATTCGTACTCTTTCAAAACAAAAAAAACTTCCTCTGTGCAAACGTCAAACATTGTTCATTACATTTGGGCGACTTAGGCGTTTTCGAAAACATTGATTCTCGCTTACTCGATTTTAGGCATTATCTACTCTTAAATTTTCTAGGGAAACCTTAATGCATGTTGATTTTTAAAGGTAGGGCATTATCATTTAAAAGATAGGGCATTGCCCCCCAATGCCCCCCCTGGCTACGGCCCTGCATTGAACCGATGGTTGAGTTTCAACTTTCGGTTTACTTCATGCAAATCGATAGGATTCAACCGAAAGTTGAAACTCAACCATCGGTACGAACTCTGTTTTACTGCTTTCTTGTTCAAAAGACTATTTCTAGGGGGGGGCAAATGCCCCCTCTTGCCCCCCCTCCCCACCCCAAACGACGCCATGAACATCCGATACGACCGATACGTTTTCGAGTCGAAGAGGGGTCGAAGACAAACTCGAACCGTAGACGCATCTAGGGTTGCCAACCGTCCTGTATTAAGCCTAGTACTCATAACTGCGAAATTCGCATTTTTTTGACATTGCGTTGACAATTTGACGTTTTATGCGTGTATCAAACGTCAAATTGTCGAAGCAATGTCAAAAAAATGCGAATTTCGCAGTTATGAGTACTAAGCTTTAGGAAGGACGTCCTGGGGTGCGTTCAAGGACGGCAATGCTAATGCCAAAACCTACTTTTCCCCCTCCACTTGTAATGCCGAACCACGTAGGTTGGAGCCGAACTCCAACGCAAAATGCCAATTTTGGCTTGGCTGTAGCCATTCCTGAACGCAGCCCTGGATTTCGAGCGATTTTAATAGATTTGTCCTTCGTCCTTCCGAGCCCTTAAGAAGGACGCATTTTGTCCTGGATTTTAGCCAGTTGCTCAAACAATATAGAATAGTAAAAGATTTTTTTAAAAGTAAATTATTATACTTATTTATTTCCACTGATTTTTGTTAAACTTTAACATGTTTCGCTACACTGTAGCTTCATCAGAAAGATGTAGACATAAAAGTGAAATTGTCAAATATAAATAAGGTAAAAACTGGTCTAATTTTACGTTCATCTAAAAAGGTATTATACAATAAATAAATTTAAAAGTGGTGAATTGTTTAAATCTAATTGGTCATTCAGTAAACAGTCTAAATTTTTAAGTTTGTTTATTTCTAGAGATTCTAGAAAATTTAATTTTAACCCTTTGTTTTCATTATGTAAAATTTGAAATTCATTATTAAAATTATGATTAGATTCTATTAGATGATTTGCATAATTTGAGTCTGTTTTCTTTTTATTGAAACTATTATAATGTTCTTTAATTCTAGTACCAAAATTTCTACCTGTTTGTCCTATATATACTTTGGGACAATCTTTACAAGATAATTTATAAACTCCAGATTTATCACATATTTTAGTTTTAGATTTATTATTTTTCAAATGAATGCCTGCTAATGTATTGTTAGTTTTGAAAGCAACATTTATATCGTTTTTGTTAAGAAATTTGCTAATTTTATTAATAGCTTGTCCTTGGAAAGTAATAGTTTTATAATTATTCTTATAAAAATATAGAATAAAAGATTTTTTTACTATTTATGATGACATCCAACAACATTGCACTGTTGCGCACTGTCATTTGCGAACGAAGCAGTTAGTTAGGCCGGAGTCTCATGCATCCGTTTTCCGACGAAACATGTCCGAAAAACTTTCTATTTTGACATATTTTCTTACGATTATATCAGAATAGAAGGTTTTTCGGACATCTTTCGTCGGAAAACGGATGCATGAGACTCCGGCTTTAGAAATTAAGGGTTTAAAGCATGTTTAAAGCTTACTTTTCATGCATCCGTTTTTCCGTCAATCCGATGATCCGGAAGTATATTCCTATTTTTCCAATATTTTGGCGCCAAAATACTGAATCAATATTAGGTTTGTTCCAACCGGCAGTAATTTCCAGTAATATTACTGGCACACATGCGCAATTGTGAAATGCTATTCCAACCAGTTAAAATTACTAATTTAGAATTAGCGATAATTGACAGTTCGTCGTTCCAACCGGAGTTACGGATAGTAAAATTACGGTTCAAACGATTCTTGCTTGAAAGGAAGAACTGTTGGTTCTAAAATTAGACGCATGCGTAGTGGGGTCGAAAACGGTTCAGTGGTTGAACAACAACGAACATAAATAATAATACATAACCCAGAACCTCAGTTTTTTGTTTATTTAAATTATTTATTTGAAAATGACTGCTATAGAAGTTAAGTAATTTTATTTTATTTATTCTCAGAGTTAAATCTAATTTTTGTCTTATATTAGGTTAAGAAGAATTCCTTATTGTGGTGGAAGATGATTCACCTGCAAATATGCAAGTTATGTTGATTTTGTTATTTTCATCTTGTGTTGTGAGTACTACTAGTTCAAAAAACGTTCCAACAAGTTATTTAGTATAATATTAATGTTTTTGATTGCGCAGTCGCATTAGCGCGGTTACGGACGATAATATTACAGTAATAGGTTCGTTCCAACCCAGCCAAAAACCGTACAATGTACGGTCACGGTCATGCGCCATAGGTTAAACGCGTTCCAACCGAGTGATGATCGTTTACCGTACAGTTTCGTTGGCGTTCCAACCAAACCTGGGATCGTTCGAGAACTGGTTTTAGCACCGTCATTTCGATCCCGAGTGGAAAGCAAGAACCGCGTGGACTGATTCATGACTGACATGCGTAATTCAATTTTTGTCACCTGTTTTTGTTGTTCATGTTGTTGTTAAACAACCAATTTCCAATCTAACTTATAAAACTGTAGCATTTTTATTTTTTCAAGTGAAAAAAAGTACAAAATTTATTATCAGCTATTTGCTAAACCTTGATGTTATCAGCTTGCAAGGATTCAGTTTTAGATTCTTGATAATGAATCAGCGTTGGTGTTCGATTTTCCTTTTTTATATATTATTTTGTAATCCTAATCCTATATTCTTCTATTTTAATTTGCAAACAAACAAATTTAGGGTTAAAGTCTCGGTTAAAGTTATTTGAACTGTCGTCATTACGAAAACAATCATGAAACCGTTCCAACTACCCGTTGTTTCTGTACCAAGATAAAACCGTGCACGGTCAACGCATGCGCCTGCAATCGATCCTAACAGTTCCGAAACCGTTTCATGACGATACGAAAACGGGGGGTTGGAACGAACCTATTGCAGGTTGGAACAAACCTATTATAGGAATACTTCCGGATCATCGGATTCACGGAAAAACGGATGCATGAAATGTAAGCCTAATTTTTTGGTTTTTAAAATGTTTATTTCATTTTTTTATCCAGTAATATTTTTCAAATTTATTTTGTTTGAAATTAATAAAATGTTATATGATTAGGTGTCCTTTTTTGTTACTCTGTGTCCTTGTTTGTTTACAGCTTTGTCCTGGATTTCAAAAATTAATAGTTGGCAATGTTGGATAAACTGATATTCATATCAGTGAAACAAAAATTAATTAATTAAATTTTCATTATTAGTCTATACTTTGCTAATTTATATCGCAGCTATGGATGACTGAATGTGTTTATAATAGTTTTTATACCTATGTAAGATAAACAGATGAGGAATCGTTTACTCAAGAAAAGGTTTGTAATAATTCTTTGTGTTGATGTTGCGAGAAGATTACAAACACACGAATCGGCTAAATCAGCTGTCCGCAAGTACAATGGCAGAATGCGAAAACTCTCGCTGGAGGTGACGTCAGTTGCAGTTCTTTTTTATTGTTGCGTTTACTATGTGTGAATAGTAAATGAAATGCATCATTCATCATTGAATACATGGAATTGATGGGAAACTTTGCAGTGTTCTTATGGATTATGATTAGAATATCTAAAGATTGCAACCATGTTACGCTTTATAAGTTGATATTTAGAAATGCAAAAATTAAATACCAATACCAACCCAAAGTTACCAATACTAACTCAAACTAGCTCGAACCAAATAGCAACAAAACGAAGCAAAACGCCCTCCAATACCCAATGACATAACAAGAAAAACAAGAACAAAACTAAAACAAGTGTGCGTGCAAGAAGGACAGAAACGATTCCGTCAACAGCAGGTTGTCGGAAGCTACGGAATGGTTCTCGATCCGAGTTGTCTTGCTTCGAGGTTTCGAGTACGTTCGTAATGCGTTCGTAACGGCTTTTCCGAAAAAAAGATGGAAGATTGAGGATTCGATTCGTATCGGATGTTCGTACAGCCGCGTCCAGATTAGTGAATAAATGCGTTGCGTTAAGGTTGCGTTGATTTCGGGATTCGCTACAAATTTTTGCGGCTCAAATTTGGTATCTCGACCCACATAAATATTTGTGCTGTGCGCCGTGCGTTCTTGCTCAACACGTGTGTGGCGGAGGTGTGGGTATATGGCTTTCGTAAGCTTTTTATCCATTCTTGCAATTCTGGGCACGATCTTGAATCTTGTTTATCAAAATTTCAAAATCATTTGGAGACATACAAAAAAAAATTTGAAACGACCTGTAATTTCATCCATAGATAGAAAGATATAGACTTCGATACTCGCTTCGATAGGATATTCAATAATGTGCTACCATCAGAGTGTCTCCTTATATGCTGATACAGATACTTAACACGTTCTCTGCCGTGTCGGTCATTTTGACCGAAATGTGTCCTGTCACACCACGTCGCGTCGGTCATTATGACCGAAAAATTCATCGATTCTATTTCTGCTTCTAGGGCGCCATCGGTCCTAAATATGGTGCTGTGTATAGGGCGTGACCGAAGTGGCCTATTGAGCAAATGGCACATGAAAAATTTTTGATATTTTTTCTCTATCTGTTCTTACATATTTTTTTTCCAAATTGAGTAGGTAAACACGTTATCTCACGGAAAACATTTATTTATAAACATAAAAGTATCATATCAACTGGCGCCGACAGACAATTCCAGTCCAGGGCTGGGATCACGACAAGTAGAATTCCACTAGAATTCTACTTTCATGATTTCAGGTTGCCTAGCAACAGTGATCATCGCGTGTAGTGTATGCGATAAATAGGTCGCGGGTGACGTCATGAAAGTAGAATTCTACTTGTCGTGATCCCAGCCCAGAGTCCTCCCACCATGCGAGTAGGCAATGAAGGTCGAGCCGAAATCGTGACCGACGCGGCGTACATCGGTCAAATAGGCACCTTGCATCAATTTTTTTTATTGCTGATTTCGTTAGTCGGTGAAAAATAAGTCAACACGTGTTTTTTCTTTTTCTTGTTAGGCCGTGATTATGTTGGAGCTGTGATAAGCCATAAAAGCAACGATACTGATACTAATGATACTTTACATTAGTATCGTTGCTTTTATCGTTTATCACAGCTCCAACATAATCTCGGCCTTAGTCAAAAATTTGCGGAGATACAACGCTTTGAAATGTAATTATTTTTCATATCCTATGACGTCACACATGCTCAATATATCTATATAGACAAAACTTAATATTGGTATAACTTTCAGAATAATCATATTTGAACAAAATAAAAAAATACGTATCGATTTTTTTTCGATTTCCTACAGTTTGCAATAAACAATAATCAATTTAATTTTTCGTGCAAGGAATCTATTGAACAAATTGTGCCCTCCACGCAGCGTCGGTCATTTTGACCGAAATTTCCAAAAATGTAATATTTTCCCTTTTTGATAACATAAAATGTTGAAACATGTTTCTCTTATTTCTAATACATCTTCCGGATCAAAAAAACCTCTTGGCGCAGGATGACCAAATCTCTCAAAACACGTTGGCAGAGAACGTGGTAATCCTCCAATAGCGCCTGGTTTTGTTTCTTTTTTTCTCTTCTTTTTCTTCATAAGAATGAGGCGCATAACTATGAAAACAGCACATTTTTTCTTGCAATTATAGCCGCTTTCCAGCTGACTTGTGTTTGTGCTTCAAGCACGGTGCAGCAGTGTCCTGTGTGAAACGCAAAAGTTAACAGCTCTCGAAGTGCAGTACAGCTGCTATTATCAATCAATCTAAATAGCCAGGGGCGTAGCGAAGGCCTCTAGTTTGGGAAGGGTGACATTCCTAATTTCCCAACTTTATTAAAACATTTAAAAAAATCATATGTAGCATCGCACAAATGCGCATCTGTAGTGACGTCACAAGGGCATCGGCGCTTGACAATAATAGGCAATCCTCCTTGCTTATAATCATTGGTTTGTGTCAATCGTTTGTCGGCTGTCATTGTCATTTTCCGTCTCTCAACGTTATATCTTTCTTCTCTCTCGTCTCTCGTGTGCCGAAATTTGCCAAAACGTGTCGTTACGTGTAACGTGACCCGTCTTTCAAATCGCTTCACATTCTCGGCCAAATCAGACCGCCGCCTAAGAAGTTTCACTTCTAAAAAATAATGTGTAGCATTTCACACGTGTTGAAAAGTGAAAGTTTTTAAAAACTATACCCTCCCTCATACAGCTTTAAGACTTAACGCATGAGTCGGGGTAAAGACGAAAGGCCACACAAAAGGGTGACGCGCATCTATAGTGACGTCACAAGGGTATCGGCGCTTGACAATAATAGGCAATCCTCTTTACTTTTAATCCTGGGTTTGTGTCAATCGTCCCTCGTCTGTCATTGTCATTGGCTCGCTTTCTCTTCTCTACAGTTTACGTTATATCTTCCTTCTCTCTCGTCTCTCATGTAACGAAATTTGCCAAGACGTGATGTTGACGTTACGTGATGCGTCTTTCAAATCACTCTCCATATTCTCGTCTAAATATCAGACCGCCGCCTAAGAAGTTTTACTTCAAAAACTGATAAAAAGTTTGAAAGGTATACAGGGTGTCCCGGATAAGGATGCAGTCTACAGGGATCTTGGCAACCATAAGAGATACAGGGTTGGTTAAATTTGGAAAAAGTTTCGCATTACTGAGCTCAGTGGCCTCATGTTTTGATATTCTAGAAATTCCGAAAGATTCCGAAGATATCCATAAGAAACCGAATTTTGCCGAAATCGTTTTTATTTTTTCCTGACTTTATTTGAAATGATATCGCAAAATAAACTTCACATTTTCATTGCCACTTTTTCTCCAGTACATGATAATGTTACCAGACATTTCGTTTCTTCGCGATCATCTTCAACTTGTTTTTTTCAAATGGTCGAGTTTTTTATTTTATGCCTAATAAACTAATTTTTCTTCTAAATCCAATGACATATCAAGCTCATAATTCCAGGAATATTAATTTTCACTAGTGGTCCCATTAACGGGCCTCCGCGATCTCCAGACATTACATTGATGGATTCTGAAAAGTCAGTTAACTTCATCCTTAAGGGTCAAATTTATAGTCATTCCTTGAAGGCGTCCTCAAGGATCCCTTACTGAAGGCTGCCTCAAGGAGTCCTTAGCTTCTTCGTTTTATAGTCGCTCCCTTCATTGAGTCTCCCTTAAGGAAAGATTACATATGGCAACTGTGTAATCGAATGCTTTTTTGACAGAAAGGATAGGTTATACGACCTGTCAAGAACGGCGGCTGTCAAAAGTTAGCCAGGGCAGGCGAATGTTGGAGACAAAGTGCGTAAAAATATGTGTAAAATTTCTGCATTTTGTTGTGTAGTGGAATGTTGTCGTAGGGGAGAACGCGACAGCCTTAAATTTTATAAAATATCATCGGAACTGAATCGAGAACGAGAACATCGTGATAAAGTTTAACAAAACGAATTATCAAAAATCAGAAGATAACGCTGGGTTAAATGCAATCAAACGTGAAGATTTAACTGGCAGTCGCAGTAAATTAAAATATGCTGTAATTTGTTCAAGATATATGTATATTAGTACTTATTATTAAATATTAATACTTTAGAGCAAATATTATTATTAAATGTAGGTATATTATTGAAGCGTGTTCGATTGTGTGACACTACCCTTGTGTTACACAATCGAATTGTATGCTCTGGCTGAATTTTTGTTGTTGGAATGCCCTCTAAAATCAGAAATGAGTGAAAAAAAAGTATCTTACTATTTTTACTCCCACCAAACAAAAGTGTTGTTAATAAACTTAATGGAAAAATACAAATCTGCTATTGAAAATAAAAAAACACACAGCAAAGGGAGGCTCAAGGTAGCTTTAGACCTACCTTGGACTTAAGGGATCCTTGAGGCTTCCTTAACCGACTATAAAACAGGATTTTATTTGAAGGATGCCTCAAGGTCTAAGGAAGCCTCAAGGAACGACTATAAATTCGACCCTAAGAATCCTCAAAAGACAAAATCCATCGATGTAATGACTGGCGATCGCGGAGGCTCGTTAATGGGACCACTAGTGGAAATTAATATTCCTGGAACTATGAGCTTGATATGTTGTTGGATTTAGAATAAAAAGAAGAGTTTATTGGGCATAAAATAAAAAAAATCGACCATTTGAAAAAACAAAGTTAATGATGATCGCAAAGAAACGAAACGTCTGATCAAAAATCTAATAACATCATCATGTAGTGGAGAAAAAGTGGCAATGAGAATGTGGTAGTGGTGGAGGACTATCGATGGCGCTATCGATAACTATCGATAGTATTGACTATCGAAATATATCGATAGTTTTTTTCAACCATCGATAGTTTTCGATAGTTGGCTGTAACGCCCATTAATAAGCGAAAGTTAGGTTAGATGCACAAAACTGAACTGCAAAAACAAGAATCGTAAACTACTAACGATTGCTCATCCTCATAAGACGTAAGTTTGCCAGTTCTTGAGTGGGCAAGGCCTGCGAGTGACCTCACAGTTATCAGTACCTTATAGCGGTAACGTCACCCGCAGGCCTCGATGGGATGCTTGCAATTCAGGCTGTGCTTTTGAGTTAATTTTTTTGTCGATTTTAAATGTAGAAAAGCTGATTTTAAAAATGGAAATTTTTTATAAAAAGCAATCTAAAAAGACTTTCACTGTGGTGCGTGGTGCCATTTCTGACAAAAGTTCTTGAAGGATGTTGAAATAATCGATAATGATAATGATTTTTAAACAAAAATTCTAGGCTTTCAGAATAGGATATTTTTATTTTCGGAAAAAAATATGTTCTCCGCAAATGATAGATGTTGATGTTTAAAGATCAATGAACTATTTCCTAGAATCATATTTTTAGTAGGTACGTCAAAAAGAACATAAGGTTTTTGTCTATCTATCTATCCTTTGCTAACTGATGTAATTTACATTCATATGACGTACAGATATCTTTAAATATTTCCTTATAACTTGTAACTAATTACTATCGAAAACTATCGATATTAATCGATAGTCAAGGTCCCGACTATCGATAAATATCGGGACTATCGATAGTTCTCCACCTCTAGAATGTGGAGTTTATTTTGCGATATCATTTCAAATAAAGTTAGAATAAAATAAAAACGATTTCGTTAAGAAATCGCCGTGACCACTGGGATTTTTTCATCCTGATGTTGTCCGGTGATTTTGCAATTCATTACGAATTACGACACGTGACAGGATCCTAATGTTAATTTTAATTAGTCGTCGCAAATAAGGTGCGCAAATTTTTGTCTACCAATTTCTCCCAACTTTAAATTTTTTATCCAAGTTTTCCCAACTTTCGATATATTTTAGAAACTTTTTTATTTTAGAACCCCCCCCCAGGGCTCCGTCCCTGTAAATAGCGAATTCCATTTGTCGAATTAGTGCAAAAAAATGTATCCTTATCCTATCCTTACATGTTACATGCTTTTAGAAAAAGATGCGGATACACTCAGTGCGCACTGACTGACAAATGGAATTCGCCATAATTCATAATTCATCAGAAGACATCACAGATTCACAATTTGTCAAAATCGATGCGTTCGCGAAAAAATACGTCCACGTCGTCCACACTAGAACGATGTTGCGCCGCAAATCCCTTTGATGTCTTCAAATAAACCGACAATCCGCGGATCGCGTGTGGTGAATGCCGCGGAAATTTCCGCGTGCGTCCGCGTCCGTATGCAGCGAACAGGTCCACACTCGCATAAATTTGTATCGCAAACACAAATTTGTGCCGAATGCCATGCACAGCGTAAATTTAAGTGATGGGTCCACGGGTTTTTAGGTTTAAACCCAAAAAACCGGTTTGGGTTTAAACCACTGATCTAAAAAATAAATGGATAAACAATTCATACGGCTTGATTGGCAAAATTTGTGCGAAAATTTGGGGTGAATATTCTACGAACAGTTGTGCAACGCAACAGCCTAACGCCTGCGCAGTGTCTTATCTTTCGAACAACTGTTCTAAATTTTGAAATTCCTTCATTTTCATTGGCCAGATTTTGTGCACGCACAATACATGTATCTACTGCGCACGCTCACAGCTGTCCCAGTCAGTTGTTTTTGTTTAGATTTTGACCTCGTAAATTAGCAGCATAGAAGCGTTCTTTGTTTATCCATTTATTTTTGAGATCAGTGGTTTAAACCCACCCGGGTTTTTTCAGTGATGGGTTTAAACCTCAGAGTAATACTACGTAAATAGAGAGGGCAAGTCATTCATAAAATCGTTTGGTTTCTGCGGCCAACAATCCTAAACGACAATAGTGGATTAATGAATGAACTACATGGAGTGGGGATAAGATTGCGGACAATGCGAGCCAATCACAAACAAAACCCGTTTGACATTTCTTACTATGAATACTACAGCGCATTCACGATAATGGTCAGGCTTGCTCCGGCAATATTTGCATCCTTCTTTATCTGGTTATCTTAACAAAGATAAAACGATTCAGTTGGGCGTTACTAGACGAATATAACCGGTTCCCAGATTTTAGGCAGTGTTGCCATTTTCAGCTAGCACAAAATCTTATTCAAATTTTATTGTGATAATAGGTTATTATTTTATATAATAATTATTCCCATTCAATTTTGGAAAGCACCGCGATATTTTAAGTTATAATCGTATATACATATACCTTTCTAAAGTTTTATATTTTCGATAGATTTTTTTCAATTTCCAATTCCATTTTCCCTGCAACTTAGGACAATTTATAAATATGGCACATCTGCAGTAAGTGTCCGCAAGTGATCTTAGAATGGGAGTCAATGTTTGGGGCATTTTTTAATCAACATAAACCTATCTATTTCATGTGTTAATCTGAGGTTTAAACCCTTTTTGGTTTTTTGGGGGTTTTTAAGAAAAATTGGTTTTTTGGGTATTTTAGGGGAAAAAAGCGTTACATGCTGTCGTAAAACAAGTTTTTTATAAACGTTAAACAAAATAGACATTAACCAAACAAAAAAAAGTCTGTCTGAGTCTGATGGCGATTTCCATTTGTCAATCAGTGCGCACTGAGTGTATCCGCATTTTGAAGTGAAAACTTCTTTAGAATCGTTGGGAGTGATTTGAGACGATGAAACGAAAAAGCGACCCTGAAACGGAAAAGCGACCCTGAAACGAAAAAGCAACACTTTTTGAAGTGAAAACTTCTTTAGAATTGTTGGGAGTGATTTGAGACGATGAAACGAAAAAGCGACCTGAAACGAAAAAGCAACACTTTTTTAACACGCTTATAATAACACACAACAAGAACCTGGAACAAGCCAAGTGAGCTGGAACAAGTCTGGAAAATGTCTGGATAAATCTGGATGAAATCTGGAAAAGTCTGGAAATCTCTGGAAACGTGTGGAAAGAGCCTGGAAATTTCTGGAAAGGGTCGGAAAAATTCTGCCAAAGGTCCAAAAAGACCTGGGGATCATTTTACAGAATCCGGATCAGTCTGTACAAGTCTGGATAAGGTCTGGATAAATCTGGATAAAGTCTGTAAAACTCTGGATAAGTCTGGTTATTGTCTGGAAAAGTCTGGAAATCTTTGGAAATGTCTGGAAAAGACTTGGAAATTTCTGGAAAGGGTTGGAAAAATTCTGAAAAAGGTCCCAAAAGACCTGGGGATCATTTTCCAGAATCCGGATCAGTCTGAACAAGTCTGGATAAAGTCTGGATTAATCTGGATGAAATCTGGAAAACTCTGGAAAGCTCTGAATAAGTCAGGATAATGTCTGGAAAAGTCTGGAAATCTCTGGGGCTGACACGCTTTTATAATACATCGAACTAAAAAGTGAAAAATAATTAGAATTATTGTCAAAAAAGCGTGGGGTGCTCAATGTATGAGAAATGTGGAACAAAGCACCCCAGCGTTAATTTAAGTTTTTTTAAAGTATATTTATTTGCGTTCTTTCTCAAGTCTTTTGGAAGGGAAGGGGGCGCCGCTGTGTATGTTAGTATGTGTGTAATGCATGCAGTTCGATGAAGGTTTCACTTCTACCGGGTGTGAACTGCACAGGATTTTTTTTTTCTAAAAGCATGTAAAGCCTAGTACTCATAACTGCGAAATTCGCATTTTTTTGACATTGCTTCGACAATTTGACGTTTGATACACGCGTAAAACGTCAAATTGTCAACGCAATGTCAAAATAATGCGAATTTCGCAGTTATGAGTCAGTGGCGTAACTAGAATTTTTTGGCCCCAACGCAAAATACGAAAGGAGGCCCCCCCTTCCAGTCAAAATGCTAAACAAAAACAAAACAATGAGCTTTAATTTGTTTATTTATAGTACGTACATATTACAACAAAATACATATTTCTTTTTATCGAAGAAAAACAAAACTTTAATAGTATATTGTTGTATTAGGAGGAGTAGAAGCTTTACTTTTTTGTGCTGAAGCGGTAGGTTTGCAAGCCGAAAGTAGTGAGGCTTGCAATACCGCTGAAGCACAAAAAAGTGCTTCTACTTGCTGGCGCTTGCTGCGTTTTGGTGCGAATCGAATCGGAAGCCGGAGCTAACTATTAGATCCTAATCTGCCGTCGCGACGCAGACGTTGCCAAACTTTTCATTAGGTATGCAGAACATAATTAAAAAAAAAATATATTTGACAGAAAAGTGTCCCTAGGTTCAGTTAAAAGAAAAAACCGACAATATTAGGAACTGCTTCAAATATTTGAATTTTTTTTTTTGAGCGAGTGGGCCCCCCAAGCTTGGGGGCCCCAACGCATTGCGGTCACTTGTCTTATGGTAGTTACGCCACTGTTATGAGTACTAGGCTTAACATGTAAGGATAAGGATACATCGTTTTTTGCACTGGATCGATAAATGGAATTCGCTATGAGTACGAGTCAACTGTAGAAGAAGTAGAAGAAGATATACCGAAGTCGACTATGAAGAAAATGCCAAAGAAAATAGTGAAAATGAAAATACTCTGATTTCCAATTGGAATTACTTGAGGGATTGGTGGATGACAATAGGATCGAATTTATAAATATTGAATTATATTTTATAATTAATACTTAAGTTTTCATTTATTAATTATTATAAGTTATTAAGTTAACTGGCAGAATATTTGATATTTTTAGTTTTATTTTTTGTTTTTTTTATTCAGTTTATTTAAAAATAATAAAACACTTATCATTTGTCCTAATAATTATCATTTAAAAGTTTGATTTGGATTGAAAGTGTTCCTTATAGAGAAGAAAAAAATGAAAAACTTGGGTTTATTGGGTTTTTAAGAAAAATCAGGGTTTAAACCCAAAGCTTGAATAAATCGGGTTGTTTCAATGAAGCCGGTTTTTTGAAATACGGTTATTCGAAAAAACCGGTCCTTTCCAAAGGGTTTTTAGGGTTTTTTCCAAAAAATCCGGTCTAAACCCATCTCTGTAAGATTTTTACTAACGTGGACGCGGCTTAAAGCCTAGTACTCATAATTTTTTGACATTGCTTCGACAATTTGACGTTTAATTCACGCATAAAACGTCAATTTGTCGAAGCAATGTCAAAAAATTGCGAATTTCGCAGTTATGAGTACTAGGCTTAAGACGTAAGGTTCGTACTCGGGCCTCTGAACGATACCACAGGGCCGAGTTCAGAAATAACGTACAGTTTGCGAGTGCGATTTTATGGGTGTGCCTGAATTGACAATTGGCCCATAAGATTGGGCCCATAGCACAGTCTACCATTTTTGAACAGCTAGGGCGTCGCACCGGTGTCACACTCACACTCGGTGTGTCATTCCTGGAGTGCGTTCGAAAAAGGGTTAAATTTTACCCAAGGGTGAGAGTGGGTATATGGTCACGTGGTCAGAGGAGTAAATTTTTTCTGGTGTGTTTTCTTCCGAGAAACGGAAAATGGAACCAATAAATCTGACTAAATATGAAAGTACTAGATTTAAATAATGAAAAACTATATAAAAAAACAAGAATGACAGGAGTAAAATTTACCCAGGGGCGAGTTCAGAAATAACACACCGGGTGTGAGTGCGATTTTATGGGTGTGACTGAAATGACAATTCGTTGGCGACAACTTTCGTATGAATTTCTGAACGCTTGGTGTGACCGCAATCGAGCATGTCCTCAAAAATTTCTCAAAATCTATTGGGATTACTTTTTTTTGTTGTTCATTTTTTTAATTTGAAGGAAAAACTTTAATTCTTATTTGTGTTTTGTTTATATTTGGTGGAATTATTGAGATTATGGGAGGAGTGGTTGACATTGTTGACATAAAGACACAATCACACCGCAGTCACACCAAAAAATTATGGTGTGACCGGTGCGACACCTGGAGCGCGCCCAAAGTACTTTCTGAACGGCACAGAGTGCGCGCACTCGGTATGCCTATAGCATTTATGAACGGCTAGTGCGTCGCACCGGTGTCACACTCACACTGAGTGTGTCATTCCTGAACTCGCCCCAGTGGCAGAGTTGGTTAAGAAAGAGTGCACGGGTAGCACCCCGGATATTTGCGAACTAGGGTGAAAATCAACTGGAGTTTATACCAACTCATTTTCGAACGGCTGGTATGCACTCGGTGTGACGCCCAGACTGATTTCGAACGCACTCCTGAACTCGCCCCCGTTGCTTGTTTGGTGACATAACCCCACTATTGAACTGACCGAAAAGTGAAAAATGCAAAAGTGAAGTTTTTCAAAATTGAAGCGATAATTTTTTTCAAGTAGAAAAAATTAGACCGCGATAGTAAATATAGTAGGTAGTATAATAATATGACCTAGGAGCAGACGACTGCCTTGCCGAATCCATTATTATTGTCAAGGAACTGGCTTCACACAAAATATTCCAGAGTATTATAATAATTAGAATCCCAGAAGCCCTCTGCATTCCTGCAACCATGGTCAACAAAACCAGTTTTTCGAAATATTTGTATAAGTACCTATGAATCAAGCTATAAATATACCAGAACCCCAAAGATATTGATGTCAAAAGTAATAGTTGTCCTTGTCCGAACTTTTCATTTTCATCAACCTTATAATATGCCCAAGAAACCAAAGGCCCGATTGCCCCAAAACTCCCATCTAGAGATACAATCTGTAAGACTTAAATATATTTAGTGAGTGGTAATTATTAGTATATTTGTTTTTAGTCGAAGCCTAAAGGGATAATATCAAAAAATAACCTAGGAGAAATATCGATACAGTTATACGCAAAACCTGGTGCTAAGCAAAATGCAATTACAGGTAACCATACCCATGACATGAATAATTAATATTATTTGGGCTAAGATCACAAAATTCCCTAGAAAATTCCTAAATTGTTAAATTTTGTTTGAGTTTCTTTATACAGTGTCCAGTGTCCCCCATAATGTTCGCTACATATGGGGAAATTTTTTATTTGTAGGATACGGAATTTTTTCTTATGTGCGATCGATCCTGCATGTCGGATAATCTAAAAGTACATTTTGACATTGGTCACTTGAACACTGTTGTGGCGGCAAATTCTAAAATTTAGTTATAGAAACGCGAAAAGTGGGGTTAGATGGCAAAATTTCGGAAAAAGTTATTTGGAAAAGTGATTAGTACGATCTTTTAGGGCTGTCTGCGAAATTTGGAGGAAAAAAAAAAATAAAAAATAGGAAATTACTTGTTTTCAGCCATGGATCTCTTACGAGAGGTGGGCAAATGTTAAAAAAGTGTACACCAAAATTAATTATTAGGGTATTTAAAGGTATTTAAATGCTATTTAAGTAAAAAACTAGGCATTTAAAGATATTTAAATGAGTATTCAAAAGTATTTTAAATATAAAAATAATCAATTTAGAGGATCCAACCGAAATTTAAAAAGATTTAAATTGTATTTAAAAGCAAAGTGTACACCATATTTAATTCTCTGGGCACCCCTCGATCTCTTATCAAATATTATTATTATTATTATACAATTTTTATTATTGAAATAGTTCAAGTACCTTAATTCTTAATATTGAATGTGTATTGGTAAAACAAACTTAAATTCTTCATTGGAATGATTCCTAGAGGATTAAATAAAAATATTCAACTAGCACATGAAACGTTTCTGTAGCAATACCCTGTATCTTGACAATTCCGAGATTTCCAATGACTCAATGTTGATACAACAATTGAAAAGAACCGTTATTGAGACTTTTTATTACTTAAATATTTCAATACAGTTGTAAAACACCTTACTTAACTGTCCAAATGATACAGGGTATTGCTACAGAAAAGTTTCATGTTTAATTGATAATATTTATTCAATTCTCTAGGAATGATTCCAATGAAAAATTTAAGTTTGTTTTACCAATACACATTAAATATTGAGGTACTTGGACTATTTCAATAATAAAAACTGTATAATATTATTTGATAAGAGATTCATGGCCAAAAACAAGTAATTTCGTATTTTTGTTGCTTTTCCTCCAAATTTCGCAGACAGCCCTAAAACATCCTTGGAATCACTTTTTGCAAGTAACTTTTTCCGAAGTTTTGCCATCTAACCCCACTTTTCGCGTTTCCATATCTAAATTTTCGAATTTGCCGCCACAACAGTGATCACGTGACCAATGTCAAAATGTACTTTTAGGTTATCAGACATGGAGGATCGATCGCACATCCTACAAATAAAAAGGCAGTGGATAGAGGTCCGAAAATTCGGATCTCTAGTGGTCATACTAAAGATCGGATAATTTTCGGATTTTTAATTTGTATATTAGGGGTCCGAAAATGCGCATCTTCAGTGGTAGTACCTATTGAAGATCCGAAAATAGATGTTTATTTCTAATTCTGTCTAATTAAGGAATATTATCGTCGCAAGTATCTACAAAGAATAATATTCGAGATAAGTCTGTTTTTGGCACTGAAAAAACTTAGCTATAAATATGACTGCAACTTCTTTATTATGAAGTAGCTGGAACTTCGGATATGAGGTAAGTTATGAGTCTTTACTATAAAGACGTGTTGCAGTTGAAATTCTCAAAGTACCTTGAGCTTATTTTAATTCCATTGAGAGCTTAAGATAACATCATCCTGCATTTATAGTCAAGTCATCCTGACTTTCTTAAAAATATACCTGCATTTTCAATTGATACTGAAGATTTAGCATGTATTACTAGAAACTTTATGATATAAATCAGCGCTACATAGACTTCAACTCATAATAAAAGTTGTGACTTTGGATGTTGAATGATACACAAAGAATATTTTTTCATAGTTTTATTACAAAAAATGTAGGTACTTATGTTGAAGCAACACTGATAGATGACGCCAGAAGTTCTTCAATGATACTTACGCTGTGCAAATTCAATCTACAAATTATAAAAATGAATTAATCATAAATGAATAAACATATGGGTACTAAAACTTACACTGGGTTATGAGTGTCATAATTATTATTATCATACTCTTCTTGAAAACACTCGCGGAAATTATTGTCATTATTTGTTGTGTTTTCGGTGGTCGTTAAAATAGAGTAGGTTTTGCCCTCGATGTCTGCTAGTTCTATTTAGAACATTGCAGAATAAGATGAAGTCATTGACGTACATACTTTTATTCATAATTTAAATACTCACCAATGATGCTTCAGCTTGTTCTGATGGTAAGATGGAAATATTAAGTGTCGCATCAATAATTGGAAGATTAGGAGAAATATTTTTTTTTTCTCTAGATGTTGTTCTTCTCTAGACGTTGTTTTTCTCTGATTTCCGCCAATTTTCTCACCATTACGAATCTTTCCCCTAATTATGGTAAAAGTTTCGCAATGGCGTCGGAGTCGAGAAACAGCAAAACTTCTAGGGTAATGCCTTCTTCTAAAATACCAAAGAAAGAATAAAATAAAGTACTCGATAAAGTATTTATAATTTAAGTAAGGATTCTATTTATAATGCTACAAACTGCAATTTAATATCACAGTTTGAAGCTTGCATTATGTTAAGGGCAATCTCTTCATTATTAAGTAACAAAAAATGAATATCGTGTATGGGAAAATGATGCTTATTGGGATGCCTTCAAAATGGTTTTTCAGGTTACTGTTAACTGTTATCTTCTGGTAATGATTATACTAATGGCATAATGCACATATACCTACCTACTAAAATAATAAAATGTGAATTATTATACAGTGCCCGCGGAAAAGTCTGCACCATATGGGAAATTTTTTTATGCTCATCCTTACTTCAAATCGGTTTTCGGCATTAGGTTCTGCATGACTGAAAACCAAAAAAACACCTAAAATTTTTGACTCGAGACTTGCTCAAATGCCATTTGAAAATTTCAAACAAGGAAAAGTGGCATTTTTATAAGAAATATGAAAAAAATTTATAAGAAAATATTGTTACAA
Source organism: Ceutorhynchus assimilis (assembly GCA_917834065.1). NCBI lineage: Eukaryota > Metazoa > Arthropoda > Insecta > Coleoptera > Curculionidae > Ceutorhynchus > Ceutorhynchus assimilis. The sequence goes on from OU892277.1 coordinate 68,613,804, forward strand.
ATGACTTTTAGTAGTAGTTTATAAGCAAACAATTTGAAATTTAAATTTGAGAAATCTTAAATTTTTAAAATAGTCCAGAGGCGTATCAAAATTTTAATAGAAATATTTCTTTTTGATGTTTAAACTCTCAATTAGATTATTAAGATTTAAAAAACCATTAGTCAGATACAAACTAATTATTTTAGAGGAATGATCGCGAAAGAAATCCTAAAAATATTATTTTTCCGTAGATATTCAAAAAAAATAAAAAAATAAAAATCTTTTTTTTTTCAAAGCAAAAATATCAAATTAGACTATAAATGTGATTTGGAACAATATTTTCTTATAAAATTTTTTCATATTTTTTATAAAAATGCCACTTTTCCTTGTTTGAAATTTTCAAATTGCATTTGACAGGTGGGAGGCAAGTCTCGAGTCAAAAATTTTAGGTGCTTTTTTGGTTTTCAGTCATGCAGAACCTAATGCCGAAAACCGATTTGAAGTAAGGATGAGCATAAAAAAATTTCCCATATGGTGCAGACTTTTCCGCGGGCACTGTATATATAAGGACTTACCTTCAAAATTTTCTAAGTGATGCCCCAGACCTATCTCTTCAAGAAATTCTTTGCATGCCATTTTTATATTTTTTCTTTGAAAAAAATCTCGAATCGACGATTTTGGAATAATTAGAATACAAACTGTACGCTCGCGAAGGGCAAAAAATATAGACTGATGAAGATGGTTTTGGTTGGAAGATGTTGTGCGCTACCTTACCGTGTGACCTTGTGCCAGCATCGACACAACGAAACGTTTGGGCCAATGTTAAGGCAATTCACATGGAACTAAATTTCCTATCTATTATCTTTTACCTTTTCAATGGCTGTTGAAGTAACAACTGGAGGATTTAATATAATCGATAATATTCATAATATTAAAGAAATCATGTACTTAAATGTATCCCAGTCCTTTAAAATGTATTCATAAGAAAAAGTTTCTTAACAATAAAGACATGTGTCTTGATATTTATCTGGAATGATCAACCCCTACTTGACTTAAATATTAAGAAAGAATTTCTATACTATTATGAAGAGTTTCGTAACACCAAATACCGTTCTTAATTCGCAAGACTAGTCTCTTGGATAGTATAATGCTGTCCTCAAAGTCACGTAGGACTTGAGTTTTAATGCTGACTTTTTTCAGTGTGAGAAAGAAAACATTCCTCATCATCAACAAATTGATCCACTTCTTCTTGAAGAAGAAATATCTTTAGCAGAAATAGAAGCATATTTTTGTTGGGATTCTTATGTTTTATTACAAAAACGAATTGAAGAAAAACAAAATAGTATTATAAAATTGACTTGTGATATATGTAACAAAGTGATAAATGAAGATTGCTTACGGTGTGATTCATGTCTTCGGTGTAAACATAAAGTGTGCGGTTCAGTAACAAAACTGCCTTCTAGTGAGAAAGCCTGTTTTTGCATGCAGTGCAGAAGGAACTAAATCACATTTCTTACCTCTTACCCTATCAACCCTTAAAATAAAGAATTTTTTTCTCTAGTTATGTAATGTTTTAAAAAAATAAAAAGGTACTTAATAGTTTTGTTTTTTGTACTTTTTTATTTGAAATTGCACCAACCAAATATTTTCGAGTAAACTTGATTAGCCATTCTGCACAAAAAGGATTAGAGGATCCATTTTTTCTAGTATAAATCCTTAAAAATACAAGCATTTTATCAATTTGATTGTAATGTTATAATCGAGGTTATAATATTCCTTAATTACGACAGAATTAGAAATAAACATCTATTTTCGGATCTTCAATATTACCACTAAAGATCCGCATTTTCGGACTCCTAATATACAAATTGAAAATCCGAGAATTATCGGATCTTTAGTATGAACACTAGAGATCCGAATTTTCGGACCTCTATCCACTGCCATAAAGAAATTCCCCATATTTTGCGAACATTATGGGGAACACTGTAAATACTTGAGAACATCAATGTTAAATAAATTCAAGATTTTCCAAAAAAAACTTTATCTTCACCAGATTATATAATTTACAGCTATACGTGGGTTTATACAGCCACATAACATAACATAACATAAGATAAAAAGTTGACCTTATGGAAACTCTTTATGGCGTTTATACAGAAAATAACATTACATAACATAACATAAGAAATAAGAAAGTTGGTTAACTTTTAACTTTTATGTCTTATTCTATGTGAAAACGGATCTGCGCATGCTCCTCCCTTGATGTCGGCAATGGCGGAGTAGTAAACAAAACATTCCAACCCAAAAAAAAAAAATATTTTGATTTTGTTTTCAGCTATGGGTAATTTTTTGGAATTCGATATTTATTTTCTGTTTCTGGTAAATTATTAATTAATAATTTTTTTGATCAAATATAGTGTTTTCCGTAGAGTTTACATAAGTAAACATTTATTTATTTATTTATTTACTTACTCTTCACAAACACTGATTACTCAGTAATTACATGTAAAGGAAAAAATAGAATACAATTACGGAAAAAAAACAACAACAACAAATACTCCATAAGGAAATACAAACAGTAAAAAAACTAAAAACTCAAAAATTATACACAAATGCCAGAAAGCTATATGTCCTGATGCAACACATCCAGTATTTCTTTATGGCTCGTTCTAAAGAAATCAAAAAACTCATTTTCATTCAACATTTCATTACAATAGGCTAGGATATTATTAATAGGCGATGTACCATTGACTGCAACATCAAAAATTTCTTTGGTTAAAATTCTAAGTCTAATCTTTGGTACCTTGAAATTCACAAATTGGATCAGATCACATTTCTTGTATTTGATATTATTTAAAATATAATAGATATATATCACAGCCTGAATTTTTCTTCTTGTATATACACTGGTAAATTCAAAGGTTTCAAGCATGGACCTATAAGACACCATGTAAGGGTATGCATTGTTCCTTCTTACATACAGATACCTTAAAAATCTTTTTTGTATTTTCTCTATGAGATCAATGTTTGTGTTTGCAGTTGGAGACCATACAACAGATGCATACTCTACATGGGGCCTCACAAGTGCGTTGTACAATCTCACAATAGTATTTATTTCAAAATTCTTACTGTTACGTATTACAAATTCCAGTGCCCGAAAAGCCTTACTAGTTAAGTAGCTGTAATGTTTGTTGAATTTCAAGTTCATTTCAAAGTTGACAACAAGATCCTTCACTTCAGTTTTTCTTTCGATCTTCACACCACCTATATTATAATCTTCAATAAAATAATTCACCCTACGAGTGAAAGATACAACCATACATTTTTTAATATTGAGAGACATCCTGTTCTCAGTAAACCACCGCAGGACAGAGTCAAGATCCCTCTGCAATTTCATGCAATCATTTTCATCAGAGATTTGCCTGAATAATTTAAAATCATCTGCATAAAGCAAACTTGTGGATGCTTGAACACAGCTAGGAAGATCATTTATGAATAATATGAAAAGGAGGGGACCCAAATTGCTTCCTTGGGGTACACCTGATGTAGCAGAGTATTGGTCAGATCTAGACCGCCCAACTTTGACTATCTGTTGCCTATCCTCTAAATATGACCTCATTAAATTAAATGCGCTTCGTGAAAAATTAAAATCAATCAGTTTTCCCAGAAGCCTGCAGTGGTCAACCTTGTCAAAAGCCTTAGCACAGTCTGTATATACGACATCCAACTGCTCTTTATTTTTTACATAATTGTATGTATATGCCTTTTTAATTTGTTTTCGTTTTTCATTTCATTGAAAACAACTTTTATTATCAATGAAGGATGATAGGGGTCTTCCTTGATCAGTGGGCTGTCCGATCCACCAACAACAGATAAAGCCATGTTAGACAGTACAAAATCTAAAAATCTATTCATAAAATTTGGTATCGTATTAAGTTGCCTCAAATCATACATACTTAAAAATTGTTGCATCAGAACATCTCTCTCACCATTTGGACCCTGTTTTTGATTAAAGTGTGGCAAATTAAAATCTCCTAAAATAACAACATTAAAATTATTTAACAATAATAAATCTTCAAACATGTTTAAAAAACTCTCAAATTCATCAACAGTGGCATTAGGTGTAAAGTACACAACAGAAATATAAATAAAACATTTTTTTAACCTTACTTTAACAATAACACAGTCAATATCACAGTTTGTATCGATCTCTTCGTAGGATATCTCTTTTTTTAAGGCAATAAGAGCTCCACCACCCCTGGTTTGTCCATTTGAGCGATCTTTTCTCACCACTACATATCTCTGATCAAACATTTCAGAATTTAAAATTCCATCTGCTAACCAGGTTTCTGTAAAAGCAATAATATCATAATTTTCTGTTAATATGTTTGAGTAGAGATCTTCAGTTTTTGTTCTGAGACCCCGCACATTTTGATAGTAAATCAACAACTGCTTTTGTTTCTTGGGAGTACTTATTGCTGAGCACTCTCTCTGAGAGGATCTGCTTCTGGCAGCATCTTCCTTTTTACAAAAAACCGGGATACCAAAGCCCCATTGGGCCACACCTCCCTTCTCCAAGCCTTTCTGAAATTTTCCTGACTAATTGTGACTTTCATGGAAGCATATATTTCTGGGTGTTTTGATTGATGCGCTTCACACGTAACCTCTGGAAAGCCTGCAACAAGTAGTTGCTGCAAATCTTGAGGAGACGTATTTGGCGCCAAACGAGATACATGAAGAGATATTTGCTTTGGGACGGCCTGTATATTCATTTGCTCATTACCTCTGCCCACAACAAACCTGCGATGTCTGTTTTCTCTTCTATTTTTAACTTTTTGCCAGCCACCTTCATCCTCGCCAACATTTGACTCAATATGCTGCAGATCATTCATAATTTGAGCTTGTTGTGCTTGAAGTACTGCATTTCCAATTGTTTTTTTATCAAAGATGATTTTATTATTATTTTGTTTCTGTGAGGTATTACTGTGACTGTGACTGCCCAGACGTCGAACGCAATTTCGAAGACGCACTGGTATTCCGTGATTCGCTACTTTGCTCGATTTGGCTTGGTGCATGATTCGAGTTCCGCGTGCAATCCGGTTTGCTGCTTGCCGATGTCGATAAAGTAGATCCCTGTAGATCAGGGGGACGCTGATCATTGTTTGTTTTCCACACCTGATGATGACCTTTTTGCCCTTGACAATTGTTTATGATTTGTTTTTCTTCTAAAGATTGTATAACAACTTTTTGAAGCTTACTTGTGTATTCTAACTCTCCAATGAACCTTTGGGATAGCTGTTTTTCACTCATCTTTGCAGGCATTACAAAACCAGAAAATGTTTGGACTGTCCGCGATTATTTTTAGCCATAAGTCCTTTACGCTCACACACATCAAATGGAACTTCAAGCTACACTTATAACATTTAATAGACTTAGAATTTACGATAAAATTGTCAGCACAAATTGAGCACTCAACCGTATCGGCGGCCATCTTGTCTTAAACATACCAGCTGATTGGTTAGAAATTATTTCTTATGTTATGATATTTTCTGTATAAACGCCACAAAATTCTTATTTCTTATAGTATTACGTTATGTCTTATTTTATCTTATTTCTTATGTTATGTTATGTGCTGTATAAACCCACCTTATCACTATTTATTTATTTATTTATTTATTTATTTATTGGTGGCGATACAAGTAAATGTTTACACACATCAAAAAAAAGTAATAATAATAAACCTTGCATAGAAATAACCTCGGAAATAACTAACAAGAACAATCAATAACATGATTAATAAATAACATTAATTAAAACATATAGGTAATTACCCTATTCAAACTATTCAATTGATGAATTAAAAACGAAAAACCCTCACATCAGAATTGGCTCAAATTTGGCATAAATATTCTTCACCAGTGTGAAACTAACCGGTGTGAAGTTAGCAGCCAAAACTTGGCAGCCAATTTGACGGAAACGCCTGAACGACCAGTGGCGTAGCATTGTTCTTTAATTCAACATAAATTCAATAAACCATACTTAGACATCGAGTCTAGCTATGAAATTGATAGGGTACTATTTTAATATCATCTCCAATCCCCATGCGAAATCCCATGAACTCAAACCCCGCCGAAATATGAAAAACTACCCTTAACAAGTGAAAATGTATAAATATTAAGATTTTCGTATTTTTTCCAACTCGGACTTCGAGTCTTGCCATGAAATAAATAGGGTACTATTTTAGCACCATCTCTAACCCCCATGCAAAATTCCATTAACTCAAACCCCGTCGAAATATGAAAAACTACCCTTAACAAGTGAAAATGCATAAATATTGAGATTTTCGTATTTTTTTCCAACTCGGACTTCGAGTCTTGCCATAAAATTAATAGGGTACTCTCTCAACACCATATCCAACCCCCATGCAAAATCCCATTAACTCAAACCCCGTCGAAATATGAAAAACTACCCTTAACAAGTGAAAATGCACAAATATTGAGATTTTCGTATTTTTTCCAACTCGGACTTCGAGTCTTGCCATGAAATTAATAGGGTACTATTTTAGCACCATTTCCAACCCCCATGCAAAATCCCATGAACTCAAACCCCGTCGAAATATGAAAAACTACCCTTAACAAGTAAAAATGCATAAATATTGATATTATCGTTTTTTTTCCAACTCGGACATCGAGTCTTGCCATGAAATTAATAGGGTACTATTTTAGCACCATCTCCAACCACCATGCGAAATCCCATGAACTCAAACCCCGTCGAAATATGAAAAACTACCCTTAACAAGTAAAAATGCATAAATATTGAGATTTTCGTATTTTTTTCCAACTCGGACTTCGAGTCTTGCCATGAAATTAATAGGGTACTCTCTCAGCACCATATCCAATCCCCATGCAAAATCCCAAAGTCAAACCCCGTCGAAATATGAAAAACTACCCTTAACAAGTGAAAATGCATAAATATTGAGATTTTCATATTTTTTTCCAACTCGGACTTCGAGTCTTGGCCATGAAATTAATAAGGTACTCTCTCAACACCATATCCAACCCCCATGCAAAATCCCATTAACTCAAATCCCGTCGAAATATGAAAAACTACCCTTAACAAGTGAAAATGCATAAATATTGAGATTTTCGTATTTTTTCCAACTCGGACTTCGAGTCGTGCCATGAAATTAATAGGGTACTCTCTCAGCACCATCTCCAACCCCCATGCAAAATCCCATCAACTCAAACCCCGTCGGAATATGAAAAACTACCCTTAACAAGCAAAAATGCATAAATATTGATATTTCCATATTTTTTCCAACTCGGACTTCGAGTCTTGCCATGAAATTAATAGGGTACTATTTTAGCACCATCTCCAACCCCTATGCAAAATCCCATGAACTCAAACCTCGTCGAAATATGAAAAACTACGCTTAACAAGTAAAAAGACATAAATATTGATATTTTCGTATTTTTTCCAACTCGGACTTCGAGTCTTGCCATGAAATTAATAGGGTACTATTTCAGCACCATCTCAAACCCCCATGCAAAATCCCATCCACTCAAACCCCGTCAAAATATGAAAAACTACCCTTAACAAGTAAAAATGCATCAATATTTATATTTTCGTATTTTTTCCAACTCGGACTTCGAGTCTTGCCATGAAATTAATAGGGTACTATTTTAGCACCATCTCCAACCCCTATGCAAAATCGCATGAACTCAAACCTCGTCGAAATATGAAAAACTACGCTTAACAAGTAAAAAGACATAAATATTGATATTTTCGTATTTTTTCCAACTCGGACTTCGAGTCTTGCCATGAAACTAATAGGGTACTCTCTCAGCACCATCTCCAAACCCCAGGCAAAATCCCATCAACTCAAACCCCGTCGAAATATGAAAAACTACCCTTAACAAGTAAAAATGCATAAATATTGATATTTTCGTATTTTTTCCAACTCGGACTTCGAGTCTTGCCATGAAATTAATAGGGTACTATTTTAGCACTATCTCCAACCCCCATGCAAAATCCCATGAACTCAAACCCCGTCGAATAATGAAAAACTACCCTTAACAAGTAAAAATGCATAAATATTGATATTTTCGTATTTTTTCCAACTCGGACTTCGAGTCTTGCCATGAAATTAATAGGGTACTCTCTCAGTACCATATCCAACCCCCATGCAAAATTCCATTAACCCAAACCCCGTCGAAATATGAAAAACTACCCTTAACAAGTGAAAATACATTAATCTTGAGCTTTTCGTATTTTTTCCAACTCGGAATTCGAGTCTTGCCATGAAATTAATAGGGTACTCTCTCAACACCATATCCAACCCCCATGCAAAATCCCATTAGCTCAAACCCCGTCGAAATATGAAAAACAACCCTTAACAAGTAAAATGCATAAATATTGAGATTTCCGTATTTTTTCCAACTCGGACTTCGAGTCTTGCCACGAAATTATGACGGTACTCTTTCAGCACCATATCCAACCCCCATGCGAAATCGCATTGACTCAAACCCCGTTGAAATATGAAAAACTACCCTTAACAAGTGAAAAGGCATAAATACGAAAATCTCAATATTAATGCATTTTCACTTGTTAAGGGTAGTTTTTCATATTTCGACGGGGTTTGAGTTAATGGGATTTTGCATGGAGGTTGGAGATGGTGCTGAAATAGTACCCTATTAATTTAATGGCAAAACTCGAAGTCCGAGTTGGGAAAAATTCGAAAATCTCAAGATTAATGTATTTTCACTTGTTAAGGGTAGTTTTTCATATTTCGACGGGGTTTAAGTTAATGGGATTTTGCATGGGGGTTGGAGATGGTGCTGAAATAGTACCCTATTAATTTCATGGCAAGACTCGGAGTCCGAGTTGGAAAAAAATACGAAAATATCAATATTCATGCATTTTTACTTGTTAAGGGTAATTTTTCATATTTCGACGGGGTTTGAGTTCATGGGTTTTGCATGGGGGTTGGAGATAGTGCTAAAATAGTACCCTATTAATTTCATGGCAAGACTCGAAGTCCGAGTTGGAAAAAATACGAAAATATCAATATTTATGCATTTCTACTTGTTAAGGGTAGTTTTTCATATTTTGACGGGGTTTGAGTTGATGGGATTTTGCATGGGGGTTGGAGATGCTGGTGAAATAGTACCCTATTAATTTCATGGCAAGACTCGGAGTCCGAGTTGGAAAAAAATACGAAAATATCAATATTCATGCATTTTTACTTGTTAAGGGTATTTTTTCATATTTCGACGGGGTTTGAGTTCATGGGATTTTGCATGGGGGTTAGAGATGGTGCTAAAATAGTACCCTATTAATTTCATGCAAGACTCGAAGTCCGAGTTGGAAAAAATACGAAAATATCAATATTTATGCGTTTCTACTTGTTAAGGGTAATTTTTCATATTTCGACGGGGTTTGAGTTCATGGGATTTTGCATGGGGGTTGGAGATAGTGCTAAAATAGTACCCTATTAATTTCATGGCAAGATTTGAAGTCCGAGTTGGGAAAAATACGAAAATATCAATATTTATGCGTTTTTACTTGTTAAGGTTAGTTTTTCATATTTTGACGGGGTTTGAGTTGATGGGATTTTGCATGGGGGTTGGAGATGGTGCTGAAATAGTACCCTATTCATTTCATGGCAAGACTCGAAGTCCGAGTCGGAAAAAATACGAAAATATCAATATTCATGCATTTTTACTTGTTAAGGGTAATTTTTCATATTTCGACGGGGTTTGAGTTCATGGGATTTTGCATGGGGGTTGGAGATAGTGCTAAAATAGTACCCTATTAATTTCATGCAAGACTCGAAGACCGAGTTGGAAAAAATACGAAAATATCAATATTTATGCATTTTTACTTGTTAAGGGTAGTTTTTCATATTTCGACGGGGTTTGAGTTCATGGGATTTTGCATGGGGGTTGGAGATAGTGCTAAAATAGTACCCTATTAATTTCATGCAAGACTCGAAGTCCGAGTTGGAAAAAATACGAAAATATCAATATTTATGCGTTTCTACTTGTTAAGGGTAATTTTTCATATTTCGACGGGGTTTGAGTTCATGGGATTTTGCATGGGGGTTGGAGATAGTGCTAAAATAGTACCCTATTAATTTCATGGCAAGATTTGAAGTCCGAGTTGGGAAAAATACGAAAATATCAATATTTATGCGTTTTTACTTGTTAAGGTTAGTTTTTCATATTTTGACGGGGTTTGAGTTGATGGGATTTTGCATGGGGGTTGGAGATGGTGCTGAAATAGTACCCTATTCATTTCATGGCAAGACTCGAAGTCCGAGTCGGAAAAAATACGAAAATATCAATATTCATGCATTTTTACTTGTTAAGGGTAATTTTTCATATTTCGACGGGGTTTGAGTTCATGGGATTTTGCATGGGGGTTGGAGATAGTGCTAAAATAGTACCCTATTAATTTCATGCAAGACTCGAAGTCCGAGTTGGAAAAAATACGAAAATATCAATATTTATGCATTTTTACTTGTTAAGGGTAGTTTTTCATATTTCGACGGGGTTTGAGTTCATGGGATTTTGCATGGAGGTTGGAGCTAGTGCTAAAATAGTACCCTAATAATTTAATGGCAAGACTCGAAGTCCGAGTTGGAAAAAATACGAAAATATCAATATTTATGCATTTTTACTTGTTAAGGGTAGTTTTTCATATTTTGACGGGGTTTGAGTGGATGGGATTTTGCATGGGGGTTTGAGATGGTGTTGAGAGAGTACCCTATTAATTTCATGGCCAAGACTCGAAGTCCGAGTTGGAAAAAAATATGAAAATCTCAATATTTATGCATTTTCACTTGTTAAGGGTAGTTTTTCATATTTCGACGGGGTTTGAGTTAATGGGATTTTGCATGGGGGTTGGATATGGTGCTGAGAGAGTACCCTATTAATTTCATGGCAAGACTCGAAGTCCGAGTTGGAAAAAAATACGAAAATCTCAATATTTATGCATTTTTACTTGTTAAGGGTAGTTTTTCATATTTCGACGGGGTTTGAGTTGATGGGATTTTGCATGGTGGTTGGAGATGGTGCTGAGAGAGTACCCTATTAATTTCATGGCAAGACTCCAAGTCCGAGTTGGAAAAGAATACGAAAATCTCAATATTTATGCATTTTTACTTGTTAAGGGTAGTTTTTCATATTTTGACGGGGTTTGAGTTAATGGGATTTTGCATGGGGGTTGGATATGGTACTGAGAGAGTACCCTATCAATTTCATGGCAAGACTCGAAGTCCGAGTTGGAAAAAATACGAAAATCTCAATATTTATGCATTTTCACTTGTTAAGGGTAGTTTTTCATATTTCGACGGGGTTTGAGTTCATGGGATTTTGCATGGAGGTTGGAGATAGTGCTAAAATAGTACCCTATTAATTTCATGGCAAGACTCGAAGTCCGAGTTGGAAAAAATACGAAAATATCAATATTTATGCATTTTTACTTGTTAAGGGTAGTTTTTCATATTTTGACGGGGTTTGAGTGGATGGGATTTTGCATGGGGGTTTGAGATGGTGTTGAGAGAGTACCCTATTAATTTCATGGCCAAGACTCGAAGTCCGAGTTGGAAAAAAATATGAAAATCTCATTATTTATGCATTTTCACTTGTTAAGGGTAGTTTTTCATATTTCGACGGGGTTTGAGTTAATGGGATTTTGCATGGGGGTTGGATATGGTGCTGAGAGAGTACCCTATTAATTTCATGGCAAGACTCGAAGTCCGAGTTGGAAAAAAATACGAAAATCTCAAAATTTATGCATTTTTACTTGTTAAGGGTAGTTTTTCATATTTCGACGGGGTTTGAGTTGATGGGATTTTGCCTGGTGGTTGGAGATGGTGCTAAAATATTACCCTATTAATTTCATGGCAAGACTCGAAGTCCGAGTTGGAAAAAAATACGAAAATATAAATATTGATGCATTTTTACTTGTTAAGGGTAGTTTTTCATATTTTGACGGGGTTTGAGTGGATGGGATTTTGCATGGGGGTTTGAGATGGTGCTGAAATAGTACCCTATTAATTTCATGGCAAGACTCGAAGTCCGAGTTGGAAAAAATACGAAAATCTCAAAATTTATGCATTTTTACTTGTTAAGGGTAGTTTTTCATATTTCGACGGGGTTTGAGTTTATGGCATTTTGCATGGTGGTTGGAGATGGTGCTAAAATAGTACCCTATTAATTTCATGGCAAGACTCGAAGTCCGAGTTGGAAAAAATACGATAATATCAATATTTATGCATTTTTATTTGTTAAGGGTAGTTTTTCATATTTCGACGGGGTTTGAGTTCATGGGATTTTGCATGGGAGTTGGAGATGGTGCTAAAATAGTACCCTATTAATTTCATGGCAAGACTCGAAGTCCGAGTTGGAAAAAATACGAAAATATCAATATTTATGCATTTTCACTTGTTAAGGGTAGTTTTTCATATTTCGACGGGGTTTGAGTTGATGGGATTTTGAATGGGGGTTGGAGATGGTGCTGAAATAGTACCCTATTAATGTCATGGCAAGACTCGAAGTCCGAGTTGGAAAAAATACGGAAATCTCAATATTTATGCATTTTACTTGTTAAGGGTTGTTTTTCATATTTCGACGGGGTTTGAGTTAATGGGATTTTGCATGGGGGTTGGATATGGTGTTGAGAGAGTACCCTATTAATTTCATGGCAAGAGTCGAAGTCCGAGTTGGAAAAAATACGAAAATATCAATATTTATGCATTTTTACTTGTTAAGGGTAGTTTTTCATATTTGGACGGGGTTTGAGTTAATGGGATTTTGCATGGGGGTTGGATATGGTACTGAGACAGTACCCTATCAATTTCATGGCAAAACTCGAAGTCTGCGTTGGAAAAAATACGAAAATATCAATATTTATGCATTTTTACTTGTTAAGGGTAGTTTTTCATATTTTGACGGGGTTTGAGTGGATGGGATTTTGCATGGGGGTTGGAGATGGTGCGGAAATAGTAACATATTATTTTCATGGCAAGATTCGAAGTGCGAGTTGGGAAAAATACGAAAATATCAATATTTATGCATTTTTACTTGTTAAGGTTAGTTTTTCATATTTTGACGGGGTTTGAGTTGATGGGATTTTGCATGGGGGTTGGAGATGGTGCTGAAATAGTACCCTATTCATTTCATGGCAAGACTCGAAGTCCGAGTCGGAAAAAATACGAAAATATCAATATTCATGCATTTTTACTTGTTAAGGGTAATTTTTCATATTTCGACGGGGTTTGAGTTAATGGGATTTTGCATGGGGGTTGGATATGATGCTGAGAGAGTACCCTATTAATTTCATGGCAAGACTCGAAGTCCGAGTTGGAAAAAATACGAAAATCTCAATATTTATGCATTTTTACTTATTAAGCTTAGTTTTTCATATTTCGACGGGGTTTGAGTTGATGGGATTTTGCATAGGGGTTGGAGATGGTGCTGAAATAGTACCCTATTAATTTCATGGCAAGACTCGAAGTCCGCGTTGGAAAAAATACGAAAATCTCAATACTTATGCATTTTCACTTGTTAAGGGTAGTTTTTCATATTTCGACGGGGTTTGAGTTAATGAGATTTTGCATGGGGGTTGGATATGGTACTGAGAGAGTACTCTATTAATTTCATGGCAAGACTCGAAGTCCGAGTTGGAAAAAATGCGAAAATATCAATATTTATGCATTTTTACTTGTTAAGGGTAGTTTTTCATATTTTGACGGGGTTTGAGTTGATGGGATTTTGCATGGGGGTTGGAGATGGTACTGAAATAGTACCTTATTAATTTCATGGCAAGATTCGAAGTCCGAGTTGGAAAAAATACGAAAATATCAATATTTGTTCATTTTTACTTGTTAAGGGTAGTTTTTCATATTTCGACGGGGTTTGAGTTCATGGGATTTTGCATGGGGGTTGGAGATAGTGCTAAAATAGTACCCTATTAATTTCATGGCAAGACTCGAAGTCCGAGTTGGAAAAAATACGAAAATATCAATATTTATGCATTTTTACTTGTTAAGGGTAGTTTTTCATATTTGGACGGGGTTTGAGTTAATGGGATTTTGCATGGGGGTTGGATATGGTACTGAGACAGTACCCTATCAATTTCATGGCAAGACTCGAAGTCTGAGTTGGAAAAAATACGAAAATATCAATATTTATGCATTTTTACTTGTTAAGGGTAGCTTTCATATTTCGACGGGGTTTGAGTTCATGGGATTTTGCGGGGGGGTTGGAGATGGTGCTGAAATAGTACCCTATTAATTTCATGGCAAGACTCGAAGTCCGAGTTGGAAAAAATACGAAAATATCAATATTTATGCATTTTTACTTGTTAAGGGTAGTTTTTCATATTTCGACGGGGTTTGAGTTGATGGGATTTTGCATGGGGATTGGATATGGTGCTGAAAGAGTACCCTATCAATTTCATGGCAAGACTCAAAGTTCAAGTTAGAAAAAAATACGAAAATATAAATATTTATGCATTTTCACTTGTTAAGGGTAGTTTTTCATATTTCGACGGGGTTTGAGTTAATGGAATTTTGCATGGGGGTTGGATATGGTGCTGAGAGAGTACTCTATTAATTTCATGGTAAGACTCGAAGTCCGAGTTGGAAAAAAATACGAAAATATCAATATTTATGCATTTTACTTGTTAAGGGTAATTTTTCATATTTTGACGGGGTTTGAGTTAATGGGATTTCGCATGGGGATTGGAGATGATATTAAAATAGTACATAGCTAGACTTGATGTCTAAGTATGGTTTATTGAATTTATTTTGAATTAAAAAACAATGCTTCGCCACTGGTCGTTCGGGCGTTTCCGTCAATTTGGCTGCCAAGTTTTGGCTGCTAACTTCACACCGGTGTGAAACTAGCAGTCGCATTTACAGCAGACAAAGTGTGAAGTTAGCAGCCTGTTTTAGCAGCCATTTGAAGACTGAATGAATAATGTTATCCGAGATGTTATCTAAATTATAAACTTGTATTTTTGGGGATAATACCACGAGAGCTTCAAAATTATCAATTATCAGGTCCATTTCGAGGGGTAGGTCACCTCCCAATTAGTTGTACAAATGTTGGAATGTAATTGGGAAAATACATTCAATTAACTCAATTACCTTGCAATTACGTTCAATTACATTTAATTACACTCAATTAGGTACATTCAATTACAATTCAATTACATTCAAATACACATTGCACCTAATTACATTCAATTACGTTTAAATTACGCTCAAATACATTTATTTAATTACATTCAATTATATTCAATCACATTCAATTACAATCAATTACTGCGAATTAGATTTGAATAGTGAATACATACCCTCTCCATCCTCCACCGTGATTTCCAATAAAAGTTAATTACATTTAATTATATTCAATTACACTCAATTACATTCAATTATACCCTCGATTATACCTAATTACATCAATTACATTCAATTACAAACAAATACATTCAATTACATAGAAATACATTCAATTACAAAAAAATACATGTAATTGAATGTATTTGTAATTAGGTGTACAAATTCTATCGAGTGAGCTACCCCTCAGTCCATTTTAAAGCTCGAGTGATATTTAGAAAATTATTTCACGAATGAAAATGCAAAAAATAGGGAAAAAATATGGTTGCTAACAGCATCCATTTGTTTGTATTGATACAAATAAATGGTTGCTAACAGCAACCGTTTATTTGTATCAAAAATTAACATGAGAACCATAAATACAATAACATGGGAAAATTATCGCTGTAATTCTCTCTAGTTAAACTAATGGTCCTAATGGAAAAAATAATTTTCGCTGTAATTTTGAAAATCTTCACTTGTCTTATGGGATTTCTAACACCTGAGTGGAATAATCAAAAATATAGCTTTTTCTCCAATCACCTGCGTTATTATGAGACGCAGGAGAAACGACAAAAAATAGAAAATGTACGCCGTGAAAAATGGGTTTCCGCCATTGAATCTGGTAGTATCATTAACCATATTCCATATTCTAAAGAACTCCTATACCGACTCGCATCTCCTTGCGCCTTGTTTAAGATGGAGAAAACCGAGGAGAAAACGGCCCTAATGGAAAAATCTAAAATAAATCAAAAGTCACTTTCAAAAAAAAAAAAAAGGAAAACTCGAATTAAACGCTACAGATATAGAAAATATCATTGGAATACATCAGACAAAAAATGCTAATCCCGTCAATATCAACACTGATAAATTAGACAATGGGAGAAATGTAAAGAAACAAAACACCGATCCAATTGATGAAACAATTTTAAATTTTAATACACCATACACCGAAATTTTCACTCCCAAAAAATTCATAAAAAGAACACCCCCTAAGGATTTGAAACATGATGGCGATAATTCAACTTCCCCAAAAAGAACAAGATCTGGATCAAGCTCTTCATCTTTCTCAGATAGACCAAAAATACCCAGACATTCAGATAAACCCACAGAAGAAACTGAAACTGAAATTGAAAATCAAACTGAAATCACACAAGCAAAGGTAATTAACTTTGAAGATACAAATAACATGAAAGAATCTATACTGAATGCTTTAAGTTCTTTAAATAATCTTACCGAGAAGGAGGATTTTACTCAGAAAGATAAATCAGAGCTGAGGAAAGCTGGTTTTAAGCTGCATGAAATAGTGACAAAATTGGCATACAAAGTGGGAAAACGAGAAAATGAAAATTCTGCACTAAACAAAAAAATGCAAAAAAAAAACCATAATGCACCTGCCTTAAGTCGCATAGGGAGACATCCTATTGTCAAAGAAAATCAAGGACAAGGTGTAGAAAAGTATAGTACTGTCACGAAGCTAAATAATAGTAATAATAATTCAAACAACCCAGAAATTAATGTCTGGAATACACCTCCAACAACTAGAAACTATGAAACCTTAATAAAAGCCAAAAACTTAAAAGATGCTATGGACATTCTCAAAGAAGTGAAGAGAAAACTGAATCAAATGGGAACAAACGAAACATTCAAAAGCATTAGACGTCTTCAAACTGGTGGAATGATAGCTGTATGCTAAAATGCAACTCAACAACAAAGACTGCAAGAAACTCTAAAACAGCACGACAAACTCTACACCAAATATTTGGAAAACAGTGACCCAATGTTAACAATAACAAGCATAGAAGCAGGCTATAAACCTGATAGCTTCATAAGGGAATTCCGAGGGGAATTCATACAAGACAACCCTCAAATGAAAAATGCTTTTGGAGAGAATGTGGAAAAAAAAAGTTCATCACGAAAAAAACAATGTAGAAACAATAGAAAGGAAAATTGGATTTTGCAAACAACGCCTGATGTGTTTAAATGGCTAATGAGAAATAATAATCTGACTTTTGACCTTACAAAAGTATACATTCAAGAACAAATAAATTCAGCAATGTGTTTTAAATGTTGCAATTTTGGACACGTCTCGAAATATTGTAAGGGTGATGCTTGTTGCTTTAAATGTAGTGGAAAATATGAACAAATCTTTGCTCCAGTGACACACCCCTAGATTGTCCAAACTGCGAACGATTAAATCTCACTGACAGGATGCATAGTGCCCGAGGTCCCAAATGTCCAGCAGTTCTTCAAAAAATCGAAAAGCAGCGCGAATATGGAATATGTTAATTTTACTGCCATCAATCAACAAGAAAATTTTGCATAAATAAAACCTACCACCAAAATGTAAACATAAGTCACACCAAATCGGATCCAAATTTAAATAAAAGAAACAAAAATACTTTCGCTATAATACATCAAAATGTGCAATAATTGGGCAACTGTGTGGATATGATAACAGCTTTGCTTGAAGAGCACTCTAACTGGAAATGTTTATGCATTTCTGAACACTGGAGAAAGGTGGATGAACTGAAGACAACTAGTATATCTGACTTCAGCTTGGCATCATACTTTTGTAGAAAAAATGGATATGGAGGAGTAGCGGTGTATTTAGAGGTAAAATCAGCACTAAAGACTACGGCGACGAAATAAAAAGCTGCGCGAAGCGGGTCGGATCTCTCTCCCTCGTCTATCTCTCGCTGTCTGCCGTGACCTCGGCCATGAGCTGAAACCAGCAGCGGGGTATCTTTTTAGACAAAACTTGGATACAAAATAAACTAAATAAATATGCCTGCTGGCCGTACGACAATGAACCACGTGCTTGGCGTTCGGCAGCAGCACTGATCGATACGATACTTCGGTTAGTCTTCAAAATTGGGTTTGTGCGCAAATGACGACACCGTACTCTTTAGTCTTGACGCGGACTCTACATAGGGACATAACATTCTCAAGAAAGCGGAAAATTGACAATCTTTCAGTTGAAGGTATTTTTGAATGTACTTGCGTGGAATTCAATCTAGAAAACGAACTGTTTGTTGCGGCTGTGATTTATAGATGCCCCAAAAGTGACATTAAATTATTCCTAAAAAAACTGGAGCTTGTTTTGGTGAAAATAATTCATGAAAATACAAAGGTATTTATTGCTGGTGACTTCAACATAGAATTTCTTAAACCAAACAATGGGTTTGGCGGTAACATAACCTAAAAATTTGTGCATTTTTGAAATTTTGCCGTCTAGCCCTCGTAATCCTTTGAAAAATAGTTTTTAATTGAAATATAATTCACTTCCTAGGATAGTATAGACTAGGGTCAAAATACCCTCGTATTATGCCGTTGTAGGATGTAGACACAATGCCGCCGAATATACAATATGAATGAAAATAAATGTCTTTATAAACTATTAAACTGCGAATCAAACAGAAATATAACTAAAACACCGAGAAAATATCAAAAGAAGAAAGCATGACACTCCAACGTCTCCTACTCCCATACAACCAAATTAGGCAATCCAAACCACGTGACAATCAAGATGGCGTGGCGGCCACACCTGCGCCAAAAAACACACAAAAATATCTAGTTTATGCCTGATGTAAAGAGTTTACGTACCTAGTTAACAAATATTTTATTAAATAATCAAAATCAAAGTTTCAAGCTAAATTCGAAGCAAAATAATTAAAATACGCATAAAAACACTTATTGAAACCAACTTGCTTGGCCGCCACGCCATATTGAATTTCTGTTTTGACAGATGGATTGGATTGCCTAATGGGTAAGGTCAGGTTGTCTTACCTCCAGTGTCAATTTAGTGACGTCACGTGCACGAAACCAATTCTAAATCACAAATTTTGTCGGTTATGAACTCTTTCGACTTATATCCGACAATTATCAGAAAATATCAGAATTACACCAACATCGCAAAGCTGTATAGACAATATTTTTACAAACGTTCCAGAGGAAAATATTTCAAGTTGTGTAATTGACACCACAATTTCAGATCATGCTGCCCAGAATATTGTGTTTAGTTCGAGGTTTAGTTGTAATCATGTCCCTAAAAAAATCAGCTAGGTATTATAAAAGATTTTTTAGTGAAGTGAGTAGGCAAGAGTTTTTCACTTTGTTAACTCAAGAAAAATGGGAGGAGGTTTTTGAAGCACATTAGAACGATGTTAATCAGCAATGGTATGTTTTCATGCAAACTTTCCTATCAATCTTTAACGAGAACTTTCCAAAAAAATTAGTCAGTATGGGTCAAAGGCAGAAAACCAAGCCATTGTATCATAAAAATGAACAAATACAAAACGTTAAAAATAGATTAGATATTCTTTTAATGCTAAAACGCAAAAATAACAACTTTAATGAATCTCACTTTGTAAAAAAGGAATATGATCAATTACTACTAAAAGCTAGATCTGATAGTTATAAAAAAAGAATAAATAATTCGGAGAATAGAAATAAATGTATGTGGTCCATCTTTAAAGAAGTAACTGGAAACAACTCACAGGTGAATGACACAATGATCGCTGGAAATCCTACAGAAATTGCGAACAATTACAATACATTTTTACTTAATGCAATTCCAGAGTTACAGAAGAAAATTCAATGTAAATTACAAAATCAATATTCAAGAAAATGATAGATCTCTATTTTTAAAACCTGTTAATCCCAAAGAAATTTTAGAACTAACAAAAAGAATAAAAAACAAACATAGCTCTGGTGACGATGAAGTACCTACAAGTCTCATCTGTCGGATTATTCCAGCGATCATAGACGTCTTGCGTTACATAGTAAATAATTCACTTAGAGAGTGCGCTGAGAGTCTAAAACTAGCAGCATTTAGTCTGCTTTCTGGATTCTCCAAGCTGTTTGAAATGGTCGCGTGCACAAAAATAATGGATTTTATGAATGATTGTAATGTATTTTCTGATAATCAAAATGGATGGCTACAAATGTCAGAAATTGAAAACAAACCGAAAAAACCACTTTTTGATCGGTAGATTCGGTTGACAGTTGAGACCGTATTTTTCAGGAACCGCGTTTCATAACCTAACCAGATTTCAGGAGTGGTTAGGTTACAGAACGGGAACCGGAAAAACCAAGAATCTTGGTTAACTTACGGCACGTCACCCTAGATTTGTCAAAAGCGTTCGATTGCTTGGACAGAAGCTTACTTCTCCAGAAATTAAATCTTTACGGGATAAGGGGACGTGCTTTTAAGTGGATTGACTCTTATCTGAATAAGAGAACTCAGAGAGCCACGATATGTAGAAATGAGAACATATACAAGTCGGAAATCGCGCAGAATACGGTGGGTGTCCCTCAGGGAAGTATACTTGCACCATATCTGTTTATTATTTATTTAAATGACATACACTTTTATGAAATGGATACAAATTATTTTAATTTGACTCAATATGCTGATGACACAAATTTACTAGTTGGAGCACCATATATTCCAGAGATCCGTCAAAATGCAAATCACTTTTTTGTTTTAGTAAATGATTTGTTTGAAAAAAATAAATTATTACTAGATAAAGATAAAACTTATACTATACTATTCAGAACAAAATTAAATTACACTAAAAAACCCTAATCAATTACGATGGGTGGAATGGATCTTGAAATTAAAAATAGCACTAAATTTCTGGGTATTTATGTAGATGAATTTCTAGACTAATCTAGTCATGTCGAATATTTAAAAGGTAAACTGAACAAAGTTTGTTACTGTATTCGTATCGTGGCAAGGTATTTGGATGAACCTGTAAAAAGAACTCTGTATTTTGCAAAACTTTGAGGGAACAGCTAGGTACGGCATAATCTACTGGGCAGCAAGCTCTGGGGTGCAGGACATTTTTACTGTTCAAAAAAGGGTCATTCGAACTATCCACAAAATGCCTCCTCTACAATCTTGTCAAGGTGTTTTCAGATCTAATTTTTTTAAAACTATTTTCGCCTTATATACAGGGTGACTGGTAAGTGGACGTATTCCTTCGAGGAGGTGAAATTAGAGCCCACTTGCTACCGTTTAAACATCATTTACCTCTATACCATTCTCAATGGTTTTGGAGATATTTTTTATTTTTATTTTTAAGAAATTCACTTTTTTGGGAGCTGAATATTTAAAATTAACGAAATAATAAGGAATATACCTTATTTAGGTCAATGTTAACACCAATATTCGACAATATTTCTATTGTAACACTTGGTATTGAAAACAAATCGAGTAATTTTTTCTTCATACTGGTTATCTTACAAATAAAACTTATTTATTTATTGATAAAACAAAAGACTAATTCCGAAATAATGTGCTTTATTCTGAAGACAATAATATCGAGAACTTTTATTAATAATTTGTACGTTTGATGTACTATGAAATTTTCGAAATTTTTAAGCATAAAGTAACCATTAGTTTAAAACTTGACAAGAAAAGTTAAGTTTAAACGGAAATAATTTAATAGTTAATATTATTGTTTCAATAATTTTCAATGCTAATATTTGTGTAAGTGTGTCAGCTTATAATTTAAAAAGCGACATTTAAAATGGCTTTTATTATTTTCCTTAATTTTAAATATTAACCGCGCAAAGAAGCGAATTTCTTGGAAATTAAAAAATAATAAATATCTCAAAAACTGTTGAGAATGGTATAGACGTAAATCATGTTCAATTGGTAGCAAATGGGCTCTACTTTCACCTCCTCAAAGGAATACGTCTACTTACCAGTCACCCTGTATATTTGAAACTATTATGTTTGTATTTAAAAATAAAGATATCTTCAATGCTCTAGGTTGCTCTAGGTCATAATACCCGCACTAACAATATCAATTTCCCTGTACATAGGCTGACATTGTCAGAGAAGCATCCATACTATATGGGTATAAGACTTTTCAACAAGTTAGATGAAAGTACAAAAAGTATAACTACAGAAAGGATTTTTGAAAGAAAGCTAAAGGCCCTCTTAATCAACTTGGAGCCATATAGTATGGATGACTACTTACGTAGATAATATTAAGTAGTGAATAGGTTAAAAATGTCTAGCTGTTAATAAGTCATTGGTTTCAGATAATTTACTAATCTTTTGTTAAGAAGCTACCACTTGGTATTTTAGTAGTAGTAAGTGATAAATAGTTAATGACGATATTTCACTTCATATTTTGTATATTTTTTTATATAGTAATGTGAAATAAATATAAATAAATAAAAAATAATTCAAATAACACTGAACGTATCCTAAGGAATTTCTATACCAAGTCGCATTTCCTTGCGCCTCGTCTAAGATTGAGAAAACGGAACTTAATGGAAAAATCAAAAATAAATCAAAAAAAACTTTCAAAAATGGAGCTCGCGTATAAACTTGGTAGTATCACTAAACATATCCTAAAGAACTCCTATTAGTGGAGCGAAAAAGAGGCAAAAAGTCGCTTATTTACCGAGATAAAAAAAATCAGCGTACAACCAGGTGAAATGTTTATAGTCCGGGGGCCGAGGCCCTTTTTTCCAAATCATTAATAACAAGCTAGTTTTTTCAATGCAGCTTCATTTCACCAAGACGCCCAACTTTTTTCTCACGAAAATTGCGAAAACAGGTAGCTAACATACTGCGCAGGTGTAAAACATGTCGATTTGGTCATTATGAAAATTTAATTAATAACAGTTAGTTTTTTAGCTAAATGTTGAGATAATTTTATGAATAATTTGAAACAACATTTGTCCGACAAAATAAAGGGTTTGGTCTACGATGTCCCCCCCTCAAACATGTAACAATTACGTTGCATAAAAAAATGATTAATAACAAGTTGATTTTTTCAATGAAGGTTGGTAAATATTATTACAATTAAATGGTCACACTGTCCTATAAATAAACAGGTAACTATTTTCAGTCCTACACTCAAAAGTTGTCGATTTCACGATTTAACTTTTTTCATTAATAACCGGCTAAATCTTCGTGAGCACCTTTATTTTGATAAGACGCCCAAATTTTCTTTTGCGAAAATTGCAAAAACAGGTAGCTAACAGAGTGCGCAGGTGAAATGTAAATAATAACAGTTAATTTTGTAGCTAAATGCTGAGATAGTTTCATAAATAATATGAAACAACATTTGTCCGACAAAATAAATGGTTTGACCTAGGCTGTCCCCCTTCTCAAACATGTAGCAGATACGTTACATAAAAAATGATTAATAACCAGTTGATTTTTTTAATGTAGCTTAGTAAATATTTATTTTAAAAAAAGTCATAAAAAATAAGTTCCTTAAAATAAAAACAATATTTTTCAATAACCATATTTGTTCCAAACTCCAAATAAAAAAAAATAAAATAAGAATAATTGTCTGTATTATGTTTATTATACATTGCGCAATTTTGAGACCATTGAGATATCCGGAAAAAACCGAAATTCGCCCAAAATGATATCATTTTTTCCTCACCCTCTTTGAACAGATATTTCAAAATAAAAGGCACTTCATTGTTGCCTCTTTTTCCCCTCTACAAGATGCCACCATCAAATTTGAAATCTGACGTTTCGTCTTCGGGCCCCCATCATCAACTTTATTTTTTTAAAAACGGACCCTTATTTTTTGTTTTAGATTTTATAGGCTTCTGATGTCTCAAAACCAATGACGTATTGCACTTATTCGAAAAAATTAGAAGCTCTCAAAATCTGGAATAAAAAATCCAGGGTCGTATTAAAAAAAATAAAATCGATGATGGTTGCCCAAAGACGAAACGTCAGATTTTAAATTTGATGGCGGCATCTTGTAGAGGAGGAAAAGTGGCAACAAAGAAGTGCCATTTATTTTGAAATAACTCTTCAAATAAGGTCAGGAAAAAACGAAATTATTTTGGGCGAATTTCGGCTTATTCCAGATATCTCCGGTAGTACTCGGAATTTTGAAAACATCAAAGCGCCATTTTAATGAGCACAAAATTGGGCAAATTTTTTCTAATTTAAGCAACGTCGTATCTCTTACCGTTTCCCAGATTCCCATACTGGCCTTCCTTATCTTGGACACATTGGATTAATATACAATATTCGATTCAAGTTAGCTTTAGAAAATTTCAAGTATACATATTCAATCAGGAATAACCATTTCTAATGCGAAAATCGCAACAAACAGGGACAAAGAACACACTAATGTAGTCAACATTTCATATGATTATAAAGCCTATACTTCATTTTATTATAACTTCTCATCGAATACGTTTTTCAACGGTTACGTCGGTTACATACTTTTTGTCGGACTAGCGATAACTACCTACTTTTTTGTAGGACATTGATTAATTTCGGTAGAAAATATGTTAATCTATCATGTGGCTTTTGTGACCTACAGTTATTAATGAAAAAAATATTACCGTGACAACTTTTGAGTGTAGGACTGGAAAAAGTTACCTCTTTATTTGTAGGATAGTGTGACCATTTAATTGTAGTAATATTTACTAAGCTACAGTAAAAAAATCAACTGGTTATTAATCATTTTTTATGTAACGTAATTGCTACATGTTTGAGGGGGAGGGACATCATAGACCAAACCCTTTATTTTGTCGGACAAATATTGTTTCAAATTATTCATAAAATTATCTCAACATTTAGCTAAAAATCTAACTGTTATTAATTAAATTTTCATAATCACCAAATCGACACCTGCGCAGTATGTTAGCTACCTGTTTTCGCAATTTTCGTGAGAAAAAAGTTGGGCATCTCGGTGAAATGAAGCTGCATTGAGAAAACTAGCTTGTTATTAATGATTTGGAAAAAAGGGCCTCGGCCCCCGGACTATTATATTATTGTTAAGTATCTTAGTGGCTATTCGAAATGGTGATTTACGATATTTTTTAGTGGTCGAGAGATTTTTTTTTTAGAAAAATAGCACCAATTGGGATAAAATCGAAAAATGTAAATTTTAAGTTCACACTCTAATATCTCTAAAACTAACAAAGCTAGGAAATCGACTTTTTTACCAAAATAAAGTCCATTTATTGGGCTTTCTAACAGACCTATACATTGCTGTACCGAAATATGTTCTATATTTTTTAAATGACGTTTTATCTGTTACGTCACAAAATATGACTCTAAAATTTCACTAAGCGACAAACTTTTTTATTTTCAACTTTTTCCACATACATGCTGCGAAGCAAAGAAAGAAGAAACATTCAAAAAGTTTTTAAAGTGAAAATCTTTTATCTCCGATGTATAGTTTTTTTGCTATGACTTTTACAAAATCGCGAAATCTTGAAAATTCAGGCGCAGCGTGCACGGGATCGGCCGACGTCAGCGGCTTGTCGTTTTTACGCCATTTAGTAGGTACGATTTTGTAGCTGAAAATATAAGGTCTGTTTCTGCAGAAATCACAAATCAGTTAGAGTGAATTTCATTGGTTGAAACTGGTTTTCTGACTGTTTTCGACCAATGAAATTTGCTCTGACTGATTTGTGATTTCTGCAGAAACATACCTATATTTATAATATGCAGACGGGTGAGTTTTTTTTTTTTTTAAATAGAAGAATAAAAATAAAACCAATATTTTTTTTTAATCCTTATAATAAAGTAGGTACCTTGTGTTTAGTACCTATTCAACGTCCTCTTCTTCATTTTCAGACACCTCCGTTTGTTCCATGATTTATTTTTAATTTTTGCACTGCTTACAGCTACACTCATAACAACATTTCAGCCCCTCCTAAATGCAGGTGCATTTTCAATTCATCCATTTCTTATCTGCACAGTACAAGTTTAAACCTTGTCTTGTCTTATAAATTGGCGCACTGGTTGTTGGCTCGAAAAGACTGGATTTCAATTCTCATTTTCCAGGATCTAACTATTACATTGGGGATCATTAGACCCCATCTTTGCTAGGTTATTATAAAAACAAAACCATTTCTCAGCTGATACATGCACCTAAAATTTTACGATAAAAATAAAATCAAACTTTGTATGAATAAATTAAATGATCTACATGAGTAGATCAACTCAGGTGACTGAGAAAATGCTGATAAAATGCCGCGTTAGTTGATGGTGGCAGTTCTGAGGATGGCTTATCGGTTGTTGTAGCCATACGCAAGCAAATTCATTAAGTAGGTATTGTTATATTTTTATCTTTATTTTTATATAGCAACAACAGTATCTAATTTTGTAGCCAGCTTCAATGCTTTATCCTCTGAAAGAAGGGGTAAAATTGCCAAATCTTTTAGTTTAGGAAGGTTCTTTTTTAAGATGTCAAAAGCAGTCTTCTTCCAACTTTATAAAAAGCACTAGTAGTGTCACATCCGGTTAAGCAGTGAATTGCCAAAAAACAGGAACAAAGTTTCTGTACCTAAATTTACCTGAATTTTACGAAATATCTGAGGGACTTGTATAGTAATTAAGAAGGAGCTGATATACGAATGATTTTTTCTGTAAAGTAAGTGTATGAATCCCAATAAGCGAACGAATTTTGATAAAATCTATAGATACGGATGTGTTAGTTTTATTGATTCATTTTTATTGCTCTTTGTCTACTTTAGAAGCAGTTGAGTTATTTATCGAATTGGGCCATGGTGCGAAACGAGACGATATGTTCCACCAAATATGGCTGTTGAAAATTCTGGTAAAGAATTTTGTTCCTGTTTTTTGGCAATTCCCTGCTTAACCAGATGAGGCGCTACTAGTGCTTTTTATAAAGTTGGAAAAAGACTGTTTTGACATCTTAAAAAAGAACCAGCCTAACTAAAATATTTGGCATTACCCCTTCTCTCAAAGAATAAAGTATTGAAGCTGGCTACAAAATACGTGTTGTTGCTATATAAAAACACTCAATGAATTACGCTTGCGTATGGCTACAACAACCAATAAGCCATCATCAGAACTGCCACCAACTAACACGGCCTTTTATCAACATTTTCTTAAGTGAGTAAATAATTTCATTTATCATTCAAAGTTTGATTTTATTTTTATCATAAAATTTTAGGTGCATGTATCAGCTAAGAATTTGGTTTTGTTTTTTCACTGTGAACCCATGAACCCGGGCCTCCCAGTTCTAACGGGCGCCGGGAATTTGTCCCGTCCTCCCCCCCCTCTCTCTTGTCGGGCCTAAAGATGGGGTCTAATGATCCCCAATGTAATGGTTCGATCAAAAATAAATTATGGAACAAACGGAGGTGTCTGAAAATGAAGAAGAAGAGGTTGAATAGATACTAAAAACAAGATACCTACTTTATTATAAGGATTAAAAACAATATTGGTTTTATGTTTTACTTTTATTCTTCTAATTAAAAAAAAAAAAAAAACTGACCCGTCTGCATATTATAAAAAATATTTTCAGCTACAAAATCGTACCTACTAAATGGCGTAAAAACGACAAGCCGCTGACGCCGATCCCGTGCACGCTAAGCCTGAATTTTCAAGATTACGCGATTTTGTAAAATTCATAGCAAAAAAACTATACATCGGAGATAAAAGATTTTTAATTTAAAAACTTTTTGAATGTTTCTTCTTTCTTTGGTTCGCAGCATGTATGTGGAAAAAGTTGAAAATAAAAAAGTTTGTCGCTTAGTGAAATTTTAGAGTCATATTTTGTGACGTAACAGTTGAAACGTCATTTAAAAAATATAGAACATATTTCGGTACAGCAATGTATATTGTTGGTTTTAGAGATATTAGAGTGTGAACTTAAAATTTACATTTTTCGATTTTATCCAAATTGGTGCTATTTTTCTAAATAAAAAATCTCTCGACCACTTAAAAATATCGTAAATCGCCATTTCGGATGCCCCCTAAGACAGTTAATAATAATATAGGCATTTTATGTGGTTGTACGGCAAAAATTTTTTTTTTTACATTTCATAGGCTATTTCGCTCCACTATATACCAAGTCGCATCTCCTTGCGTCCGCTCTAAGATGGAGTAAACGGAACTTAATGGAAAAATCGAAAATAAATCAGAAGTAACTTTCAATAACGGAGTTACGCGATCAAACTTGGTTGTATCACTAAACATTTCCTAAAGAGCTCCTATACCAAGTCGCGTCTCCTTGCTTAGATGGAGAAAATTGACCTTAATAGAAAAATCTAAAATAAACCTGGTTAACAATTAATAATACTACCAAATTTAATCGCGGAGTACCAATTTTCACACCCTACTTTTTTTTTCGATTCCTCTGCGTCTTGTAATAACGTAGGCCAATGGAGATAAAGCTATATTTTTGAAAACAAAAGTTTATAATTTATGACATTATTCATTCTGTCTTAGAATAGCTGCTAAAACAGGCTGCTGACTTCACACTTTGACTGCTGTATAACTGGCTGCTAATTTCACACTTCGGCTGCTGTGAATGCGCTGCTAGTTTCGCACCGATATATTCTTTGATCAATTATCTACAATCCGAATATTTTAGTTTTCCGATTTTTTGCGTTTTTCTCAAAATGAAAAATAATTCATGTCTATATCTGGCTTTGAGAAATAATGAGATTACGCAAATAAAATAATAGGAAAAATCCAGAATATTCGGATTGTAGCAAGGATTGTAGATAATCGATTGAAGAATGTTTTTGTCAAATTTCAGCTACATGGTTGCACTTCTATGTTGCATTCAAGAAGAGACTGTTACTTAAGTAAATATTTTGACTCCTTGAGTTGGCAAACCTGGGCAGCAGTGAGCACCCTTGAGATATATCAATGAAAATTTTAACTGTAATGAATTGCATCTACAACCTTTATTAAAATCGTTTCAATTGGATTGGTGTTTGGCATTCTCCTAGATCAACATGGCGACCCATTTTGCATTGTGCTAACCCTTTGCTTTCTGTGTGGAATTATTTGGATTTCTTCAGTACTGAATTATTGATTCTTGTCGGTGGATTTGAAGAATTTGGGAGGAATTTACTTACTCCAAAAATTGAATGGAGTATGTTCCTTTGAGTAAGGGACAATAATAATTGCTTTTTTCAAACTGGACTTCTTTGTGTACATGTGCCATGTAAGGGAATTTTGGGATAATGATATGAGATTTCTGGATTACTCACAGGGAAAAAGTGTTGGGTTTGAGGGTGCATGTTTTAGGTTCAACCTTGGATTCAACTAAGAGTACATAATAGCCATTAGCCAAGTAATTTTTGAATTAGAAAAGCTCACCTATGAACCTAAAATTTGGTGACATGTAGTCTAAGATATTTTCAAAATTTGGAATTTTCTTTTTGGTAACTAGACACTTTTTAAATAACCTAACAAAAATTGCTTCTTGCTATGCTATGAACTTACTTATGAAACTTATATAATTTTTTTTATCTATTTTAGAAGTAAACGATGAGGGAATAAACATCCAGATAAATGCACCTCCTGTTGAAGGGTCAGCTAACACAGAATTGGTTAAATACATGGCTGCACTCCTAGGAATAAAGTCCAGTTCCATTACTCTTGAGAGGGTACATAATTATTTTTTTTTAATTTTACGCAGAGTTTGGCAGAGCTTGATTGCTTCGTGGTTTATTGGGGCTGGCAAGTCAATCACGAGGTCAATCACTTTAGAGAAGTCCTTGGGAATCTATAATAATTGAAAACAAATAATTGAAGCTTTTCCAATGAGATTCAATTATTTTAAAGACCTTGAAGCACTTCTGTGAGCTCAAGCTTTTATAAATAGCTCGAAGCACTTTAAATGTACTTAAAGCCCTTCTACATAAAATAAGAACATTTAGATAGCGATACCAAGCAACAACATTCGTCTGAGCAAAGAAGCAAACAATGCCATTATCGCAGCTTTTCTTATTTCAAAATTTTAAACTTTAATGCTTCACCACCCTGAAGGATCATCATTGAGAAATATAGATGAATTGCAGAAAATTGTGACAGAGGGTGCAAAATCAATATTTGGTAACAATTTCATCACGAAATGAAGCTGTGATGGAATCTATGGTGGATGATAAATTTTTCGACTTTTTATAAATGGAATCAGTCAAAAGTGCATAAGCAGAAACAAAATTATCTAAATGAGCTATGTTTTAAAATACCTATAACACAAGGCGAGCTAAAACATGACATTGTTGCCAGAAGATCACGTGATCTTATATTTGAAGTTACAAAACTGGTCACATGGAGTTGTCATCTTTTTGCTCGAGGAGAATTAACCGAACTTTACTACGGTTTTACCCTCGAGTGCATCAGCTAAAAGACTATTTTCGTTTGCATCCATAATCAATAATTTTCATGGAAGACATGCATCATCGGATAAACATTTTGAGTTCTTATCTGGTTTTTTAAGAGCTAAAAGATTTTTGTGTATGAAATAATTCAAGGTCACATTGTGAAGTGCTTCAAGGTTTTCTAAGGCACTCCAAGAACTTTGAGAAAGGGCTTAGGGCTTAGTGTATCAAGTCTTTTCACTGAAGACATTGCACAGCTCCGATTTCATTTAGGTAAACCACTCTTATGATGGATACATTTTTTTCAGGGTCACAAATCTCGCCATAAAGTTCTAAAGATTACTGGAAGCATTACAGAAATAGAGGTTATTAAGAAAATTAATGAAGAGCTACCACGTGGCGTGAAGTTACTAGACGTAGAATAGATCCTAAAACCGCAACACACTTATCTATCTACTCGGCTTTTTGGTTTTCTAGTTCATTTTTTAAATGTACTGACAATTTTATGTGTTGAACTGACAACAGATGAGTGAGTTCATATTGAATGACTAGAGTCTAGCCGTCACAGCCGGAGCAAACCCGATAATAGCCGAACAGCGAACTCTGGTGCATAGAGAATTGAGAACAGAATTTAATTGTTATTTCTATCGTGTCTTTAACCATTCTTATTTTTATCATTTTTTTTTTTCCAAGAAATGATTATTTGTAAAAATATAACATTTTTGTAGTTCGGACTTAGAATAGTAATATAGAAAAAAACGAACAAAACGAAAGTCCTTTTTTTTATCTTATTTTTGTCCTATATTTTAATATTTCTAGTTAAGAGGTATCAGCCGGCGTATTATCGCTTTCAAATATTTCGGATGATCCAGAAAAAGAAATTCGATTTAATCTTAATGAACGTTAATAATGTGAACAGTTATTGGGCGCTAGGGCGGTAGAATAGACTGCCTATATGAACCCATGTATTGAGCACTTTAAAATGAAAACAAAATGAACTACTCCTCTTAATTACAAATGAGCGAAAAAAGGTACCAATTACTCCACAGAGAAAATTAATATTGATTTTAGGTTTATTTTTGTTGTTGGTTTCCTCTTGATTTCCAATTTAAGGAGTTCCTGATAAATATCAACATATTTTTTTTTTTTTTTAGCAGTGTATTACATTGCTCCAGTCACCAACCTTTTGCTGCAACCGAATATACACCTTCCTTCGAATTCAATGCGTTCTGTTCGGCTTTCGGCTAAAATCGTAGTTGCTCCACATGTGATGGCTAGACTCTAGTTATTGAATGAAGCAAGAATAAGAAGGACCTATTGTCTCACAATAGGCCTCCTGCACATATTATTATTTTCACCTGAAAATTTCTAATTTTCAAGTCTAATTGGTCATTTTAATCCATTTAAAATAATAAAAAATCTGTAATGAGCCTTTCTTTATTATTAAAAACTAATAGCTATAACTGTAACAATGGAAACAATGTGAAATTTATTATTTGAATATAGAAGGTGCACAATAAACCACTTGTTTTATTCACAAATAACATGGCGAAGTAGGCTACAAATCAATATTATGAAGTCGCGTGGAATTTATAGTATTTTTCACTGAAATTTGGCGTAAAACTATATAAAATTTGGATTTCAAAGGAAGTCCCTTTATGCTTATGAATGGTGACCTATCCGAGAACTGGAAATTTTGGGAGCAAAGATTTAATACCAACTTAAAGGCCGCAGAAATCGTCAAAAAGGATAATGGGAACGAGTGTGCTTTTGCCATATTAGTTAGGTAAAGAATAGTTAGTTACTCGAATTAGAATTTATGACACTTTCAATTGGCCAGAAGGTGAAACTGAAACCAGTGAAACCTAAGAGCTCTTTCAGAATCAAACATTGATGAGCATAGTTCAACCATTGAACCGCATTGAACCGCATTGAAATTGGCTTTTGAAAGACGTCGTTTTTTCACATGTAGACAAGCTGAGACCTTATGGTATTTGTAGCACCTAATGGTATTTGTAGCAGTCCAGAAGGACTAATATTTGAAATTTTTGGAAATGTTGATGGCTGTAGTTTTTTATATTGACTTTTAATTATAGGCAACTCGTAGCACAGAATAATGCCCGTTAAAGTCAAATTTTGGCACTCGCAGTAAAGCACAATTTTAAATTCAATAGAAATAAATGTGAAATTTTATTACCTGAATTACCTACAATATATGGGTCATATAATAACAAACTCGATAACAAAATAAGATGTATAATTAACCAAACGAGGACAAAATGCTGTCTGTGCCTACTTATTCAAAAGGGTAGTTTTGTGATCATGTTTCAAGGGCATTCGTTGAAACACAGGCTTACATACTCTCGGAATGACAAAAAAATGTTGAGTGTTTGGTTTGGACTTTCTCGTTATTTTCAAAATAAACTGCTGGACAAATGGACGGAACAAGCGAATATTTAAGTTAACTTTAAGTTCAAATTGCAATATTACCCGAACTAGGAAATATATCAATGAGCGGTTTGCGAAATTATCTTTCAAATTACGCAAACCGCTCAGTGATTTCTTTTTTAGTTCGCGTAATATTGGAATCAAAAGTTAAACTAAAAATTCCCTTGTTCCGCTTCATTTGTCCAGTTAGTTTATTTGGGGCATTAAAAATCTAACTATCAAAACAGATTATCTGCCTCTGGTGAGTAAGAGGGCCTAGGGCATTCGATCACCATCAACCCCTAATAATTTTTATTAAATTTCAAATAAATATTTTGGATTCAAAAAAAATGGGGGTCAATCGGCCAATATGTAACTTTTCAAAAGTTTTACATTATCTATGGCTTTCAAGACGCCTGCACCGGTGACCAACCAGTAATAGGTGGGTAAACGCAAATCTCTTTATTATTTTTTACCCATACTTGAAGATAATATTTTCAGTTTGACAACGTCGCATCGCCTGTTCTGAATCATGTATATTTGTTTCCAGATCATGGTGCTAGGTGGCGGGGGTGTGGGTATTTATAAAATACTATTGTTATAATATAGCCTTTAGAAAAATTGCTTAAATAACAATATTGTTATAAAGTTTATCTGACTGTATCACTTTTATGATACTTTTACCATAGAATGCATTTAATAGGTAGTCAAATTAGACACCTTATTGTTACTATTCTATGTTATGTTATGTTATTATAACCTAAACGTCTTGAACACAACTATATGCTGCATGAATGACACCAAATCAGATCTTTCGAAATTCGCCTGTACCTTTTTCCTGAAATTGCCACTTATTTTGAATATTTTCCAGCAAGAAATGCTTGACATATTGATAATTAGCAACTATATGTAGGTATATATCAATTATCACTGAAACTAAAATTAAAAAAGTTTGGATTTTTCTACAGCGTAGGTAGATAAACTGAATTTTAGGTTAGTGGTTAGTGCTATAACTTTTTTATAAGGTTACCTTAATAATAATTTTGTATTTTGTGAGACACTTCTGTTATTTTTTACCTTTTTTTAAGTGCTTTATTCAATTTTGTTCAACAACAATAATTATAAAATAGTTATTATAAGAGTATTGAACGGAACTGAATTATTGCTAAGAATGATTCGTTTTAACGTAGTAAGAAATGACCGAAATGACGGTAAGGGTGGCGTAGCCATATTGATAAAGAGCAATATAAAATTTTCCGAAATTTTGAGTTTAAATCTTCCAAATATTCTTTATGTAGGAATAAAAATTTCAACTACAAATAATTCACAGTTAACTCTCGTCTCAGTATATATCAAGCCACAATCCAAAATTACCAAAAATGTATGGAACCGATTCTTAGCTTCGTTCGAAAAACCTGCTTAATATGCGGAGATTTTAATGCACACCATATAGCAGGGGGTTGCGTAGACAGTGATCAGGCTGGTAATATTTTATTAGAAGCTTTAGATGAGTCAAATTACATTTTTTTAAATAATGGCGAGTACACTCGAATCAACCCTTCAGGTGGAAACAATTCAGCCATAGATCTATCTCTGACTACCTCAGATTTGCAGGATAGTTTAGAATGGCAAACACTGTCAGATACATATGGATCAGACCATATTCCAATAATTAAAAGATGTCAAATTTCAACAAGAGTTACCTCTACCAACAGTTATACGAAAAAATGGAATACTAGAAGAACCTACTGGGAAAACTTTCACTTGCAAGCTCGCACTTAGCCTTTTCCAATAGAGAATGTTCAGATTACGATCATTTTATTAATATGTTAAATGCCATTTTAAGTCAAACAATGGCAACCTATGCGTCAAAAAAAAAATAAAAAGGCAGGAGGAAAATCCTGGTGGAATGAAAAATGCGATGAAATTGTAAAGTACAGAAAACAATGTTTTTCAAAATATAAAACGAATCCAAACATTACAAATCTTATCGAATACAAAAAATCTGACGCAATGGCGAAAAGGATAACAAAACAAGTAAAAAGAGAATCTTGGCAGACGTTCTGTTCATCAATTAATCAGCATACTCCTATAAAACAGTATGGCAGAAAGTAAATAGCTATAAAAACAGAAAACAAAGCAACAGCCTAGCAACAAGCCTGACAGATTTA
The DNA here is from genome assembly GCA_917834065.1 of Ceutorhynchus assimilis. Taxonomy (NCBI): domain Eukaryota; kingdom Metazoa; phylum Arthropoda; class Insecta; order Coleoptera; family Curculionidae; genus Ceutorhynchus; species Ceutorhynchus assimilis. Next base: position 68,648,871 of record OU892277.1, read on the forward strand.
TGGATTGAAGAATTCCATGATAAAATTGCACCACTTTATGTCAGTGAGAAGCCAGAAGAAACTAATTGTCCATACGTTGAGGAAATACATTTTTTAACAAGACCATTCACAACTACAGAACTATTCAGAGCATTGAAAAAAAATAACAATACCGCACCTGGGTATGACGGTATACAATAGGTACTCAATGTTGTTCCACCTACCAAACAACGCCAAGGAAGCACTTCTCCTTATATATAATAACATTTTTCTTGGAATTGAACCAATCCCTGAAGACTGGAAAGAATATCCAATATTACCAATTATTAAACCAGGAAAACCATTAAATAAATCAACATCATTCAGACCAATTGCTCTCGCCTCATGCATTTTAAAAACATACGAACGATTGATAAAAACCAGACTAGAGTTTTGGATAGAAAAAAACCACATATTTCCTAAAACTCAATTCGGATTCAAGAGAGGTACCTCCACCCAGGAAGCACTGGCTCATCTTATAACAGACATTCAATTGGGGTTTACAAGAAACAAATGCACTTATCACGCCCTATTTTTAGATGTACAAAGAGCCTATGATAGTGTTGTGTATAGCATATTGATCGACAAAATGAACAAAATTGGCATCCCAAAACAACTAGTCCAAAACGTATATAACATTTATCGATCACGAAGAACTTACATAAGAACAAATGACGGATTAACAGAACCCAAGGAAGCGAAAATTGGCCTACCACAGGGTAGCATATTAAGTCCTATTTTATACACAATATACACCAGCGACCTAGAAGACCTATTTACAGACAACAATATTAAACTTATTCAGTTTGCAGATGATATTTGTATATACACAACCAATAAAACATCAGAAAAATGCCGGGAAATCTTAGAAGGAACATATATAGTTCCCCTTACGAGTCTAGCACTACGACGTCTGAAGGGCAAGGGGGAATAACGCCATTCATTTCGAGCTTTATGCTGTCTGTCATAGGTGTGCGCGCAGCGTTTTTAAATATTACTTTTTCCCTATAAATGTAGGTGTGTAATAACATAGATAAATGTTAAGGTATTTTCTATTGGAAGTCAAATAGGCAATATTGCAATTTTTTTATCCGCATTCTTTCCATAGTGCTAGACTCGTAAGGCGAACTTTTTTTTTTAGAAGTACACAAAAATGGTTAAGCAAAAATGGACTACAGCTATCTGTAGAAAAAACAACAGGATGCAATTTTTCAAGAGCTAGAAGACAAGAAACAAACCTCATCTTGCTCGGGGGAAAAACCATCCCATTACAACCTACTGTGAAGTACCTTGGGTTGTACGTGGACAGGAAGTTATTATGGAAAGAACAGATAAACTATCTGATTAAAAGAAGTGGAAATGGTTTAAACGTTATGCGCGCTTTCAGCAATAGAAAATAGGGTGCAGACCCAAATTTGTGCCTGTTATTTTATAAATCGTTTGTGAGATCTATATTTGATTATTCCAGTATCTTTTATGTCTCAGCTGCTGACAGCCACCTCAAGAAAATTGAGGTAATTAAAAATAAATGTTTAAGGCAGAGCATTGGATGTTTAAATAGTACTCCAATAAAGGTGGGTTTAGCCAACTCTTAATGGATAATGCACAATTTTAATTCATAATTGATAATGCGTAATTCATAACGCGTAATGCATAAGAGAAAGTTGATGTTTATACAACGCATAATTTTTGTGCATTAAGAATTAAACAAGACAGCTGAGTTTGACATTTGTTATTTTTCATGATATAATAAATAATGAAATAAATAATAAATTAGGCTTTATATTATCAGGAAAAATCTCATTTGTATAATTAAAATCGGAAAAACTCGATTCCGGATCAAAAAACATTGAAAACAACAAGAAAACACACAACCAGATTTCGAGGTTATGAAGTAAAACCAAAACAAAAACAAACTTGGAAATATACGCTTGCGCTCTAGCGTTTTTTGCACAATGCATAATCGATAATTCGTAAAAGTTAAAAGTTGGCAGGGTTGCCAGGCGTCCTGGATTTCGCAGGATGTCCTGGATTCAGGGTCTTGCGTCCTGCGTCCTGCCGGAGTTGGCCGCAGGACACCAAATGTCCTGCATTTCATAAAATCCTTACTCTAAGAATATAATTTTTTTTTTACTTTTATTTCAGATACCTATACGTTTTGAAAAATAAAAAAATGCTGTTGGCGGCAAAAAGTAACAAGAAGTATACTTTTTCTAAAAAGTAATTCTCTTTTTCTTAGATGAATTTGTAAACTGAATTCACGTTACGTTTATTAGTTATTTTTTATTTTTGTAGCTAACTTATGACTGTTACACTATTTTTGTTATTTGAAACAAGCTATATTAGGTCTGTTTCTGCAGAAATCACAAACCAGTCAGAGTGAATTTCATTGGTTGAAACTAGTTTTCTGACTGTTTCTGACTGTTTTCAACCAATGAAATTCGCTCTGACTGGTTTGTGATTTCTGCAAAAACAGACCAAATATTTCGTTTATTTTTGTTTTGTCATGTGTTGTCTACAATATTTTTGATCAATTTATTATAAATACACACATCAAAATAGTCTAGGGAACAAGATAATTCCTATACTTATCAGAAATTTTTGCTGATTTTATTTTGAAAATATTTTAACTAAATAAGTTTGCAAAAAAAAGCCGACATGGTAAATTTGACAAGATGTGTTCAATAAATAATACTCACTTTATCTTTTTTAAAAAGTTGTTCTTTCCTAAAATTGAAAGACAGATATTTCTTGTGCCCTAGACTATTTTGATGAGTGTATTAGGAAAAGATGTGAAACTAAGTAAGTAGATACCTACCGAGATCGTATTTAATTTGAACCTTAGTAGGTATTATTTAACGTATTTTTGGGTATTATAAATATTATTTTAGGAAAATAAAAAAGTCCTGATTTTTCCAATACTGTCCTGCATTTTCTCAACACATGTCCTGCGAATTCAATTTTCAAACCTGGCAACCCTAAAAGTTGGTCAACTTTATGAATTACGCATTATGCACTAAATTATCCACTATCCACTATGCATTGTATAAACTGGTGTATTTAAATGTGGACTTTCAAAAATTATCGATTATGAATTAAAATTGTGCATTATGCATTATTAGTTGGCTAAACCCACCTTAATAGTCTTAGAAGTAGAAGCAAGAGAACCACCATTGGAATTGAGACGAAAATTTATTTCAGACAAATTTTTATTGAAGCCTTTAGCCAAAAACAGTGTATTAATAGCAAAAATTTAAAATTTAACAACTCTTTGCTATACACATAATTATTGGAGAGTTAAAAAACTGCCCAAGCTTCTAGAGAGTTATTCTTGAATAACTCAACATAAAAACTATATTTTTCAAAATTGTATTCATTCATATTTCCAACTCAATGAAGATGCCTTAGAAATTGAACCAAAAATAATAATACAAGAAGAAAATACAGAAAATAGCATTTATCAAAAACATAAATTTTACGAAGAACAGAATACTACTTGGGCAAATTTCGAACAAATTTTTACAGATGGCTCAGTCATGGAAAAAAGGTTGGCCGTGCCTTTTATCATAAAAACAAAAACCACTACGAGAAGTATAAAATTTCAGAATACGCATCAATATACATTGTATCATTGTATACTGCTGAATTATGGGCTATCCGAGAATCTTTATATTATAGTTTAAATTACGACGAAAACAACAAATTTGTGATATTTTCAGATAGTAAAAGCTCATTACAATCCATCAAAAATTGTATACACAGATATCCTAATAATTACATAATTAGTGAAATAATAAACTTAATTGAACAATTGGACCGATCAAACAAAAAAAAATTCTTTGTATGGGTTAAAGCCCATATAGGTATAAGGGATAACGAATTTGCCGATAAGGTAGCTAAAGAGGCCACACATAGTGGCAGAATCACTAATTTAAAAGTTCCCTATAGTGACATTATTAGTTATGCCAAGGCAAGACAAAGGTTTGATGGGCAAATTATGTATACCGAGACAAATAAGGGTAAAATCTTTAAAAGTAATTTTCCAAAATTGTTCACACATTCATGGTTTCATAGAGAGAGTAATAAAAAAATTGTAAGAACTATTTCACGTCTCAGATGCTATCACGCTTTACATATGAAAAAGATAGGGTTAGTAGAGAACGATAGATGCGACTGTGGGGCCAGTCTCCCCACAGATCTGGAACACTTCTTTTTAGTATGTTCTATGTTTGAAAATGAAAGAAATACCCTATACTCAATATTAACAAATTTAATAGAATTGCCAATAAATTATAATAGGTACTTTGATTATATCAAACAACATTGAAGTATACAAAACTTTGTATCAATATTAGTATAGGAGCTGGCAGGTTTTTCGGTGAACGATATTGATCAAAATTTTTATTAATTAATCATGATTGAGGGTTACCTGGATATACCAAAACTGACCGTCTGCCGTTTCAGGGTGGCAGCTTTAATCGGGGGTTAAATTTTTAGAAGGGATGAATTTTCATTTTGGTGAACGATATTGATCAAGATCGAAATTTTCGGAAACGAATTAACAGTTTGAGGACTTATCAATATTACACAGGCAGACGATTTGTTTGACAGCATTAGTTCGGCAGAGCCTGTCAAATTTGTAATTTTCAAGTTTTAGTGAACGACATTTATCAAATTTTGTTTTTTTGCAAATCGATTCCTTTACTAACGTACTCTCAGAAAAAATATCGGCAAACGAAAAAGACGGCAGCGTTTTTTTGGCAGACGCTGGAATAATGACAAGTTGATTTATGGTAAAAAATACTGATAATAAATAGCTGATATTCGTGAAAGCGTTAGAGCAGCTCTAGTGTATTCAAAATTCAAATAGGCAGAAGATTTATTTGACAGCACAATTTTGGCAGACACTATCAAATTTTGTCACATACAGGGTGTCCCAGCCGAGAGTGAACCATTTGAAATGCTTATAACTTCTAAACTAGTTGTGATAGCGACCTGCGGCTTGCGCCATTCGACTTCTCCTGGCCTAAACATTTTTCAAGTAGGTTGCAAATTTTTTTGCCTCTCATACAGGGCGAGTGAAAAACATCCGTTTTTCAACATCGAAATTCTCTACTATCTTTAATGGAACACCCTGTATATCACAACGTCAAAAAAAAAGAGTCATGCTAAAGGTATCCATGTATTGGTACATCATCCTTGAAACTTAAAGTTTCAGCCGTAAAAAATTGAAATCTAAATCCTGGTATTTAAGCATAAGCATGGCAGCTTCATGTTGTAGGTATGTACTTGCTATCACTATGGCAAACAATTTTTAAATGTGTGCGTAGTTGGACATCAACTAAGTTAAAATAAATTTTCCACGAGAACTTAACAAGTTTCAGTGAGAATAGCGAGATACCCCAAAAGTAACAGTTTGGCGTGAAATCTCTGTTAAGGAAAAATACGGAAATAACATCTGTAAATAAGTGATTTAAATTGATACAATTGAATATAGTCAAACACTTATACACTTAATAATAATTAAATTTTGACACTTTTCATTTAACAATATTATTAAATAACGCGATTTAATTTTTTTTAACTATGTTTTTTAAACTGGCTTCTTATTACACTAGGTCTACAAATTCTTAGTAGTATTTATTGCGTAAAATAACTTTTTTTATTAATTTTCACCTGATAAACATCATAATGATAAAAATATTTCAAAATTAGTTTTAGTTTCGTAGAAAAAAAAATCCATTTTGCGAAATGGCGACGTGGTTTTTTCGCTGCTCTCTTATATTCTGCTTCTGGAACATCTCGACAAACAATCCAGCGATAATCCGCCAACATGGCAACATTTCACTTGCCCTGATATCGTTTTCCCATGATTGCGATGTCCTTATGGAAGCTCTCCATCATCACTCAATGCCCCACAGTTGTCTGGAAAGAAGTCTAAATGTGAATGTAAAGAGTGGATTTTCAGGGACATGTTGCAACCTAGTTCTTGATACGATTGTAACATCTTTCCGATTAGTTCAGCATAGTTGTTGGTCCTCTTATTTCCTAAGAAGTTTTTTGCCACAAGACGAAAGTCTTCTCAGGATTTTTTTTCTGTACCTTCCAAAACACAGTCAAAATTATTATTTTTAAATAGTGTTCTAATTTGAGGACCGATAAATATACCTTCCTTGATCTTCGCTTCACTTAATCTTGGAAATATCTGACGAAGGTACTGAAAAGCAGCTCCATTTTTGTTCATTGCTTTTACGAAATTTGTCATAAGCCCTAGTTTAATATGCAACGGTGGTAATAATACTATTTGTGGGTCAACTAAAGGGTTTGCCTAGGTTGAATTGACTGACGATGACGCCAGACCTTTTTTATGTAATGCACATTTCTATCTCGATTATCTCATTCGCAGATAAAACAACAAAATTTCCTGTAGCCCATTTGTAGACCAAGCAGAAGAGCTACGACTTTCAAATCTCCACAGAATTGCCATCGATGTTCATCATACTTAATCCGCAACAAAAGGCTTTTCATATTTTCATGACTCTTTCATATGGACTGCGTGACCAATAGGAATCGACGGTAAAATATTTCCGTTATGTAGCAAAACAGCTTTTAAACTTAGCTTAGAGCTATCTATGGAGAGTCTCCATTCGTTTTGTACATAGAAAATATTGAGTGCTCTCATCAAACCACTGACATCTTCACAAAAAACTAAAGTGTCCACCATAGCAAAATATTGCATCAACTCTTTTTCTCTAGTACGGAAAGAAGTTACAGCCTAGAAATTCTGTTTTGCTGTTTGGCAATGCTTAGTCCCTTACGAGATCGTTTAACTCAACTTGCGTTATCTTGTGTGGCTGTGATGATGTACTAGGTGCCAGTGGCGGTTCCTCCATAAGAGCACATGTGCACGTGCACTCCCAAATTAATATCAAACAACTTTAAATTTAATTTTATCATTCTTCAAATTTTAACATTCTACCTGTAAAGTATTAATTTAAAAAATTAGTGGCCAAATGCGCCAGCAAAACAAACGCAACCGGCAACGCTGGAATCACAGCGTCCACCGCGTCGCATGATCGCCCCGTTCACTGCACATTTCAATATTAAATCCAATTGGTGGAACTATGCCCCCCGCACTCTTTGTTCCCTGCGAAGGTCTAGCGACGTTCGATGTTTTAAGCTGGCTGGTGTGCACATGTAGTCAGTGCACTTTGGGATCGGAAGCTGTTGTTTTATATTTATTTCTATTTCGAGCGCGATTTAACTGAAAACTGTGTGTAGAATGGCGGGATTTCTGAACCCCGATAGCCTTAGCGTGCAATATTTAAAAACAATTAAATTTCCTTCGCTTTCTTTGGAGGAAAAAATCCAAATCAAATGTGTCGGCCGTCCAAAGCCAAATTTAATAGTCACCAACATAACAAAATGCAAAAGTCGTGATTATAAACGAACTTTTAAAATGGAAACTTACGAAAAAACTGACTGGTTGTGCGGTTGTGATGTTAGTAATAGTCTTTACTGTTTTCCCTGTTTGTTATTTGGAAGCGATGAAGCATCAGAATGGACAAAATCCGGCGTTAAAGATTTAGTACATTTATCCGAAAAAATTAAAAAACATCAAAACTCAAAATCACATCTTACTCTTATCTTTCAATACAAAACGTGTCTGTGAGAATTGTGAGATTGAAAACTATAATACATTTATGTATAAAAACAATTGTTAGACCAGGACGATGTACTCAGCGAGGTAAGTTACTTTGTTACTTAATTTCTAGTTTATTGATATAAGATCCTTCAATTTCCACGATTTGATAGACCGAAAAAAGTATTAAATTGAGCTTAGTTGGTTGTTTGGTAGGGTAGATATGAAATCCCTTAACAATATTTTTAATTATTGGTAGGTAAACACATCACATAACTCATACGATCACTTACAATAAATTATTTTTTTAAAGGCCTAAAATAAACACTTCTGGGCGTGGCACCCCGAAAAATTTCGCGCCTCCGGCGGGCATCCCCCTTTCGGCATTTATTATGAATTACAAATTATGTGCACCCCCAATATGTTATACCACGAGCCGCCACTGCTAGGTGCTTTGAAATCTGACATTGATAAAGTTAATGGTGAACTGTCTGTGCTTTCATCTTCTTCGTCGTTGACAATGTTAGGACGTTCCGGGATTGAGTGAATATTGCTGTGCGGCAGAGGACGAGTAGCCGTTGGTACATTTGGATATAAGGTACTATGGCTAGGGATGGCAGTGTTTGCCAAAGTGAAGCAAGTACAGTACATACCTACAATATGAAGCTGCCATGCTTATGCTAAAATACCAGGATTTAGATTTCAATTTTTACGGCTAAAACTTTAAGTTTCAAGGATGATGCTTATTGGTACATGGATATCTTTATCGTGACTCTTTTTTTTGACGTTGTGATATACAGGGTGTTGTATTAAAGATAGTGGAGAATTTCGATGTTGAAAAACGGATTTTTTCTACTCGCCCTGTATGAGAGGCAAGAAAATTTGTAACCTACTAAAAAAAACTTTAGGCCAGGGGAAGTCGAATGGCGCAAACCGCAGGTCGCTAGCACAACTAGTTTAGAAGTTATAAGCATTTCAAATTGGTCACTCTCGGCTGGGACACCCTGTATATGAAAAAATTTGATAGTGTCTGCCAAAATTGTGCTGTCAAATAAATCTTCTGCCTATTTGAATTTTGAATACACTAGAGCTGCTCTAACGCTTTCATGAAGATCAGCTATTATCAGTATTGTTTACCATAAATCCACTTGTCATTATTCCAGCGTCTGCCAAAAAAACGCTGCCGTCTTTTTCGTCTGCCGATATTTTTTCTGAGAGAAAAGGAATCGATTTGCAAAAAAACAAAACTTGATGAATGTCGTTCACTAAAACTTGAAAATAACAAATTTGACAGGCGTCTGCCAAAGTAATGCTATCAAACAAATCGTCTGCCTGTGTAATATTGATAAGTCCTCAAACTGTTAATTCGTTTCCGAAAATTTAGGAATCATGATCAATATCGTTCACCAAAATGAAAATTCATCCCTTTTTAAAATTTAACCCCCGATTAAGGCTGCCACCCTGAAACGGCAGACGGTCAGTTTTGGTATGTCCAGGTAACCCTCAATCATAATTATATAATAAAAATTTTGATCAATATCGTTCACCGAAAAACCTGCCAGCTCCTATACTATATGTTAGGGAAACAAATACCAATTTGTGAGATAGTAGCCATACCTAAATGTCATAGAATTAGTTATAAATTTAGAAAAAAAAACAAAAAAAAAAAATAAAAATAAAAATAACAACTAAAATTACAAAAAAATACAAATACAAATACAAAAAAAAAATGAAAATAAAGGAAAAAAATGAAATAAAAAATATATGCATATAATACTGATAAAAAAATACACAAAAAAAAAAGAGAAAATTAGAGGACATTTAATGAAAACTTAAGTATAAGTATAGTTTTAGTTAGAATTAAATATAACCTAAGTTAAGTACTAGTATGTGTTACAATGAAAGAGGAGCTCAAAAATTTCGGAATGAACAAAGAGAGAAGCTGGCCATTTGATTTCAACCAGAGCCTAAAAAAAAAAAAATACTAATAATAATAAATTATTCTCCGTAAATACTATAAAATCTAATGACAAAGCCGTAATAAATCAAAATGCATACTTTTTTAAGTGATAATTGAATAATAATTGAATATTGCTATAAAGCAACTACAAACAACAAAAACAGTTTTATAGGTCTCTCATGTAAATATTTACGAGCAATTTAATTACCAAACTTATAAAATTGTTATTTAAATTAATCTTGAAAATAATATATAACAAATAAATTTGTTTTCATGATACATTTGTATTTATTGAGTCTCTTAAAAATCAATTTCCTTATTTCAAATGCTCTAACAAATCGGATATAAAGCACTACAGTCTAATAACAATATTTTTGTGCTACTTGGGATCACCACACAGACATATCAAAGTGTTTCCTACGAATCTAAATTTCACAATGGCTGCTTGCTGCTTCATCTTTAAATTCTCCTGCTTCCTGCTTGTGGATAGTGTATCATGATTATAAAAATATCAGATCATGTGTACGAAAATATCAGGATGTATGTCTTAGAAAATCTTTGATCTGATGTTATATTTGGAAATCATAGTCTTCAAAATCATTCAGGAGTAGAATTCAGTTTTGGCGGAAATCAATCAAAACTTTCTATCTGTAATCTAGTAACTGCAAATATTCGATCTTATCCGCTATTTGCAAATTTAACAGAAAATTGCCAGCCTATTTTGCTATTAAATCCAGACGGTTTTTTAATGATGACTACAAAGGACCCCGCAATATTTAAATGGAAATTGGTTACCCGTGATATTTGGATGAAATTTAAATATGTTATTGGGGATGCCGTGAGCAACATTTTTTACCCTGGGCACAACCCTGTATATATGACAGACGAGGCGTGGTTAGCTGTCAAATATTGGAATCTTATATTCAAAAGCAGAGTGACTATGGCAGATTTTGACGAACGAAGAATCGATGTCTACTAGTTAATTCGAAAAATGTCAACTATTTTGACACCTGTCAAAACCCTGCCAAACGACAGCACTCATCTTTTTCCGTTTTCAATATTTTATGATGTCATTTGACATTTTTAACTTGTATGTAAATTCTGAATTCAAAAATTGAAAAAAAAAATACAAAACTGTCAGAACCTGTCATTTGTTTTAGTAGAAAAAAATACTCTAATCGAGTTCTTTTTTGTTTCAAGTTTATAGGTGATAAAACATTAAACAAAGTCCATGCATGTCACATTTTGACAACTGTCAGAATCTGTTAATAGCTTTTTGGTTCATATTGCTTCAGGAGCGTACCCAGGGGGGGGGGGCAAGGGGGCATTTGCCCCAAGACAAAAGTCCATTTTTAATTAATAACATCAAACCACTTTCATATACTTCTGTACATATCAGGTTTTAAATAAACTCTACATTGAGAAGATTGCTTACGTACCTCTGTAATACCGCAAGCACTGCCCGTCATAATGGCCTTGCCCTTCTCAACATTCATACCGAAATATCGGTATCTCCATGGTATCTCCCGATGAGGTATTAGACAAACTAGCTACAGTGATAAGCTAAGCGCCGATTAAATATAAATATTTATGGCCGTTTGCACCGATCATTTTAAGCGAGGTTTAACGATAATCAACGTTTAAAGTGACGTTTTTACATGTAAAAATGTCACTTTAAACGTTGATGATCGTTAAACCTCCCTTAAAATGGTCGGTGCAAACGGCCATTAAAGTGTTGTTCTAATTCTGTGGTCAAATTTAATTAAATATTGGTATTTGATGACACTTGAATCCTTGATTTATTTTCAAGACCAGAGCCATAGGGAGCGGGGGTGAAGCCCCCCATTTGCCGTTTAACAGGGCGGCGAATCCTTGTTCTTTTAACGATTTTAACGACTTCTTGGCAAAAACTGGGCGTGGCACCCCTAAAATTTTTCTGGCTACGCCGGCTTTCCTCCAGCGGCGGGCATTTGTTGCCCCCCCAAATGTTTTTTTCTGGGTACGCCACTGTATTGCTTAGTGAAGTTCTACAACGGGCATAAAATTGGTTTAGTTCTATTGTATTATTGTATTATTGTATTATTCTATCATTTTAATTGCAGAACTTCACTAAGCAAACATACTCAATATGAACAAAAAAGCTATTAACAGATTCTGACAGTTGTCAAAATGTGACATGCATGAACTTTGTTTAATGTTCTTTCACCAATAAACTATCTTAGAACAAAAAAGAACCTGATTAGAGAATTATTTTCTACTAAAACAAATGACAGTTCTGTAATTTTTTTTTAAATTTTGGAATTCAGAATTTACATACAAGTTAAAAATGTCAAATGACATCATAAAATATTGAAAACGGGAAAAGTTGAGTGCTGTTGTTTGGCAGGGTTTTGACAGGTGTCAAAATGGTTGACATTTTTCGACTTAACTTGGTCGACTTAGTAGAAATAGATTTTTAGTTCATCAAAATCTGCCATAGTTACTCTGCTTTTGAATATAAGATTCCAATATTTGACAGCTAACTACGCCTCACCTGTCATATATACAGGGTTGTGCCCATGGCAAAAAATTTTGCTTACAGCATCCCCAATAACATATTTTAATTTCATCCAAATATCACGGGTAACCAATTTCCATTTAAATATTGCGGGGTCCTTTATAGGAACATAAATACAAAGATTATTGAGAGACAACATCGTCAAACCAAGGAATAGATCTATTTAGTTTGTGTTGAACAAAGATTCAAATAGGAATTTGAGCCCGCTAGACAGAGAAAGCATATCATGCGTCCCGGGGATACATTTAAAAGATGCGCAACATTAGTGCGAGAGATACATTTGAAGGACATTTTATGTTCTTGTCTTGTGTCAAAGATTAGGCAAATACGCAAATACCTACATGAACCGTTACAAGTTGCTGTCTATATTACTCTAACCCTGCTGGTAAACCACAGTGAACTAAATTAAAATGCAGAGAAGGTATAATCTATATATACCTACCTATTTAGTATAATTTGATTAAATACTTGTTGGCATTGTTACGGTGAGGCCAAAAACTATTATCAAGTATGACTATTTTCTTTCAATTTCAAATTCCAACTTTTTTGATTCAGTCCTGTCGGTCACGAGTTTTTGATAAGAATGATTTTTTATAAATGAAGTTCGAAAGTTACTAGTAACTTTTGATTCAATGACTGAAATATTATAATAGTTTTTCCCTATGTTATTTTAGATAATAAAACACATATGTTTTATGAAACTGCATTATATAACACGTTATAAATCAAATATATTTTATAAATTTTAAATTTGTTTATTAAACATTTTCTTGGCGATAAAAATGATTTATTAGTCGACGCCATGTTTTCACGTTTAATTTCACTTGGTCCTATGTCGGCCATTTTGTCGTATCCAAAATAAATCAAATAAAGTGATACAATTTTGAAAATAGTCGTTGCTATAAGAATCAAATGTCTGCCGATGAGGAATAGAAAAGATTGCACGTATGGCACGTTTTTGCAGCAAAAATGCACTACCTGCATCCACGGAAACTCCCCAGAACTCTATACCATATTGAAGGAGGCTGTAGAAGTAGGCATAATACACTGTTACAGCCACATCCCGTCCAATATTTAATCTTGATGTTTTTATCGCATATATAGCACTGCAAAGAGATTTATTCAAGCATTCAACATGGTGTTTCCAGCTAAGTGATTGATCTATGTGCACTCCCAGAAATCTGACATTCTCTTGTGATCGCACCTCTCCACCTGTTGTTGGAATATCAATGTCACCCACTTTTTTGTTTGGTTGAAATAGTACACTAAATGTTTTATTTACGTTCAAGACCAGTTTATTTGCTGTAATCCATTTGTATATTCTATTCAAAATGTCCGCCCCATCGATTTTTAGATCATCTAAGCTTTTTTTATTCAATAAAAAGTTGGTATCGTCAGCAAAAATAGTAAACTTCAGCTCTGGAAAGTTATCAGCAAGATCATTGATATATATCAAAAATAATACTGGTCCTAAAATTGAGCCCTGTGGTACTCCACAGTTGATTGTCCTTGTTGACGATGAAATGTTCTCCAAAATATCACTCTCAAGGTGTGCTATTTCAACAAAAAAATTCCGGTCTTCAAGGTAGGAGGTAAACCACCTGTTCGAGATTCCACTAAGGCCGTAGTAGTCCAGCTTTTCCATAAGCACACAATGATCCACACAGTCGAACGCCTTTGACAGGTCACAGAAAATCGCAAGAGGATGGGATTTGCCGTCTACGATGTGATTTACGTTCTTTACTAGATTATGTATAGCCTCAGTAGTGTTCAAATTTTTTTGAAATCCGTATTGATTTTCACTAATAATTGAGTTTTCTGCAGCGTAGACTGTAACTTGATTTTTGACCACAGATTCTAAAATCTTTGACATGCAGGGCAGTAGAGATACTGGCCTATAGTTTTCGGGACGGTTTTTGTCTCCCTTTTTAAAAAGTGGCCTTATTTTGGCAATCTTGTAGCAGTCTGGAAACACACCCTTTTTCAAAGACATGTTTACAAGATGTGTGAAAGGTTGCTTCAGATAATGTATGTTTTGTTTTATCACCGTTATGGGAATATCATCATATCAGTGCTGCGTTTTGGTTTAAGCTTTTGAACCGTGTGTATAAGGTTCTTTTCCGATATTTCGAAGAATTTAAAACACTGCAAATGAGTCGTTGGAACGTTTCTCAAATAGTCATAAAAATGTACAGTATTTTCCAGATTAGCTGTTAATCTTTGAGGAACGCTTGCAAAATAATCCACAAAAGAGTTTGCCACCAAAGAAGGGTTTGTTAGTGTTACGTCATTTACATTCAGTTCTATATTTCCATTTGTCTTCGGCGGAATCTTTTGTATGTTGCATCTAATTGCGTCCCATGTCGCTTTTATCTTATTGTTTGACGAATTTATTTTTGTTTGAAAATACTTATTCTTAGCCGTATGTATTATTCCTCTTAGCACCCTTGAATAAACCCTAACACGATCCCGCAAAAAAGTAGTTGCATGAAAGTGATTTGCGAGAAGTATCAGAGACCTTTTATTCCTACATGATATCTTTATACCTCCAGTGAGCCAGCCTCGATCTGATCTGTGCAATCCAACTTTTTTAGACTGGAAAGCCTGTGTGAAGCATCCACCCAGAATGGAATGGAACATGTTGAAGGCCGAGTTAACATCCTTCTCAATATATATTGAATTCCAATTCTCATTCCGAAGTAGATTAGTGAATCTGCTGCCGTTCCTCTCACTGTAAATCCTAATAGTCTTCGACAACTGTGAGTCTACCCTCCGCCCACAAGACAGGCTGATCAGTTGTGCGCTATGGTCGGAACCAAGACCAAGATCATTGTTTATTATTTCTAGGATTTCATCTTTATTTTTTACAAGGAAGTTGTCTAGGATCGATGGCGGGCCATTCTTGATTCTTGTTGTCGAATCGATGATGGCTGTGAACTGAAAGCAGTCACACAGCCGTCCAAAAGCAGTCTTTGCAGGATTTTCATTTCCAAAATGTATATTGAAGTCGCCGCAGATATAAACTCTGTACCTGGGAAATAAAGAAGACAGCTCATCGTTTAGGTTGAAAAAACTTTCAATAAAACCATCAAAATTTCCATTAGGCGACCTGTAGATAGCGACTACAATTATTCCTATTTGCCTACATATAACCGCTGCATACTCGAAGTCGATCTCTCTGGACTTAACTGTGAGAACAAGTGTGTCTGTTTGTATTGATGGTTTTGTAAATATCATAACGCCTCCACGAATATGATCTTCCCGACAGAGCAAGGCAGCTTGGTGGTAATCTGGTAGGATTGCACTATGTTCCTGGCCCTTCGTAAACCAGTGTTCTGTAATGCAGATTATGTGCACTTCCGAAGATTGTTCACTTAAAAGTATTCCAAGATTATCCTGTTTAGTTACCATACCTTGGATGTTGTGGTGGAGAATTCGCAGTACGTTCTGCTTTTGAGATACTTGCCGTTTAGTAACGGTGTGCGATGGTGTTGCTAATCTTGAAGTTGAGCAAGTTATGACTGAGCTTTCCTCCTGTGGTATATTGTGGCGGTGGGGTGGTTTGTCGCTGCAGCGGTCAGCCATCCGAACACAGCACTATTTCCCTGTAGCTTGGGTGGAACTGTACAAAGGTCGCCATCCTGTGTCAAGTTCATCTGGGGTTCGAAAAAAACGAGCTCCATCTGAAAGGCTTGGACCAAAAATAACCTGTGGAGGGAAGCATTCAGATTCCTCAGGAAGAGCTGATGTTGGGTTCTTTATGATGAGATTTTGATGAACTGTGATTTTTTTGTCATCTGTTGAGGGTTTTCTTAGATTCTCCAGTCGCCTGAGGTACTCCTCATTTTCCTTCACCACGCCCGGTGCTTGTTGTGGTGATGCTCCGGTGAAATGTTCATATGTTCTCGTAGGACGATGAAAAAACTGAGCCTCGCTCAAATGTGACAAAACCCGCCTCAGACTGTCCGCTCTCCACCAAACTCTGCGACTGGTCCATTGCGGCGGTGAAATTCTTGCTGCGTCCACATAATGTGCCTTTGATCTTGCAAGCAGTTTCTCCAACGACAAATTCACCTTGGCTATGAATTTATTGAGGATTGGTCTGTTCACAGTTTTAGGACAGCCGATTACCATCAACTGGGTGTCTTCTATTCCCTGTAAGAGTTGTCTTAATGAGTTTGCGCTAACAGCCTGATCCTTCGACGCACTATTTGAGCCCATGAATAGAATTATTTTGTCATCTTTACTGAGTTTCCCGCTGTAACCAAGGGTCAGCTTTATGATATCATCAGAGGTAGCATGCCTTAGGTACTGACTATTTATGTCGAAGCTCTTGTCCGCATATTCCTTGAACAGCTTCATACTTCCCTCCATCGGTATATTGGACACAATCAAAAGCTGAGGCTTCCCATTTCCACCCGTGTTAGTCTTCCTCTGCTCCTCACACACCCGAAGTGATGCATCTGTTTGCGAGGACTTGCTAACGCATATTTTCAGAATTGCTTTTTGAAGTAGAATCGCCTCTATTGCATTCTAATCTAGTTCAGTTTGTGTTTCGGTGGTTGTAGCCGAGTTATAGGAAGATTCCGCTTGCGATGACATGTTTCTTGACATGTGGCTGCTTGTTTGGGTTGTTAAAGCTTTCTGAGAAACATCATCTGTCTGTCTGGCTTGATTCACCTCGATTTTTCCGGTATACACAGATGATTCTTTGCTTAGTTTCTCAATCATCGGCCAATGTGTTTCGATTTTCAATACCAACTCATCATTCACTTTTCTCAGTTTTGCGTTTTCTACTTTTAAATTCTCGATCTTTTTACTTAAAGAGTCGATTTTGGTTTTATGTTCAGTCACTTCTTCCTGCCAGTTTTTCTCTGAGGCAAAGACATCGTCTTGAAAATCTTTCGTCAATCTTCTAAAATTTTGCATTTCGAGCTCCCTACTGCGCATCTCGGTGGTTAATTGGTCTATCTCTTGTTGCCGTCTGAGTTTTTCCTCTCCATTTTTTTCCTCGAGTTCCACCAACATCTGTCTCAATTCTCTGTTATCACTAAAAATGTTTTCTACATGTGCACTCTGTGCAAAAAAATGGGATTTTTCTAGATTGCAACTCGATAAAGCGCACTTCAGTCGCACTCCATTTCTCACACCTTCTGCACGTGATATCCTTGCACTTGTCGCATATTCCTCCAAAAAGCTGGTCGCTGCCCTTGCTAGTATCTCTGAACACGCAGATATTTTTGCATTTTTTGCAAACCTATAATACACTGACTTTAGGCAATTCAATTTATCGTATTTTAGCAACAAAAAAGTTTACAATTGAGGACCAGGAAAACCCAAATTTTCCAGGTTTATCGCACTACTGGTCTGGATTTATCTCACCGATCATTCAACAGTTTGTATATATAAACGAATTACACAGTTAAATATTTGGAGGCGCCTCCGCCAACTTGCCCTGAATCCAAGTATTCACCGCGAAAGGAACTTTACCCCGGTCGGCCCGTCGAAGGTCAAGCTCCCATCAGTGTCTACTATATAAAAACCAAAAGAATAAAAAGGTGGGCAAAAATGTTTACACTTAAATTGTTCGAATAGTTTCCTTTGTATTAACTACTTTTGGCTTTCACTGCCGACGATTGTAATATTCAAGATAAAAAAAAATACACATCTTACGTGTTTACGCTAGGTACACAATCACTCAAAAGATCACCATTTTTGAAAGTGGGAAACGGCGAAAATTCGATCTTAAACGGGGAGCAAAAAAGTATCGAATGCACCTAAGTACAAATATGAATTCAGTTCACCAACATCTTGAAGAACAAAGACCTGACATCCTTGTTCTCACTGAAACTAAAATCAGTTCTGCAACACCTATTGTGAACTATCTTTATCCCGGCTATGACCTACACCACCGATTTCGACATAATTTTGGGATCTGTGTGTACATTAAAAATGACCTTTCATGTCATCGAGAGGAGAAGCTAGAACCAGCGAACCTTGATATCATATGGCTAAAATTCACCTCAAAGTCATCGACCAAGTTTATCTGCTGCCTCTACCGACCGCCAAGTAACACCGATTACCAAAACTTTTTCGCGACATTATCCGAAAGCTGTGATAGTATACAGTCAAACTATCCACAGGCGGAAATTGTCTTTTTAGGCGATTTCAACGTCCATAATATACCCTGGCTGAAACACCACAACAAAACAGATAACGAAGGCAGAGAAGCAGAAGCTTTTGCCATAAGTTGTGGTCTAACGCAGCTTGTCGATGAACCTACCCGTATCTCAGAAAGGGGCGAATTTGCAGCGCTTTTAGACTTGTTCCTAACCACCAATCCTGACTCGTACACAATTCAAGTAGATGCTCCACTTGGTTCGTCCGATCATAAACTTATAATAACAAAGTGCGAAATGCTCATCCCACCAAGCCTACAACCACTTCCTCGTAAAATGTGGCACTATAAATCGGCAAAATGGAATGACCTAAAACAGTATTACCTGGATTTTCCATGGCAAGAGGTTTGCTTTAAAACAGCTGATCCCACTATTTGCTGTAACGAAATAACACAAGTAATCTTATCTGGAATGGACGCATATATCCCACATACAACTAAACGTAGAGCTAATGCAAAACCTTGGTTCAACAGCCAGTGTCAAACGGCTGTACAGAAAAAACACAGAGCATATAAC
Source organism: Ceutorhynchus assimilis (assembly GCA_917834065.1). Taxonomy (NCBI): domain Eukaryota; kingdom Metazoa; phylum Arthropoda; class Insecta; order Coleoptera; family Curculionidae; genus Ceutorhynchus; species Ceutorhynchus assimilis. Next base: position 68,667,743 of record OU892277.1, read on the forward strand.
CTTTGGAAACGACAACAAACCGCTCAAAACCACACAGAATTTATAGAAGCCAGAAATAGTTGCAAAATTACTATTGACTCCGCTAAAGAAACATACACTCAAAGAATAAAAAACAGGTTGCTGAATTGTCCAAGTAGTTCTAGGTCTTTTTGGTCTCTTGCAAAAGCTGTTGGATCTAACTTCACCAAGTCATCCATACCACCACTTACAGATAAAAATAATCACTTAGCCACAACATCAGAGGAAAAAGCCAATATGCTTGCCCAAATGTTTTCCTCCAACTCCAACCTAACAGTGCCAAACGGAAAAACTCCACCGTTCATTGAAAGGGTTTCCCATAGTATGCCAGAGGTACACTTTTGTCACAGAGAAATACGAAAATCTTTAAAAAAGCTGGATACAAACAAAGCAATGGGTCCGGATGGCATTCCCGCAATAGTACTCAAAAATTGCGCCAACGAACTCACCCCAACTTTCGCAAAATTATTCAATTTGTCTTACAGGCAAGGAGTATATCCATCATCATGGAAGTCTGCCGCAGTACAACCCATTCCAAAGAAAGGAAAAAAGACAGATCCGTTAAACTATAGACCAATTGCTCTACTTCCGGTGATATCAAAAGTAATGGAAAGAGTTGTGAACAATCACCTAACCAAGTACTTGGAAAAGTACAAAATTATCAACGATAAGCAATACGGATTTCGAAAATATAGGTCAACTGGCGATTTACTTACATACGTCACTCACTTATGGCAAAAAGCGATTGAGTTGCGGGGTGAAACAAGAACAATTGCCTTAAATATATCTAAAGCATTCGACAAAGTTTGGCATGAAAATCTGCTCAACAAGCTCAAAGCAATGGGATTATCGCCGAAACTTTGCACTTGGTTTGAAAGTTACCTAAAGGACAGATCCATTTATGTTGCACTGGATGGCCAGAACTCCAACTCTTACCAAATAAATGCTGGTGTGCCACAGGGAGCAATCCTTTCGCCAACTCTTTTCCTGATTTACATAAATGACCTCATAGATAAAACAGTAAATCCACTTTATTGCTTTGCAGACGATGGCAATGTAGTCTCCTCACTCATACCACCCTCAGGTCTTTCCGCACGTGAATTCCATCATCTTAGACTAACTCAAATATCGCAGATAAATAACGACCTGGAGATAATAGAGGACTGGGGTAACAAAAACCTTGTACAGTTCAACGCGCAGAAAACCCAAGCAGCTCTGTTTTCAAAAAAGACCAGCACCGGTGAGCCAAACATCATGCTATCTGGAAGTGCTGTCACATTACAGAGTCAGTTGAACATCTTGGGGGTTACTGCAGAGACCAACATGTCTTGGCACAGTCACGTGGCAGATATTGCTAAAAGAGCCTCCCAAAAGCTGGGGGTGCTATTTCGTACAAGACATCTGTACACACCAAGCCAATTGCTGACACTCTACAAAGCCCAGATTCGACCAACTATGGAGTACTGCTCACATATATGGAGTGCAGCACCCAAACATACCTTAATGCTTTTGAATACCGTGCAAAAACGAGCTATCAAGCTGATCAATGACCCCGCACTTACTCGTAACTTGGATGGTCTCGAACATCGCAGATCTGTGGGCGATTTATCTCTCTTCTACAGGTACTATCACGGAAAATGCTCTGAAGAGTTGGCACGTATGATTCCACCGAGAGTAGCACCTACCAGGCGAACCGGTCAAACAGACGGTAACCATGAATTTACTGTCAAACTAGAGGCACCAAGAACCTCATTATATCAGAATTCATATCTCTGGAGAACAGCATCGCTGTGGAATAAACTCCCTGCGACGGTTTTCCCTGCAGGTTACAACCTGAACCGTTTCAAGACCAACATACACCGACATTTCCGCGCACTTGCCGCTTCTCGAGCGTGATAGGACATTTCCTTGCGAGTGCGCATATCCGTAAAAAAAAAAAAAAAAAAGTAATAATTGGTGAATATGATATAATCAAGAAGACGAGACGACAGAGCACATTCTCTGTGACTAGACTGCACTTTCGCCAATACGCAGAGCCAGATTAGGCCAATCGTACCCATCACTAGAAGAGATCAGAGGCACCACCCTCGGTAACGTCATCGCCTACGTTGAATCGCTAGGCTGGATGACGAGCTAAGAATGACCTCTTCTCTTGTGGAAGCGCACAATGGGCCTAATGTGGCCTAAGTGCTGTGGCATACCACCCTCCCAAACTTACAGACACAGAACCCTAATTTGCAACCCTTGTCCCGGGTTGATGGGATGATCTATTTTTTTAAATTGAATCAGCACCTAATAATATTAGCTTATTAGGTGCTGATTCAACCGTGTTTTGAATATGAATCTGTTGAAACGAGCAGATTTTGAGATATTTCAAAAAATATGCTTTCAACCCTCAGTTGCACCCGGGTTTCTGAGGATGAAGTATTCTTTAAAAAATGAATCAATACCTACCTAAGCTAATAGTGGTTTCAATATGAATCTGTTGAAACGAGCAGATTTTGAGATATTTAAAAAAACATGCTTTCAACCCTTAGTTGCACCCGTTGTCCCGGGTTGCTGGGGATGATATATTTTTAAAAAATTGAATCAACACCTAAATAAAAGGTGTTTTGAATATGAATTTGTTGAAACGAGCAGATTTTGGGATATTTCCAGAAATATGCTTTCAACCGACAGTTGGATCCTTTGTCCCGGGTTGCTGGGATGATATATACATATATTTTTTAAAATTGAATCAGCACCTTAATAAACCGTCCTCTAAACATGAATTTTTTGAAACGATCAGATTCTCAAATATTTTAAAAAACAAAATAACATAACAAAAAAAACCCTCTTGTATGCCCCTTAATAAAACTTCCACAAAAACATGGGTTGTTTTGGTGATATGTAACTGTAGTAGAATTTAAAAAAACTACGTCAGGTGAGGTAAAATATAATTTATGTCGATTAAAATATGACCCGACGCCCCGGGGCCTTCGGGTATCTTCGGAAAATTATGCAACTATATTTTGTCACCAACTTCACACCGGTGAAACTTTCATATTAAATCACATTAAAAAATGCGCATCTGAAAAAAAAAACTGGAAAAATAATTATTAAAAGTTCTAAGCAAATTTATTTATAAAAATTTCATTGTGAATTTTTCAACAATAGTTCAGAAATGTTCAGGTTTTGAATGTAAATTCATAGGTAGGTATTCAGTTTTTCATGTTTGTGTATCTGCTTAAACTACCTATTTGAATAAATAAATGCAGATGTAAAAAAAATCAAGTACATATTCACAATGTACCTACCTACACCTTAGGTATTGAAAAAAATTACATGCATAAGAAAAAAAGGTGAAGAAGTAATTTTCACAGCTTTGTCGGAGTTCTGAAAGGTAACGGTGGTGGAGGAACATCAGGTATATCAGAATTTTTCTTCAAATTTGCTATCACTTTTTTGGGGTCGTCTTCTTGTGTTGAGCCTGAAAGTGGATTCTCTGCTTCACTTCGTCCTTCTTTTGGCGAATACTGAAGATAGTTTAACTCATATGGGTTGTGTTGTGGGATATAATGTCCTACGGTAGCTTGTGGATTTTCCTGACTATCTTTTGATCGGATTCGTAAAGCAGTATTGGTAGTAGTTCTTGTGTTTACTTGTATGTTTTGCTAAACAAGAAGAAATAAATTGATAATTAGAAAAAAGGACATTCAATGTACCTATTACGTACTTGAGTAGTAGGTACCGCTAGGGGAATTCTCTTAGGTGCCGTGGCCTCATTTGTATTCACTATCGAGCTTTCGACTTTGCGGTAATCAGAATAATCGGGATTTATCTGCAATATCCATATTAAAATAAAATAGGTATATAAATGAAGATAGGGTGATGTCCGGTCGAAAATTGATATTAATTTCACAGAGCCTACTTCAATTGTTTCAACTTCATTTCCTATCTCACGAAACATGCAGGACACATGTGTTCAGATAATACATTTCTATACTTTTGATGTGTTGATATTATTGTGCAGTTTGTCCATAAAATAGAAAATTAAATCAATTTGGATTATTTCATGCACGCCGCACTACATTATTCCGTATAGGAGAAAGTATGCAAAGGAAAATTTTGAAAATGATGTAGTCTAGGATTTAGGAATCTTGATGTGTATGAACAAACAACAAAAATATTTCCAAGAATCGATCGCTTCCCGCTATACCGAAATTATAGGTCTCATCTTGCTTATTTTAAAAGAGATACCTTGTATATTATCACATTTTTAGGTTCTACAAAGAATTCTAAGCATATTCCATGATCATGCAATTTGTGGTGGCCATTTGTTTTTTTGTAGAAGCAGGTACCGAAAACGATTTTGATGATTGGTATTCAAACAATTTTTGCAAATAATCAATTTGCGGAAAAAAAACTGTTTAACAACAACCTCAGTTTTTCTTTCTGAAGCCTATATCTAGCAATTCACAATTTGGCCTTAAAATAGTTATTTTTGTATCAAGGGCGCGAAATGCTACTTTGGTGATCGAGATCTGATTTTTTTAACGAGGCGCAGCCGAGTTAAAAAAATAGTCGAGATCACCAAAGTATTTCGCGCCCGAATTGCAAACAATATTTTTTCTACAACTCTATTTAAATATCAATCATTCGAAGCCAAAATTGCATTTTCAATCAAAGGTAGGTGAATTTTAATTATTTTTGATTTCCTGACAGGTATGTGTCACCATGACACCCAGTGTGCGAACTAGCTATTTCGCGCACACGTGCGCGAAATAGCTAGTTCGCGCACGGCGTCATGGGAACGTTAAAAAATCAATACCTGGGAAAAAAAGTGTCACTTCGCACACTGTCATGAGTGTGCGAACATCATCATTTTTTGACAGTTGTAGAAAAAATATATTTACAGAGAATAACGTAGACAATTTCCCATCCTTTATGCGAGAGTTTTTAAAGATCTTGAATATCTAATGAAAGTGTCAATACTTAAACCATTTTGAAGGCCACTAAAATTTTCATTCTACTAACAATGGCCAAATAGTGTTTTGTATGAGGGTTCGCAGATAGGTGAGATTACTGTTTCAACCTCAAATACATTTTGAAAAGGGATGTACGTCTCAAACTTAAATACATTTCACTTGAAACAATAACACAAAAATCATGACAATGCTAGCACTACTTCAGCACTTCGAATCACGCAAATTAAGCTCTACTGTTCACAAAACTATATCAATATCGCTGGTCAGCAAAATGTCCAATTCACAACTAACTACATTGACGTCGGGGAAATTCTTTTCTAGGAATTTTCGATAAACGACAACTCTCGAATGTCAAAGCCACACTATGCATGAGTTATGCCAAAAGTCATTCTCAAAAATAACACGCATTAGTTGCAGACTCCAAAAGCACATTGAGCTCTTCACCTTTCCTTAAGGTCGCTCAAGGATACGTCAATATCACTCTGGATATCTGTATATTGGGACAAAAGTTCACTGTCGATCCTATCCAATCTACCTAGGTAGGTACTTAGAATTTCAGTTATATTTAATGTTTCTCATATGTTCAAAACCTTTTAGAGCATACTCTATTTAAGCGGCCAATGAATGAGTAAAATTGTTTGCAATGTGAACAAACCCTGAATAAGCGCCTAATAATTGAAATAACGCGAAACGCAAGCTTCTATCATACACCCTGGACAGGGCCGGCTCTAGGTATTTTGCCGCCCTGGGCAATGAGTAAATTTGCCGCCACATCCCATGGCCTGCTTAGGGAAAATGTGAGAGATCTTGAATTGTACAACCAAAATCAATTATACGAAACAATAAGGCATAGCATCATAGCAATAAAACCACATACTATATTATGTAACTTAGGTAACCACACAAAAAAAACTAACATAAGAAAACAAGAAACATAACAAACAAAGTAAGAGTCAGCCAATACAAGCTCTTGGCAACAATCAACAGATACATTATGTAGATATACCCTAATAGCACAGAAACGTTTCAAAAATGCTTTAATATGAACGCTTAAAAACGAAAAAGGACGTTTTTCAAAGATCTCTATACAGTGCCCGCGGAAAAGTCTGCACCATATGGGAATTTTTTTTATGCTCATCCTCACTTCAAATCGGTTCTTGGCATTAGGTTCTGCATGACTGAAAACCAAACAAACACCTAAAATTTTTGACTCGAGACTTGCCTCACACTGCCAAATGCCATTTGAAAATTTCAAACAAGGAAAAGTGGCATTTTTATGAAAAATATGAAAAAATTTTATAAGAAAATATTGTTCCAAATGACATTTAGAGTCTAATTTGATATTTTTGCTTTGAAAAAAAAATATCTATTTTTTTAAATTTTTTTCGAATATCTACGGAAAAATAATATTTTCAGGATTTCTTTCGCGACCATTCCTCTAAAATAATTAGTTTGTATCTGACTAATGGTTTTTCAAATCCTAATAATCTAATTAAGAGTTTAAACATCAAAAAGAAATATTTCTATTAAAATCTTGATACGCCTCTGGACTATTTTAAAAATTGTATGCTTTGAAATATATTTTTTTCAAAGCAAAAATATCAAATTAGACTTTAAATATCATTTGGAACAATATTTTCTTATAAAATGTTTTCATATTTTTTATAAAAATGCCACTTTTCCTTGTTTGAAATTGTCAAATGGCATTTGACAGGTGTGAGGCAAGTCTCGAGTCAAAAATTTTAGGTGTTTTTTTGGTTTTCAGTCATGCAGAACCTAATGCCAAAAACCGATTTGAAGTAAGGATGAGCATAAAAAAATTTCCCATATGGTGCAGACTTTTCCGCGGACACTGTATAAACATTCACTGGACTTCCTCCAAAGTATCCAACACCATCCAATAGACTTATTTTATAGGTAGTGCAAATATCACAGTTACAAACAACCTTTTAAAAACGTCTTATTCGAACTAATTTCCGGTCGTGTGGACGTGGGATACATATTTCCAATGGTGTTCCCGAAAACGACCAACAGAAACCTTCATAAAACGTCTCTCATGACTTTTCATGAAAACCAACTTTTACGAACTCATAGAAAACATTCTGACGTTCTTTAATTGTTCCTAACAGAGGTTTCGAAAACAACTTAATCAAACGTCTAAAGAACAGCCTTTCTTTATCTTTTTAAAAACACTCGGACATGGACATTACCACGTGCAGAAACAGTAGTTTCCAAAACTTTTCTTTCAGAACTTTATGCTTTTGGACGTCTTGTGAATATATTTCGAACGTCTTTTTTCGTCGTTTGTAAAAATGATTTTGTGTAAACGTTTATACAACGTTCTATTTTAGTCCTCGGATGTTTCGACGTTAAACGGACTTAAAAAAAAAAAACGTCCATCGTACCTTCTTTTGTGTCATTAGGGTAAATAGGTACAATTTCAATAAAATTATTGGGATATTATTTAAGATATTTTCGAGCGTTGAATGCAGCAAAATCTTCAAGTAGATGATTCATTTTTAATTTAGGAACGATTTCATGCTCAATAGCAATCATTGCTAACATGCTCACTGCTTACCTTTTCTTGGCCGAGATGATCTTGAATACGTTTTTATTAATCGAAAGAATTGTCATGCATGAGAACATACATATTATAAATTTTTGCAATATTCCGATAACTCTTCTAGATGAAGTTTTCTGTAGTAAATGGATATCATATAAGAAGTTGAAATGCCCACTGTGCTGGTTCAATTGTCCAAAATGACACCTATTCTATAATACAGAGTGTTTGGTACATAGATAGGAAGTTTTTAATGATTACTCATTGAAAACTTCCTATCACTATACCTTTTCAACTTCAAATTGGGACTAAACAACTTTAAGTTGGGAACTAACAAAATCAAATTGAGAATTAACAATATCAAATTGGGAATAATCATATTTAATTTGGTACTAATCAACTTCAAATTGGGACTAATCAATTTTGATTTGGGAAGAAACAAATTCAAATTGGGAATAGACTTATTCAATTTAGGAAATTATATTTGAGACTTTGACTTTGAGTTTGTTTTTCCTTCCGATTACATTCATGTCCCTTAGAGAATCATGAACTATTTCTTCGAATTTGAGAAAAATATTTGTGCCAGACATGTAGCTCATATTGTCAACTAGCTGCTTAGGAAAGGAGGACCCGGTATTCAACCTTATTAATTTAATTGCCGATTCGATCGAATGTTTAGTGCAATTCAGCAATAAATTAATATAAATTGCGCTGCAAGCCGCAGCAAAGGCAGACTTAAACCAGTGCAAGTACCTCTCGTTGGAAAAGCCCCTCTGGAATTAAGTCTCCCCAGTGCAAGTACCTCTCGTTGGGAACGCCCCTCTGGGTATCTTCAGCCTTATCGTTGTCCAGTGCAATTACCTCTCGTTGGGAACGCCCCTTTGGACAAGGCATAAGGGTGACGATAAACTAATCTACAGTCCTCCAAGCAGCATTGACGTGTGGCTCCCTATAAGGACCCCAGTGTTCGAAGGGTCACGTATCTTATAGGATTAGCATACATGTAAGGTTATATTTGGGAAAATATATAGCATATATTTTTATATAACCTGAGCGAGTTTCTCTCCATCAACCCCCAAAGCTACAAACCCCCCATGTCACCCCCGTAGAGCGGGCAGTTGTGACATATTTGGTGGAGGCGCCGTCTCGAAACCGACGCGCAAGAACCGACGTCGTAAGGCGCCTTTGAAGAAAGCCGACGCCCAAACACGTCACCAGGCGGTACGTCGACAAGAGAAATTCACGACACCGTGGCGAAGGTGAAGAGAAGACAGAAGAATAAATTGTGACACATAGTTAGTACCGCCGCCATTGTGGCAAGAATAGATGCCAGACAAAACCAAATATAATTTGAGGCCAAAGAACGCAGCAGCAACGACACCAGTAGAATTAGAATCAGAAAACGTGCTCTTTCTGCCGAGAAGATCACTGCAAAGATCACCACCAGAGTCAACCAGTATCAGTTTAGAACAAATTGAAAGGGAAATAGAAAACCAAGCAAATAATCAAACAGGCTACGAAGAAGACAGTGTTTTTGGTAGCCCACCAGACCTTACCCTTCAAGAAGCACCAAAACCCAGGCAACCATCAAAAGAGAAAGTAGATCAACCGGATATAATGGCGAACACCACAATAACTGATGCTATCACAGCGGAGAAAAAGGCGAAGTTGCCTCAGTTTATCAGCCCTCAAACCTTCCAGCCATGTAAAACCAGCGCGATCGAGTTCCTAAGAACATATGACAGATCAGCGATAGAAAATGGGTGGGACGAAAAGCTGAAAATTGTTTATTTTGAAACGTATTTAGATGCAGCCGCAAACCTGTGGTTTCAGGAATACAAGCGCGACCACCAAAACAACAGCTGGAAAGACATTGTCAAAGATTTTTCAGAGGAATTTGAGGATACAGATTACCAAAGAGCACTCAAGAAAAAAGTCGAAAACAGAAAACAGGGTCAAGATGAGTCAGTCAAGGAATACTTGTACGATTTACAAGTATTATACCACAATTACACGCATACATTTGAGATACAAGAATTTGTAAGGATTTTCAGCGAAGGATTGACAAAGGCAAATTATTACACTTACTACTGGTTAACAAACCCGCCGAACAAGCCACCAACATCACTTATACAATTAAAAGAAATAGCAGACACAATAGATAAAGCTCCGAAGAAAAGTGCAACGCAAGATACCCAAATTACCAGCTGTACGGAAAGAAATACAATAACAGACACAGAACTAAAGATATGTCATTATTGTGGAAAAAGAGGACATGTAATGGCCACCTGCAGGATTCGAATGCAAGGAGAACACACAAGCACAAGAGTACCAATAGCTAGCCAAACGTGTTATAATTGTGGCAAAACAGGACATTTCACAGCTGTATGTAGGAGCCAAAAGATGAGAAATCATAACTACAACCCAAAAATTGCCACCGTTTGTTACAACTGTGGAAAAACAGGACATATTGCAACAGTATGCAGATCCCAGCCTCAAAGGAACAAATCGTATACGCCACGAAACAACAAAAACAATCCAGGTTGCTTTGTTTGTGGAAAACAGGGTCACTTTGCAAACACCTGTACAGCCCGACGACAAAACCCAAACGAGAAGGGATGGCAAAATTAAAAGCCCCTGCCATCCTTACCATGGGGAAGAACAATAACATAGGTATCTTGCACATCACAATTAGATTAAATAATAAGTACATGTCAGCAATCGTGGATACAGGAGCACAAGATAGCGTTCTACAAAGAAGTCTAATCAAAGAGGAACTAACAAGAAATGATGACACGGTTCTAGTCACTGCAGGAGGACACCAGATAAAAGTTTTGGGAGACATTGATGTTCCAATAGAAATACCAGGGAGTCAGAAATGGAAGGGCAGACTAAACGCCAAAGTGATTTCATCATTAACTCAACCAGTCATCCTAGGCATGGAGTTTTTGACAAAAAATAACGCGATCATAGATCTCCCAAGGAAAAAACTGATTCTGAATGGTCAGTATGAAATACCTCTAAGACAAATGAATAATGAAAAAATCAACATGTCAGGTCTGGTCACAACAAAACAGCCAACTAAAACGAGAGAGCTTAAACTAGATACTTCAAGAGATGAACAAGAGTTTAACAAGTTTGTAAGAGAGCACATTCACATAAAAGATGACCAGGTTAACGGTCTCCTGAAAGAAGAATATGGAAACATAGACGTCCTAACGAACGATGCCGTTTTAGTAGTAGGAGTAACCCAAAACTACAAATCAAAAAAATCAGTTTTCAGAAAATATAGGCATATGATTCCAAAAAAGAGAGAGAAAGGAACCATTGGGGAGCTATTTATGTCAAAACAAGGAAAAAAATCACTCATTTTCCTATTTACAAGAGAATCAATGAAGAAGAAGCCAAGTCGAAGAAATATGTATAAATGTCTCACAGCACTGAGGAACAATATCTTAAAAAATAAATCCATCAAAAAATTAGTCATTCCAAGACAAGGATGGGGATTAGAAAAAGAATGGACAAGATTTAAACAGATGATATATTTTCTATTTGAAGATGCAGGGGTCCAAATTCACATTTATAGGGAAAAACCTGGGGATAAAGCTAAAGAAGAAAAGCAGGAAGAAGAAATCAGGCATCTGATGCAAATCGGTACAGAAACCAAGAAGAAGACATAAATTGGGTACAAAGAAAGATTATATGGTATCTCAGAATGAGTTAAAAACATTGGAATTAGATATTATGGGCAAAAATAGTGAGATTAAAGATACATGCAAATATAATTTAGACTGGTTAGCAAAAAATCATCTTGAACTAAAAACGCACATTCACACCAATGAAGGTAGCCTCATTTTAAAAGTACAATCAAACACAAGGAACCCAGTAGCTATATACGCAGGAACCACAATGGCATTTTTGGCAGAAACTGCATCAGAGACAAATCTTTCACACAATTTCATGTTACAAGCAGAAAAAGACGAAGAGAGCGAAGAAATAACAATGGAAGATCATAAGTTAGACAGCATCACAAACGAGAAGAACAGGCATGAACTCAAAGAACTCCTTCTGGAATACAACGACGTTTTCGCGAAATCCACAAAACATATGGGAAAGACAAACTTAACAGAGCACATAATAGACGTCGGAGAGGCTCGCCCAATAAAGAGCCGCCCATACAGAGTATCACAAAAAGAAAGACAGATTATTGACGAACAAATCCAGGAAATGCTCGATAGTAAAGTAATTCGGCCTTGCCACTCTCCATGGGCTAGCCCTGTAGTGCTAGTTAAGAAAAAAGATGGAAAAACAAGATTTTGTGTAGATTACAGAAAGGTGAACACAGTAACAAAAAAATCGACATACCCACTACCACAGATCGATGACATTTTGTCATACTTGGGAAATGCAAAATGGTTTAGCACACTCGGTATGTTTTCCGGATATTGGCAAGTTCCAGTCGAAGAGAAGTCCAAGCAATACACTGCCTTCGTGGCGCAAGGACATGGGACTTACGAATTTAATGTATTAAGTTTTGGATTATGCAACGCGCCGGCCACTTTCCAAGAACTAGCAGACCAAGTTTTTTGGGATATGAAATGGAAGGAAGTGCTAATCTACCTAGACGACATCATTATATTCTCACAAACATTCGAAGAACACTTGAGCAAACTAAAGAAAGTTTTTGAGCGATTGCGACAAGCTAATCTTACTCTAAAACCAAGCAAATGCGAATATTTGAAAAAAGAAATCAAAATACTAGGATTCAAAGTAAAGGAGCAAGGCATATTACCAGATGAAGAAAAAATAATTTGCATAAAAGGGTTCCCGACGCCAAAGAAAATTAAAGATGTACAGAGCTTTCTAGGATTATGTAATTTTTATAGAAAATTTATACATAACTTTGCATCAATAGCAAGACCGCTACATGAAGTTACAAGAAAGAACATAGGGTTCAAATGGGGTTCTGAACAAAACAAAGCATTCAACATTCTTAAAAAAAAACTGGTTTCCGCACCTGTGCTACAGCATTTCAATCCAAATAAAGATACCATTTTGCACACCGACGCAGCAACATGTGGAATTGGGGCAGTACTTTTACAAGAAGACGACAAGGGAGAAGCACATCCAATAGCCTACATAAGCAGGAGTCTTTCAAATAGCGAGAAGAACTATTCAATTAGTGAATTAGAACTCTTAGGCGTAGTGTGGGCATTGAGCTATTTGAGACACTTAATCTACGGGAGACCAGTAAAAATCGTTACTGACCATCATGCTCTTTGCTGGATGGACTCCATTAAGGAAAGTAACAGACGCTTGGCCAGGTGGGCACTAAAACTTGCAGAATTTGATTACACGGTTGTATATAAAAAAGGATCAACACATAGCGACGCCGACTGTATGTCCCGCAATCCAGTGCTTCAACCAGAATTCGAGGAAAAAGAAGAACAAGAGGAGCTGCCCACATTCACACTAAAATCAATGCAAACGGCTACATTACAGGAGAAAGACCCAAGTCTAAAACAAATATTCAAAGCTATAAGAAACCCAGACGAACCAGAAATTAATATTGGCATCAGAAGAAGAGCAAAAAATTTTAGGATTGAGAAAGACTTACTCTATAAAATTAATAAGACAAAAAACGGCTTAGAAAAAGTATTAGTAGTACCAAAATCAATAAGAGAAGAAATTTTGTGGGAGCTACATGCATCACCGACAAGTGGACACTTGGGACTGAGCAAAACAACGGACAAAATTAAAAACAGATTTTTTTGGGATGGAATGCTCAAGGACATCGAAAAGTACGTTAAGGGATGCCCAGATTGTCAAGCTAGAAAGGGGCAACCTTACAGAAAAACGCCAGGGATGTTACAACCAATACCGGTGGGAACAATTTTCGACAAAATCGGAATTGATCTTTTAGGCCCATTTAGAAGAAGCAGTAAAGGGAAAACAATGATAGTTGTAGTTACCCATTACGCCTCACGATATGCCATCACAGCCGCCCTACCGAATGGAAAAGCCGGACCAGTTGCAAATTTTTTACTAGAAAAAGTATTCTTAATACACGGGATGCCAAGAAATCTGCTCAGCGACAGAGGAAAAGTTTTTCAATCGGAATTAGTAAGGGAATTAGGAAAATTAATGGGAGTAAGAAGCCAATTTACAACCGCATACCATCCTTGTTGTAATGGTCTCACTGAAAGGCTAAATAAGACAATAGCTGACATGTTATCCATGTATTGTAACACACAGCAAACAGACTGGTGTAGCTATCTACCATTTATAACATTTGCGTATAATACAGCAATACAGGACACAACGAGATTTAGCCCATTTATGTTAACATATGCAAGGGAACCCACACTACCAGCAGAAGCTGCATTGTTGGACGCTGACAACGAAACGGACGCTCTGCAAATTAGAGAAAAGGCACTCTTAATAAGAGCTATAGCAGTGGAAAATATACAGAAAAGACAAGGGAAAGATAAAGGTCGTTTTGATGAAAGACATAGAGAATTGGACTTTGAAGCTGGAGACAAAGTTAAAGTATTTATCCCAATCAGAAAGGTTGGAAGAAGTGAAAAGTTACTCTTAAGATGGTTTGGACCATAGAAAGTAATTAGAAAAATGGGAGAAGTGAATTACGAGGTACAAAAGATTGGAAGCAGAAAAAAGGATACGGTCCACGTGAGTAGGATGTTACCCTACTACGATCCATGGACAGAAGCTGCGCCTATTGAAGAAAGGGCAGATGAGACAGATATAGCTGAAAATGCAGAATCTGAAGTTGATGAGGATAAAGAAGACGAAGAAAAAATTGAAGAAGAAATTGGAAGCACTGAAGCAGAAAACGAGGAAGAAGAAGACTGATTATACAGATAAAACATAAGCAAAATTATGAAGTAGGGAAATAGGAAGTAGAGATAGGATGAAAAAATAGAGTAAGAGATTAAATAGAGTAAACAAGGAGGGGTGGAGAGGAATGACAGCTATAAGAGGAAACTATTGGATGACCTCATAATTCTAGGGGAAGATAGAGAATATGAATTACTATGAAAGAAGAAGAATCAGAAACATTCTTATCGACGGAAGAAGCCGCCGAAGGGATTTTAGAAAAGTACGAGCTGCAAAAAGAAGGCATATGGGTATACAAAAAATAAGTTGGACTAAACTTACCTGTTGGAGCCATGATCAACAAATAACCAAATTATGAAATTTGGTGGCCCGATTGTGGTCATAATTAAAATATGTAATTATAAGAATAAGCACATTTTTAAAAATATTATTTTATTTTTTGCATGTATATACAAAACTACCAACCAGGGACGGACTACAAAACAAATTCGAGGGAAGGCATTGTAATAGAAGGACCTAGCTCTGGACTGAGCAGGGGCTAGGAACTTCAAACCATAAGAAACAAATGGGTATGGACCGATGAACAAGAAAGAAGCATAACAAACCAGGAAACGACACTTAGACCGTGGGACCGTACACCCCACGATCTAGCTGACCAAATCGCTAGGAAGTACTTGGAGCCAGAACCAATCCACTTGAAAGACAGAATACAGCACAATGAACAAGAAAGAAGCATACCAAACCAGGAAACGACACTTAGACCGTGGGACCGTTAACACCCCACGATCTAACTGACCCACCAAGAAGTATTTGGAACCAGAACAGACCCACAATACAGAAAACAGGACCGGACCAAAAGAAAAAACCCATGGCTGAAGCGGTGAAGTTGATTAAATTTCTTAGTTGTGAGCTATTTTTTTTGTAGTACCTAATCTGAATAATAATGCACCCTCACCCATCCCACCATAAAAAACTTTTGTTAATTTTTAATTTTTTTTCTCTATACGCGATATTTGGATTATATAATTGTAAGCATCAGGGGTATTTTATAATTAGGCTATTATTGTAAAGAAGGGATATTTTTAGGATAAGGATATTATTGTATTTTTTGACATTATTATGGTATTTGTATATATTTTGTTGTAAGTGTCTCTTCCAAGCATTGGGGTCCAATGCTTCATGGAGGGGGGGCATATGTCAACTAGCTGCTTAGGAAAGGAGGACCCGGTATTCAACCTTATTAATTTAATTGCCGATTCGATCGAATGTTTATTGCAATTCAGCAATAAATTAATATAAATTGCGCTGCAAGCCGCAGCAAAGGCAGACTTAAACCAGTGCAAGTACCTCTCGTTGGAAAAGCCTCTCTGGAATTAAGTCTCCCCAGTGCAAGTACCTCTCGTTGGGAACGCCCCTCTGGGTATCTTCAGCCTTATCGTTGTCCTGTGCAATTACCTCTCGTTGGGAACGCCCCTCTGGACAAGGCATAAGGGTGACGATAAACTAATCTACAGTCCTCCAAGCAGCATTGACGTGTGGCTCCCTATAAGGACCCCAGTGTTCGAAGGGTCACGTATCTTATAGGATTAGCATACATGTAAGGTTATATTTGGGAAAATATATAGCATATATTTTTATATAGCCTGAGCGAGTTTCTCTCCATCAACCCCCAAAGCTACAAACCCCCCATGTCACCCCCGTAAAGCGGGCAGTTGTGACAATATTCAACGCATTATACATGCGCTAAACATGACTGATTAGTGATTTGCAAATTGCGAATGAAAACATTTCATCAGAATGAGATTTTCTTCAAATTTTTCTTTTATTTCAGCGTAATTTCAGGATTTTCCTCTAAGTATCCAGTCATTTTTACCTTATGTTCTTCTAAAATGTTTGCTTTTCTTTGTCCCCCACGTTTCCTTCGAACAACTTCTTGGGTACCTACCCATCGATAAGCTGTATATATATAGATTTTTTTATACCCAGTGTGTTAGCCAATCCTCTCCAGTCGCCTTTGTTATTAAAAACAGCACATTTTGCTTTCAAGCATTTTCTGCATCAGTCATTTTCTTAATTTATTATACGGTTTAAACGCGTAACTGCCGTTTGACTTGCAAAACTTTTTTTATTCAACAATTCCAATTTGAAGTTGATTAGTACCAAATTTAAATTGTTTATTTCCATTTGACTTTGTTTATTCCCATTTTGAACGTGTTAGTTACCAATTAAAAGTTGATTAATCCCAATTTGAAATTGCTAAGTTCCAATTTGAAATTGATTAATCCCAATTTGAAGTTGAAAAGGTATAGTTGGGGTCATTTGGGAGCTGTTTGATCATATTTACCCTTATGCAAAATTTTGTCGTTTTTGAGATATCAGCATCTTTAAATATTTTTGGGAAATATTTGAATTGTTCCTGAAACATATTGTTTTTTTTTTTGAAATAACCATTTTAACCTTTCTTAATTTTTTTTTCCGATATTTCTGATATGCACTCTTTCGAAAAACTCGGAAAGAAAATCGGAATGATTGATACAAAAAATATGTAGCCCAAGTTATGTGTTAAAATACATGGATTTAAAATATCTAAAATGGCGATATCTCAAAAAACAGCGAAACTTTGCATGAGGGTAAATATGGTCAAACAGCTTCCAAATGACCCCAACTATCACTCATTGAAATCTTTTTGAAATCTTCTATAGATGTACCAAAAACCCTGTATAATTGGTTCGCTGTTCGATTTATATTTCTTAATTTTTTTAAGTCGTTGGTTTCATTTTTTATAAAATTTTTTTGTTGTTGTATGGTATGAATTTGCCGCCCCTGGATCGTGCCGCCCTGGGCGGCCGCCCATCTCGCCTACCCCCTTAAGCCGGCCCTGACCCTGGATTGGAATTTATGCCCACTCAGAATGAGGCACTTCAATATAGCCACATATCGTCGTTAATTTCACAAAGTGACGTATCTCAAATGAGGGTTTTTTTGAGATACGTCACTTTGTGAAATTAACGACGATATATGAGACGGTAAGATACTTACATGATATGACGTTGGTACACTTTGTAAAAATGGGCTGTGATAAAATACTGGTGGAAATGCGTAGCCTATGGACGTGGTTCTTAATACAGGTTCATACAGGGGTTGAGCGTGACTAGGAGAGAGATTCTTTTTAGAACTTATAAGTACATTGTATACTCTTGGAGATCTTGGGTCTGCAGTACCACTTAGAATAATTAGTGCCAGTGCAGTCAGTCTAATCATGGCTCTGAAAAAAAAATGTCGGTTATTCCTACATTAATGTTGTGTTGTTCATTCTTGTGTTTATCTAATAGACTGCGCTAATAATAACACAGAAGTAATCTATTATGTACCTAGGATGAAAGATTTTCAATCAGAGCTATTAAAGAAAATATGCAATCCCTTGAGGATAAAATGTTGCCATTCAGCCCAGAAGGTATTTTTGTACTCTGCTCAGCCTCAAGCTCAGCACAAAAGGACTTTTTGGCCTTAATAACCTAAATAACTATTTAATGTCGAAAGCATTCGATACATTCAGCAAATTCGATTTTTTATAGTCTCCTTTGCTATAGAAATTTGAGCTATGATAACTGGCATTTTCTAAAATAGTGTTTTTCAGAATATTTGCGAACGACAGTCTTTAATTCTTTAAATCAGCTTCCAAAAAGGCATATGATTTCAAATTGATTTCATGTAAGTTAAATTCGTGACAACGGTCAAAATTTTCATGTTTTTACTCTTGGTGCTATTTTCCGAACTCAGCTTTAGTAGTAGTAGGAGGTTAGCTCTGACAGGTTCATCTAGACAGTGGCCCGATGATCGGCTCGGTAGGTACTATACGCTTTCATGGAACCGTGTAGAGAAATTATTTCTCTGTATTCTATTATGCTTTCGTCTGTTACTTAACGCATCTTATTTTAAGGAATCCAATGGGAGGATAGTGTTTTCTTTGCACTATATACTTTTGATATTGATATTATCCATATCACTCCCATCGAAAAATCTCGGCGATTGTTTCTGTCAAAACACTGTTACGGATAAATGAATACTGTTCGTAATCGTATCGTAGTAAAAGTTAAATTTATTTTCATGTACTCTGTATATCTATTTCCCTTTAGGTAAAATGACTAAGGGCCTGTTTATTCACCTTCCGATAAACTCAGAGCCCCGTGTGCAGTGCAAACAATATGCCCCCACCAGCCATCAAAACTACTTGGATTGCATAGAGGATAGGTTTCAAGATAAAAATGGGTTTTGGAGTTACATAAGATCTAAAAAAGACTCCAAAGTTTTTTCCAGCTGTATGACTTTGGAAGATAAAAAAGCAGATTCACCTTCGGAAAATGTAGAGCTTTTTAAAAATCATTTTAGCTCCATATATAAGGTATATGATGATTCAAACAATTTTAGTATGGGTTGTGATATTACTGTTAATTTAGGTTTTTTGTCCATTAATGTCATGGATATACATAATAAAATTTTCCAGCTGAAGGATAACTAAGGGTCAGGGCCAGATGGTATCCCTGTTTCTGTCATTAAAAAGCATATATATTTGTTCTGTTACATCCTGTGTGAAATCTACAATAGATCATTGTCCACAGGAATTTTTCCAACGGTTTGGAAGACTAGTTTTGTAGCCCCAATTTTTAAGAGTGGTGACAACTACAGCAATGAGAATTACACGCCAATTTCAAAAAATTCTATATTCTCTTAAATTTTTGAGTCAATAGTTACAGATAAATTAACACCTCTATTCAAGCATATAATTATACCAGAACAACATGGGTTCATGAGAGGCAAATCCACGGTCACCAACTTGTTAGAGTTTGAGCAAGCTCTGTTTGATGCATTGGAGGAGGGGTATCAGGTGGACGTGATAGATACCGACTTCTCCAAGGCGTTTGATACGGCCGACCATACATTTCTGGAAAAAAAGCTGGAAAGTATGGGATTTCATGGATCATTTATGAGGTGGGTGATTGAACATCTTTCGGGAAGAAAACAGAGAGTGAAGATAGAAAACTCAGTCTCATCACTTCTGGGGCCGTATTCTCGTCACCGGGGAACAGCGTTCTCTCAAGAGAACGATTGCTCTGTCTTAGTCTCCCATGTTGTTATTTCCATAATACTGACAAAGACAGAGCAATCGTTCTCTTGAGAGAACGCTGCTCCCAGGTTACGAGAATACGGGCCCTGGTGTTTTGCAGGGTGGGCATCTGTTCCCTCTCCTTTTCAATCTTTTCTTGAATGACGTTAAGAATGTTTTAAAAACTGTAAATTTCTCAATTTTGCTGATGACAAGAAAGTCTTTGACACTATAAAAAATATCCAGGACTGTGAAATCTTCCAAGGGGAACTCAAAAATTTCTTCAGCTGGTGTGAAGACAATCATTTGGCACTAAACGTTGATAAGTGCAAAGTGATGCCTTTCCATAGATCTAAATTATTTTTAACTACTCGATAAATGGAACCGAATTTGATAGGATTTATGTTATTAGAGTTCTTGGCGTATTTCTAGATGTCGAAATGAATTTTTTTGAACATATCGAAAGAATATCCAATAAAGTCATGCGATAATTGGAATTTGTAATGCGTAATTTGAGCTATTTTAATAACATTTACACCTTGAGGAATGCTTATTCAGCTATAGTTCGCCAAATTCTGGAGTATGAAAGTCCTGTTTGGTCCCCCTTTTATGGTTAACATAAGTATCAACTGAAGAGGGTACAACGAAGATTCTTGAAAGATGTTGCATACCTACAATCTAATTATATAAATATGAGTCATGACTCTATTAATTATGATGATATCTTAAAACTTTTAAACATGCAAACTCTAACCCAAAAGAGAGATCATCAGGACCTGTGTATTCTGTTCAAACTGGTGAATAATATAATCCAGTCACCTCAGCTCTTACCTTTGCTTGGTTTTAATGTACCACATAACATAAGAAACAATAGACTATTTTATGTACAATATCATCGTACTAATTATGGGTACAATTCTTCTATAACTAGATTTTTATAAGTGGCGAATGCTGTGATAAATAAATTGAATGTGGATATCGTACAATCGATTCAGGAACTTCCGATTCTATAATATCCCAAGAATTTGCGCATCACTTCAAGATAAAAATTTTCACGAGCCATTTGGAGTTACCGCTTGTTAACACACTTATAAAGAAACACAAAACCTCAAAATTCCCTTGCTCGAAAAACTTGGAATAAAAGAGGATTTTAAAAGGGCATAGTGATTTTACTGCATTAATAGGTACCAAAGATCTCAAAAACCTTAAAGCACTAATCGACTATGACGAAAAAACCATTATTCTACAAAATATTAAAATTTCATTTTCCCTCGCCTATAATAAACCGCTACCAAATCCAATGAGTAATGTCAATATAAATTTCCTAACGATTCCAGTTAACTATGCAAATGGGATCGCCCTTTTGCCTTCATTTAAAATAAATGACCATATAATACCGGAATAGTTTAATCCAAGTAAAAAACGATTTTTTGTAAAATTCCGAGTCCAATCCCAAGCATTCAAATCAACTTTCATCAGAGAATTAAAGTTATACCAGAAGATCAATTTGATATGATCAACACCTCAAATAACATGCCCGAGAAATTCAACCCTTAGGAACAACTCAGATTAGAGCATCTAACACCCCTCGAGAGATCCAAAATACTTCCAATTTGCCACGAATTTAAGGACATAATGTACCACGAAAATGGTGATCTCACCTTCACAAGTCAAACAAAACACATTATATAAGAACAAATGCAAATCGTCCAATTTATGTAAAATCCTACAGGCACCCGTATGAACCCCGAAATTCGAAGTCAAATCCAAAAACTTCTTGACAACAAAATTATTCGCCCCTCAATTTCTCCATATTCAGCAACCGCTTTGGCTCGTCCTAAAAAAGACACTTTGTCAAAATAGGTAAAGAAGACCAACGAGAACATATTTTGAAAATTCTCAAAGACATAGTGAAACCCGATACACAATTTACAGTAGGACATATACCCAAACCAGAACTAAAATTAGAATTTCAAAGAGTAGTCAACAAAAATCTCAACTCGTCCGCAAAATTAGTATTCTCACATATCTAACTGACATAACTAACCAAAATCAACGAAAAGAAATAATTTCAAATTACCATCAAAATAACCACAATGGCATTACGGAAATATATAACCACATAAAGCAAAAATATTATTGGCCAAAACTAAGAGACTCGATAACCAATATTATTAACACCTGCGAAATATGCTTGCAAAATAAGTACGAAAGACACCCCTACAAGATTGCATATGTAGGTCCTCTACTTGCGGAAAAGCCTTTCAAATTACTGCATTTGGATGTCTTCCAATTTTCTAATTGTCAATTTTCAACAATTATTGACTCGTTCTCAAAATATGCACAGGCCTATTTCATTCCAGACAAGAATGCCGTTACCATAGTTGGCAAACTGAGACATTATTTTTCACACCACAACACCCCCTTGAAAATAGTTTCAGACCGTGGAACCGAATTCCAGAATCGAGTCTTTAAAAAATTCTGCCAACTATTCTGTATAGAAAATCAGTATACCACCCCTGGAAACTCTTCATCCAATAGTCCTGTAGAGCGACTGCACTCAACAATATTAGAAAAACTCTACCACAAAATCTAAGGACTTCAGCAATATTGATCTACAACCAGAGCATACATTCTACTACAAGGCATTCCCCAACAAAATGAACCCCCAATATATACCTTAAAAAGTATCTAACGCAAAAAGAAATAAAATCACAGGCATATCAAAAACAAAACCGTCAACTACGCATATCAGAAAAATAAAAAGACTTAGGAAAAACCCTATTTCTTTTCAGCTTCTTGATCCTGACCCTACAGAATCAGACGAACCTTAGCCAAGCACTTCTGGCATACAAAATACCAAATAGCGGATACCTACTTACAGAAGAAATATCTTCCTCTTTAATTGTAAGTCATTGCCATACCACATACATGCCTTTAAATATTACGAAAATCAAAAATACATTATTTCAGCTAAAAGAAAATCTTCCAGTTATAAAATTCATGCTAAATAAACACGGCAATAACCTCACAACCAGCCAATACTATCATGTTTCCAAGGCTTTAAATAACACATACGAAACTTTTGCAAAATTGGCTGTTTGCAAAAGCAGTCGTAAGAGAAGAGGTTTAATGAACTACCTAGGAAGCGGCATCAAATTTATCACGGGAAATTTAGATAATGACGACTTAGAAACTATTACACAGAATCTGCAAGTAATAAAAGTCAACCAAATAAATTCTATGGGAAAAATTAACGATTTCAGCTCATTCGCAAGAAACATTATAAAGAATTTGAGGAGAACATTGACATCATAAATAAAAATGCGAAAAATATTCAAACAGAATTCTCAAATTTGAATAATGAATTGAATATCATGATTTTCTCACAAAATCATTTCACACAAATCAACGATCTTAACGAATACCTAGAAAAAATCCTTAAGCTCAATTTATAAACTCGCCGTCGGGATTCCGTTTGCGTCTGCATTTGCGTCGGCCTCGCTGATTAATACCGCAGTCTCTATGCTGCAGTCTCTATGCTGCCGGCGAACTGTGAGGCCGACGGCGAGTATAACCGATCTCAATGGGATTTTTAATATTCAATTGGTAACGGCGTGCTCGACGCAAACGCAAACGGAATCTCGACGGCGAGTTTATAAATTGGGCTTTAGAATCATATAATTTGCTCATTTAGTAACTCTGGACCTTGGAATTTTAAGTGTAACAGAAATAAAAGAAATTTGGCAAAATTTAGAAATGCAATATCCAAAAAATGCCTTAGGGCCCTTGAAGCACTTATCAGAACTAACCTTAATTTGTAAAACAACTCCTAATTATGACGGAAAAGGCAATTCTTTTAGTTAAGATACCTATTTTTGAACAAAATGTAGGTATGTAATTTGAAATTTGTATACCCTCTGTCTCAAGTAATGAATCTAAAATTTTAATTCGCCCTAGTAAATATTATTATAACAATTTATGGTATAATCAATGTAATGAGGTAAACTCAAACTGGACTTGTTCCAACCCAATTGCCAATAGTTGCCTACCCAAAAGTTTTCAATATGCTACAGTTCAAAATAACTATCAAGTGCGTACCCTAAGGAACAAAAATACACTACTTTTCTGCTCGAGAAATCCAGAAACAGTTTATGAAAATTGTTTTTAGTTCCAAAAAACCACCCTACAAGGATGTTATCTGATACAAAGCCAATGTTCCATAATAATTATTCAAGACAAAAAATCTTTGGGCATAAATATATAATGTCTCAATTTCGCCTTCTGAATCCATAAAACTTCAAAACTCAAATCTATCCATAAACCTTCACATAAGACATCTCGAAAACCCCAAAAAGATGCAAGAATACCTTATGGCACCCATAAGTTTCCAAAATTTTCCAACGCAAAGTCACAATATCAGTTTCATCACTATTTCCATTATATTTCTATGCATTTTAGCCGTAGTCATGTATCTTTGGCAAAAACAGAGAAAAGTCATTCCTCTGAAATTCCTCCAAAACTCATCAACGAGGACGTTGACCAATCTAAGGGTGGAGGAGTAATAATAGGAAACCCATAATTATTGTGAAACTGATGACTATGCTGCTGAAACATTGTTTTTTTTTTATTGATAGCCTATTTTACTTATTAAAAGTACTCCTCAGCGTGTTTAAATCCAACATTCAAAAACGCGCGTGTTTTAATAAAGTTACTATGACAACATCAACAACCGAAGAAAGGTAAAGTCTAAAATGCTGTGGTCTAAATGTCAACTTTTTAATTATTGATTTGTCAGACAACGAAAGGTATACCAGATGTCATATCATGAATTTAGCATTCTACAACTATTAGTAATTTATGATTTGAACGTATAGGTACCAATAAAAAAAATAGTGTAAAGTATTCGTGGATAACTGGCCTTTAAAACACTTGCTCTATTTCGCGCGTGTTTTAAAGACCTTAATATCCACTTATACTTTAATGTACTATTAAAAAACCATAGCAATCTTCGATTGGTTTTTTTTTTTGAAGACCCGATATCTAACATCTGGTTAACATGCATATTTGGTATTCATGACACTCTGCTAGGACTGCTTGGTTGAAAATCTTGTTGAATAGCAAGTACTACTCAAGAGTATTCCACACTACTACAGGGGTCGTTTTGACTCGTTTTCGATTCGCAGCTGGTTCGGCCTCTGATTGGTTCGGATATGACAGAAGTCGGTTGACATCTTTTGAATTTGGTCTGTCAAGGAAAACGCCATGTTTTAAAGGTTATAAAAAACAACCGAAATGGGCCACTCTCACGTGCCGGGAATATGGCAAATTATGATATTTTTAGACGTAGATACATCAATGCAACCGAGAATGAACAATATTTTGCAAGATTTTAGTTAGATTATTAAATAAATTAATAAATAAAAACTAAAAATTTAAACGAAAAATCACGTGATTGAAAACGCGCTCTGATTGGCTAAAGCCGATTTTGATGTTTTTGTTGCCACATGTAGAAATGCGAAATTTAAATGAAAGCTTAATTCTCACTTGCGCGAAATTCGCTCTTTTTTGACATTGCTTCGACAATTTGACGTTTGATACACGCATAAAACGTCAAATTGTTGAAGTAATTTCAAAAAAAGAGCGAATTTCGCGCAAGTGAGAATGAGGCATTAATGAGGATTATACATATCCTTTATTTTTTCAAAATGTAGTAAAGGACAAAATAGTTTCTAGCTAGTGAAATGTGTAATAATTTACTAATGAGAAATTTGGCATCCTCGCATTTTTGTTGCGAAGCTGGTTCGAATTTAGACGGACCAAGCGATGCCTGTCACGTCACCGGTTTGCAATCGAAAACGGTTGGTTCCAATTTGGTTGGCCTCGAAGACAAACCAAAGCGAATCGAAAACAGCCAGGATTGCTCATCGGCCCCGATTTTTGGATTCAAGGTCATATTGGTGTTGCACCGTTGCCGACGTCATCAACGGTGTCATAAGCTGTTTGCGCCAGCCGACGTAGTTTAGAATATCATTGATGATGAAAAATATTATCTAATTTTGTTTAACATAATAGGCAGAGAGGAAGATGATGCACTCGAGATCTAAAAACGGGTTTTCTTAGAATGTTAATTAAAAGCCAGCGGAATCAGCCTGTGGTGCAAACACCCTACGTCAAGGCAAGAAACGACAGACGGCGTCATCACTGGTACTTTGGCATGGCATGAGAATAGGCTATCCAGTGTGTATCTAATGTCCTTGAGTACTACTAACTCTTTGTTAAGACCAATTATTTAACTGGGCAGTTTGTGATTTTATTCATGAATACGGAAGTAAGTCTCTTATATTGCTTATCTTGAGGCTTCGGTTGGGGGTTTCGAATACGCTTTTCACTCACATTTTATTATTAGGTATAGACGAATCTAACTTCCTATCTATCTATCTATCTAAAATATCTTTATAACCGCAGGAGAAATATGTCAACTGCTTTAAATTTATTTTGGTACCTACAGCTAATTAATTAACTTTTTTAACTGGAACTGCATTGAATATACCTAGGTAACATAATATGACCTAAAATATGCTAGGTTAAAACAGAAGTGATTTGCAATAACTAACTAGAGATTTTACTTGAAGGCTAACAATATTTCACTCTAGCGTGAAAGTAGAATTCTTAGACATAAGAAAAATCGGATCGCAGTCAATCTTTTATATAGAAAGGTGAAGGTCGATAAAGCATTTGTTTGTATTTGATCTTGATTACAAGGGATATGTAGGTACTTTTAATTTAATTGAAGTCTTTTTTTATGAGTTTAAAATTGGATTAAATAAATGTGACTAACATTTATTCTTTTGAGACATTCCATTTTCAAATAATTCATATTTGGTAGGTATTACCTATGTTATTTGTATACCTACTTGAATCGTGATTTGGAAGTAATTTCTCATGCGGGTACGTTATTATTATTTATTATCGACTTCCCCCCGTAGTAACTCTCTCAGATCTAACTTGATTAAAGAAAATATTCTCGAATGTAATTGAGGGTTGATTCTTGAGTCTATCCTCAAATTCGAAAAAATCCCTATAAAGCATCAATAACTTTCCATGAATTTTCGAGCAAATTATCGACTTCCCCCCGTAGTGACTCTCGCAGACCAAACTTGACGGGAGAAAATGTTATCGAATGCGCAGTAATTAGTGCGCAGCTACTTCAGCGCTTGCGACCCACGGTGGCATTTGATTGTCATGGCCATGATGTTGATATAGAGATCGCTCTATATTTGTGCAGTGAATCAATCCACTCCGAATGAAGTACTGAAGTATTTTGAGGTTACGGAATATTGTCATGACTGCTCATGACGTATATTACGAAGCGGGTAATGAATATTTTTAAAATTTTATGATTCACGTGATTACCATTTACTCAAGTAAATATATAATAACATACATACATACGTAATATACAGGGTGTATCAGGTTTAACTTCAAAGATTTGTGTCGTGAAAATGGCCCATTCTGAATAAAAAAAGTTTAACAAGGGAAGAGTTTTTTGTGGGTTAAAAATACCGAAACTATTATATTAAAAGAAATTTTTTTGGCAATTAAAGTCAAGGCAAAATTGAAAAACTTGGAGTTAGTGCGGGATTTGAACCCGCAACCATCGCAATTGTCGCGGGAAGTGTGAGTGTGCGAAATGGTAATCGGGGACCTGCCAAGCCAAATGACACCTGCCGAAAAGGAATAGATTTTAGCGATAGTGGGAGATAGCCCTGGAATAAGCACTCGATCCATTGCCCGACAACTTATATATTTCAACTCAACAGTTCATCGGACCCTCCGACAAAATTTGCTTTACCCGTATCATGTGCAGCGTGTACAGGGTGTCCCAAATTTGGGTCAACATGGGGATATCGGTAACCGTTAGAGATACGAGAGTGGTTGAATTAAAAAAAAGTTGCGCATTTCGACACTGAAAAAAAAAGGTACACATATATAACGAAAAAGTGCATTAAGCCAGTGAATCTCGTCATTAATATTAAGCCGGTGAACGAATTTGTTAATATTATGAAAAGCTGTTCGTTAAATAGATGAAAAAAAGGTTAATTGATTTAACGGTTGAATTCATTGTCGCAGAGTAAGGACTCTATCATTTTGACGTATAGAATTCGTTGCCTGAGTGAAATAACTTCTTCAATATAATGTACAAATAACATTGGTTTAATGAATCGAATTTTCAATTTAATGTATGCGGTTTCATTGGCTTAACGTATGAATGCATTATCCTAGGCTCAGTTGCATGAGCAAGAATATTCATTGGTTCAAGTTGACCCGAGCTGAACTGTGATTAAGCCCTCAAATTTATTAGGCATGTTGAATCATCATCATCATCATAGGCAATCACTCGATACTGAGTATGATTATCTTCTATTCTATTTTTCGTCGATTGTGCGTGTTCTGATGGTTATATAAACCAATTCTGGAGCCGCACACTCTTCCACAGTCTTGGCCCACCCAGTCTCTGACAGCATTGTCTCTTCCTCTGATCTCTCGCTCCTTCCTGCATTCCCTCTTTTCGGTCTCGTGTCTGCGTCGCTGTTCTTCAAAAGTTTGGGTTAGTCGTGAACTACTCGACTCCACGAGGGCCTATCATTTGTCCTCGACTCCCAGTTGCTGATATCGATATGGCACTTTGCCAAAATTTCCTTTAGAACATCTTTGTAGCGTTTTTGTTGACCTCCTTGATTCCGTTTTCCATCTTTCAGCTGACTGTAGAGAATCTGTCGTGGAAGACGTGTTTCGGGCATGCGAACGAGGTGACCTATCAAGCGAAGTTAGTGCTTAATGATAAGGGCTTCCAAGTTGGGTTGGCCTCCTCTAAAACACTAATGTTCGTATGTCAGTCTGGCCATTTAATCCGTAGGATCCTTCTTAGGCATCGCTGATGGTATTTTTCTAGGCTTTTTATGTGTTTTCTGTAGGTTGTCCATGTTTCGCAGTTATTTATGTAAGTTTTGGTATTACAACTGTATTGTAGACACGAAGTTTGATCTCAGCGATGATGTCGTGATTGTTGCAAACTCTGTCTAGAAGTCGCCTAAACGCCGCGCTAGCACACTTCAAGCAATGTTGGATTGCAGCGTCAATCGTTGCCTTCGCTGACAGATGGCTCCCGGGTAGTGTCCCACGTTCTGCAATGTTTTCTGTACACTATAAATGAAGAAGTTATTCCACTCAATGAATACCTGAATTCCGAATTTCTTCCAGAAAGAGTTGAATTAATGACCAACACAAAATATAATTTCCAGATAATTTACGATATACTGTCGATAATATAGAGTGCGGGTATGTTTAATGAATTTTATACGTTAGCATGACGAATAGGTCTATATTAAAACTATAAAATTCATTAAATTAATGAGTAAAGTTCGTTAGTTATAAACGTTCATTAAATCACTAACACATACGTCAAGCTGACGAAATATATTCATCAATTAATGAACTCTTGGTCATTGATTCGATGCATAACTTCATTGACACAATGAAGAAAGTTCCATAAGCATAATGAACAATTCAGGTTGGTTTTTTGGAAAAAGGTTGGATTTAGGTCAAAAATAAACGGCGTTGAAGAAGATAGTGTGTATTTGCCGACGTTTCGGCCTAAAATAGGCCATCCTCAGGGCACTAAAAACAGGATATTCATGAGTCTAACATCATGGATTATTACATAGTGAACAGTGTAATTGTAAAGTAGTAAAACTGTGTTAATACAACAATGATACATTTAAAAATTTAAAAATTGAACAGGAATTTTATATAATTAACAATTAAAAATCAAATAAATAAATAACATATAAATAACATAAAACAAGGTAAATTG
This sequence comes from Ceutorhynchus assimilis, assembly GCA_917834065.1. Lineage (NCBI taxonomy): Eukaryota > Metazoa > Arthropoda > Insecta > Coleoptera > Curculionidae > Ceutorhynchus > Ceutorhynchus assimilis. Next base: position 68,697,127 of record OU892277.1, read on the forward strand.
GATTACAACAGGTATTACTTACATCCAAGTTACTTCTCCAGTGTTATTAAATAGAATGTTATATACATAAGGAACATAATGTTGCTTGACTTCGTTCTTTGGTTTAGCTTTGTTAACAAATAGGAAACAGGACAATAATATAAGACAGTTACAAACACAAATAAAATTTAAAATCTTTGGTAGGTACTGGCTTTATTATTTCTAACGTTACACTAAACCATCTGTTTCTTATATGGGTCTTGGTTAGTATCGTATCAATAAGGAACAAAAGGGGTTTTGGTATTTAGCACAATCGCAAACACAACCATTAAAAGAAAAACATTGCATTATGATGGATTTTGGATGGACTTTAAAATGTTATTATATGTGATGCTTAATTTTTCAACGTCCTGTCTTTTATTAATGTTATTAGGATGCTTTTTAATCTCTATCATTTCTCCGACAAGTCTTTTTTTATAGTTGTTATGTTTTCCTAAAATAGCTACGTTATTAAAATCGAAGTTATGAAGTCTCTCTTCAAAATGCTCAGCTAATGCTGTTTTGTTTTTTGTTTTGATGAGGTTGGACGGTCTTATGCTCCGTTGGTGCTCTGATATTCGTGTTTTTAAATATCTTCCTGTTTGTCCTATGTACACTCCATTGCACTCGTTACATGGTATTTTATATATTATATTGCTTTCCAAGTTTTTTGGAGTTTCTGTTTTTTGTTTAGAAAATAATTTTTTGATTTTATTTTCATTCTTGAAGGCAACTTTAATGGTATCGTTGTTGAGTTGTCTAGCTATTTTTTCTGATAGATCTTGTACATAAGGAATTTTAAAATATCTTGTTTGGTCGTTTTTTGGTATATGTGTCTTATTATTGTGTAGGGAGCGACAAAATAGAAGTTTATTGACCAATTTATTAGGATAGTTATTTTTGGTTAGATATGCTTTTATGTTATTTAAATTCTTTTGATGAAAATCTGGATGTGAGAGTCGTACTGCTCTATCCTTCAAGTTATTGATAATGTTAATTTTTTGTTTAAAAGAGTGTTCCGATCGAAAATTAAGGAATCTTTCAGAGAAGGTAGGCTTATGATACCCGTCCGTTTTAATTTTGTTATCATCGGTTCTTATTAATAAGAGATCTAGAAATGAAATGGAGTTGTTACTTTCTTCTTCTATTGTAAATTGCAACCTTGGGTGGAAGCTATTGAAAACATCCAGAATGGTCGGAATTTTATCGATGGGAACACACGTGACTATGTCGTCTACATATCTTTTAAAAAACGGTAACTGGAAATCTAATTTATCAATGCATTGTGTCTGTAGTTCCGACATAACCACGTCTGAGCAGCTTGGAGACAAACAATTCCCCATGCCCAGACCAAAAATCTGCTTATAGAAGGTACTCTCAAAGCAAAAATAGCTGTTGTCAAAGCAGAACTGTAGAAGCCTCACAAACGCATTAAGTGTCAGTTTGCAATGATCCCTAATCATAAACCACCTTTCTTTTGAAAGATCTATAGTTAGATCCGTTGGTATATTAGTGAATAAAGACTTAACGTCCAGTGATATTAAAATGTGATTTTCTGGAATTTGAAAATCTTGTATGTAAGCAGCCATTTCGAAGGAATCTTTTATGTGATACTGATCCTTATTGAAGGCAAAAGAAATCAAGTTAGATAAAAATTTGGTTAGTCTATAGGCAGGAGACCCCACAAAGCTCACAATTGGTCTAAAAGGAACTTCTTTTTTATGTATTTTAGGTTGAAAATACATTTTGGGAAAAATACCATTGCTGCACTTGATATATTTGGCTTGTTCAATTGACAAAAATTCAGATTTTCTAAGATTATCTATCATTTTATTAAGTTTATTTTGGATTGAAACAGTAGGGCCTCTATCCAGGATATTGTACGTGTTGGTGTCTGACAACAGTTCGTTAGTTTTTTTGAGATATTCGGCTTTATTGATTGCAACTGTAGTATTGCCCTTGTCGGCTTTTAGAATTAAAATGTCAGAATTTTGTTTAAGAAATTGTTTTGCTTCCTTTTCATCCTTGAGAAAACAGTTGTTTCTTTTTCTAGGTTGGTATCTTAAAAAGTTTGTTACAACATTTACTATTGAATTGCGTTTTTCATTTTTGATGTCTTCATCAGGAAAAAATTCTATAATAAATTCACAGTCAACGATAAGTTGCTCCAAGGGAAGATGATTTTTATTATAGGGTAAATTAAATTGATCACCAAGTGATAGAAGATATTGAATATTTTTGGGAAACTCGGTCTGGGTAAGGTTTACAAACCATTTATCATTATTTTGATACTCCAAGCAATTTCCCTTCTGTTCTAATATTAATCTATTTAATTTATTTTTCTGTTGCAGTTTAACCTTTTTGTGTATAGAGCTATAAATCTTCTTTTGTGAGGTACTGAAGGAGTCAAACCAACTTGGCCAACTACAACAATCATTTGAAGTTTTTGTTACAATGTAGGAAAAAACAGGTATTACCTATGCATCTGAGTAGCTCCATTACTTGTATACAATATTTGTTAGTCGAGAGTAATCCTTTTAAAAATCAATGCGCAAAGTTATTTAGAAAATTTCAGTTAAAGTGTTTAAACTTAGAAATATCCTATATACATTGGAAAATTAACAACTTAAAATCTACACTTAATGCATTTAATCGAGGCTGTCTAATTCACTACCATTAAATATTTTTGACTCCTTCAGTACCTCACAAAAGAAGATTTATAGCTCTATACACAAAAAGGTTAAACTGCAACAGAAAAATAAAATAAATAGATTAATATTAGAACAGAAGGGAAATTGCTTGGAGTATCAAAATAATGATAAATGGTTTGTAAACCTTACCCAGACCGAGTTTCCCAAAAATGTTCAATATCTTCTATCACTTGGTGTTCAATTTAATTTACCCTATAATAAAAATCATATTCTCTTGGAGCAACTTATCGTTGACTGTGAATTTATTATAGAATTTTTTCCTGATGAAGACATCAAAAATGAAAAATGCAATTCAATAGTAAATGTTGTAACAAACTTTTTAAGATACCAACCTAGAAAAAGAAACAACTGTTTTCTCAAGGATGAAAAGGAAGCAAAACAATTTCTTAAACAAAATTCTGACATTTTAATTCTAAAAGCCGACAAGGGCAATACTACAGTTGCAATCAATAAAGCCGAATATCTCAAAAAAACTAACGAACTGTTGTCAGACACCAACACGTACAATATCCTGGATAGAGACCCTACTGTTTCAATCCAAAATAAACTTAATAAAATGATAGATAATCTTAGAAAATCTGAATTCTTGTCAATTGAACAAGCCAAATATATCAAGTGCAGCAATGGTATTTTTCCCAAAATGTATTTTCAACCTAAAATACATAAAAAAGAAGTTCCTTTTAGACCACTTGTGAGCTTTGTGGGGTCTCCTGCCTATAGACTAACCAAATTTTTATCTAACTTGATTTCTTTTGCCTTCAATAAGGATCAGTATCATATAAAAGATTCCTTCGAAATAGCTGCTTACATACAAGATTTTCAAATTCCAGAAAATCACATTTTAATATCACTGGAAGTTAAGTCTTTATTCACTAATATAACAACGGATCTAACTATAGATCTTTTAAAAGAAAGGTGGTTTATGATTAGGGATCATTGCAAACTAACACTTGATGCGTTTGTGAGTCTTCTACAGTTCTGCTTTGACAACAGTTATTTTTGCTTTGAGAGTACCTTCTATAAGCAGATTTTTGGTCTGGGCATGGGGAATTGTTTGTCTCCAAGCTGCTCAGACGTGGTTATGTCGGAACTACAGACACAATGCATTGATAAATTAGATTTCCAGTTACCGTTTTTTAAAAGATATGTAGACGACATAGTCACGTGTGTTCCCATCGATAAAATTCCGACCATTCTGGATGTTTTCAATAGCTTCCACCCAAGGTTGCAATTTACAATAGAAGAAGAAAGTAACAACTCCATTTCATTTCTAGATCTCTTATTAATAAGAACCGATGATAACAAAATTAAAACCGACTGGTATCATAAGCCTACCTTCTCTGAAAGATTCCTTAATTTTCGATCGGAACACTCTTTTAAACAAAAAATTAACATTATCAATAACTTGAAGGATAGAGCAGTACGACTCTCACATCCAGATTTTCATCAAAAGAATTTAAATAACATAAAAGCATATCTAACCAAAAATAACTATCCTAATAAATTGGTTAATAAACTTCTATTTTGTCGCTCCCTACACAATAATAAGACACATATACCAAAAAACGACCAAACAAGATATTTTAAAATTCCTTATGTACAAGATCTATCAGAAAAAATAGCTAGACAACTCAACAACGATACCATTAAAGTTGCCTTCAAGAATGAAAATAAAATCCAAAAATTATTTTCTAAACAAAAAACAGAAACTCCAAAAAACTTGGAAAGCAATATAATATATAAAATACCATGTAACGAATGCAATGGAGTATACATAGGACAAACAGGAAGATATTTAAAAACACGAATATCAGAGCACCAACGGAGCATAAGACCGTCCAACCTCATCAAAACAAAAAACAAAACAGCATTAGCTGAGCATTTTGAAGAGAGACTTCATAACTTCGATTTTAATAACGTAGCTATTTTAGGAAAACATAACAACTATAAAAAAAGACTTGTCGGAGAAATGATAGAGATTAAAAAGCATCCTAATAACATTAATAAAAGACAGGACGTTGAAAAATTAAGCATCACATATAATAACATTTTAAAGTCCATCCAAAATCCATCATAATGCAATGTTTTTCTTTTAATGGTTGTGTTTGCGATTGTGCTAAATACCAAAACCCCTTTTTTTTTTTTTTGTTGCTTATTGATACGATACTAACCAAGACCCATATAAGAAACAAATGGTTTAGTGTAACGTTAGAAATAATAAAGCCAGTACCTACCAAAGATTTTAAATTTTATTTGTGTGTGTAACTGTCTTATATTAATGTCCTGTTTCCTATTTGTTAACAAAGCTAAACCAAAGAACGAAGTCAAGCAACATTATGTTCCTTATGTATATAACATTCTATTTAATAACACTGGAGAAGTAACTTGGATGTAAGTAATACCTGTTGTAATCCAATTTACCTTGTTTTATGTTATTTATATGTTATTTATTTATTTGATTTTTAATTGTTAATGTTATTTACGTAACCCAACGATCATTTTTTCATTTTTAATTCGTGGGAAATTGCTCGCTATCAAAGCATAAGGATAACTGAGAAAATTTATATAAAATTCCTGTTCAATTTTTAAATTTTTAAATGTATCATTGTTGTATTAACACAGTTTTACTACTTTACAATTACACTGTTCACTATGTAATAATCCATGATGTTAGACTCATGAATATCCTGTTTTTAGTGCCCTGAGGATGGCCTAATTTAGGCCGAAACGTCGGCAAATACACACTATCTTCTTCAACGTCGTTTATTTTTGACCTAAATCCAACCTTTTTCCAAAAAACTAACCTGAATTTCTACTGAGGTCACTAACTATAACAAAATAATGAACAATTTTTTTGGGATAAGAAATAATCATTAGTACAATGAATGTGGTTTATGAACGATTATTCATAAAATCACTGGTCTTCAAAGAAAGTTCCTTACTGATGAAAGTGTTTGTTCGAACAATGAAAAATAAAAATTCACAGGTTTTTTAATAATAATGAACATAATTTCGTTACATTAAGGAACGAAGTAATTAGGCTATGAACACTGATTAATTGGATTGATGAAATATTTCATTCAATTAATGATAAAAAATAACAACCGCCATTCGTCAATAATATGAACGATTTTTTTTTCAGTGGATGCCTAACAAAATGCCGTTTTAAAATTTGAGAAACGCCCAATACAGTGGTTGCAAAGCGAACTTTTTTTTTATTTCAAAAAAAAAAAAAAATCACTTCAAATAAAGTCAGAAAAAAAAACAATTTTGCAAAATTTCAGTTTTTTCCGGATATCTCCGGAAGTATTAGGAATATCCTAAATATCAAAGCGGCATTTTGTTAAGCATCAAATTACGCAACTTTGCCCTGATTTAACCAACGCTGTATCTCTCACCTTTTCCGAGATCCCAATGATGTGTCTCAAATTTGAAACACCCTGTACACCTCTAATTTCTCTGTCCAAATGTTTTATAAAGTGCTTGTTTTTATACAGTATAGCGGAGATGAAGTGGTACTTTTATTGTATTTTAGCTGCTATATTAAAATAAAGCTACTTTTTCTATGAGTATCTTTTGAATAATATACGTAATATACATCCACTTTCTATTGATTATTGTGAGTAATTACTCATGCAGTGAGTTTTGTTTTCATTATTCAATTATTTTCATCCAATGAAAATTTCTAATGTCATTACTCAACTATCCATGAGCCAATCAGAAAATTCGCCAAGTTGGAAACATACGTTGAAGGTTGACGTATATTTTGGAACAAATGGACAAGACTGGAACTAACCTTACCTCACTTTTGTTCTCCAGCTGTCAAAATAATTTTGTAACGAAAATGAAAAAAAATATTGCATAACTTGTTTCTATTATTCAATTTAATAATCGGAAAAAGTATAGTATTCAACTCGCGGGTAATGGCTACTACCCCCTCGTTAAATAATATACTATTATGTAACTCTACCAGTCTTGTTTGACGCGGTCTTGCCAAAGTGACACGGTTTCAGGAAAATTAATACAAAATCAAATTACTTTTCTATGACCAATGCTATTCGGAAGCAATAGGACATAAAACGTATGATATGCGTACATAAACTGAGCTTTATTTATGGGTCTCGAGTCCCGTCAGCATGGAGGTAAGTAACACCATTGCAACGGAGAGTTTCTTTATCGGATGTTACTTACCCTGGACAGATTTGCATTCACATAATGTTTAAAAGTAGTGTCTTTATTAGATAGTATAGATATAATATTATTAGTTTTTTATGTTTCAAACGTTCTGTTTTTTATTAATTCGCTCGTTAATTCTTGCTTACAGGCCATACTTTTTGTATTTTCTTTTGGTATCATGTACATGTAGGCACAAGTTAGAGAAAGAAAATTAAAAAAATTCAGTACGATGTAATGGTATTTCGAAAGTATTGATGCTCCTTGTTGACCTGGTTTGAATGTCACCCAGCCTCACCAATAGTTCGGAGAGATATTCTGTGCTGTTATAAATAATATTTTGCATCAAAAGAGCAAAATGAAAAAATCTTCTCTCTTTCATCTTGAGCCTTTCACTGTTAGTAATGTAAGGAGTAACATGTTCTCGTCTATTTATGTTCGATATACAGGGTGTCCAAGAGTATGTGGGTAATCTCTCGGATTCAGATAGATTACAAAAAAATAACATGACAACTTCCTATATAAAAAAAATCCAACGGCTCCCACTACGAAGTTACGTGCCGCTAAAGGACGCCTCTGACAATAGGTTTTTTGTTTATAACAACGATAATATTTTTAGATAGTTTCAACCTTGAACTAGAAAAAAGGTACTCTCATTCAATGTCGAAAAAATGAGCTAGTTTCTAGAAAAATGTGCTTTTGTTTATTAATGGTTTTTTATTAAATAATTTTGTATGTCGACTCAACATGGGCTCCTTCTAATCTTATGCATTCCATACCTATTTTAATGAAATATTGTTCGACCCTCCATAATGCTTCAATATTAGCCCTTATTTCGCGACATTAATCCTTTCTAAGTGTGTTTAAATGGGTCCATTTTAAGGGGTCTTATCTAGTATCCAACATATTTAAAGAACAAAAAATTAGGTACACGAAGTATTTTGAAAGTTATCAACAAAAAACCTATTTTCAGAGGCGTCCTTTAGGGGCACGTAGGAACTTTTTTTTATAGGAAGTTGTCATGTTATTTTTTTGTGCTCTATCTGAATCCGAGAGATCGCCCACATATTCTGGGACACCCTGTATATCGTACACAATTGTTCTGAATCTTTCGTAGTCTATATTTGTTATGTTCTGTTAGAAAGGGTCCATAAACACAATCTGCATAATAGCAGTGTACCAAGACTAGCGGCTCTGTTAACATGATTTTGGTATCAGTATGAAGAAGATGTTTAAATTCATACAACAAAAAAAAACAAAATTGACGTGTCTGAGCGATTTTTCAAAAATTCTACCGTTTTCAAAATAATGAATTTATGCGTGACTTTATGAACTCACTGTATAGGATGGGCTCAAAAAAACAGAATTTTGTTTTTGAGCTGTAACTATTTTTGTTTTTGAGCAAATTCCTTTTGTTTTGGCTTGTTTGAAAGAGAATTGAATAGGCGAACGAATCAAAGTGATACCTTTGACATTTTGCGAACATTTTAAGACCTCGATAGAAGAAATCGGTTGAAAACTAAGTGAAATATTAATTTTTTTGTAATATGGTATATCACCTTTATATCCAAAACTAGATAACTTTTGAAAAAGTCCGCCATTTTGAATTTTTCTCAAATTTTGAAAGTTTCACTTTGATTCGTTAGCCTGTTCAATTCTCTTCCAAACACGCCAAAACAATAGGAAATTGGTCAACAACAAAAAAGCGTTTTTCGAGAAATATTCACTCTTTTATTGTTTTTATCTGCTAAATTATGAACCCACAGTATAATTTATATTAATATACCAATGTTAATTATATTTTGCGCTAACATAGTCATGTTTTAATATTTCAATACCCTAATATAATTATTTACAAGATGGTAATAGTAAATAGGCTTGATAATGAGGGTAAGTAACATCCAATAAAGCGCACATCCATGCAACCACGGGTGTTACATTTAAAAAACCGAACCGTTGTCGAACGGATTGCCGAGTGCTAAACAGGGTGTTACTTACCTCCATGCGTCCCGTGACTTTATAGTTTCGCTCGCAAGCTCGCTCGGCCAGAAAAAAACTCGCTCTACTTCACGTACTCATAACATAAATAGCTATTCATTTTAGGCAGTGTTATATGTTTGGGTATATGAGTATTATGTATGATTATGGATTTTTATGTTTTTATCTTGATTCGGAATGTGCGTATGTAGGTCCAAAATAAAATTGAACCCAGCCCACGCACTGCACATGTCCAGTCTACGCCCAACCTATCTTCTCCACGTCCACGTTTATCTTAATTTACCGCATATTGAACCCAGACTGCCCCATGCTACCACCTGGCAGCATAGCGTACCTTGGTGTAATCCTTTTAAATTCAGAATCTGAGTCAGAAACCGATGAAGTAGTTTTATTGTACTCGTTATCGGGGAAAAAAAATGAACGAGAAGTGTAAGAAATGCTTACCTAAATGCAAGAAGTACTCGGGGGAGGGGGGGGGGGGGGGTCGTTGGTAACTGAGGAAATTCTTGTGGTTGTTCCCGACTAAACAGAACGCAGTTTGATGAGGTGCACGAAATAATAAAAAATGACATTACAGGAAGAGAATGCCAAGCTCAACAACCAATCAGGAGCGGAGAAAAATTGGCCGTATGCCTCAGGTAAGACATTTGCTTGCCAGAAACATAGTAATTTGAAAATGTTTATTGTGGGTTAAAATTTTTAGGCTGTTGACTTTCGGATTTATTTAAAAAATGAAAATACACGTTCAATTAAGAGTAATTGTTGAATGACCCCGAGGTAGTCCAGGTTTCCGGTGCTTCAGTTACGGCTAACTCTGGCAAGGTTTGGCGCTTTCTTGGTTGCAATGCAACGTAAAATGAGGATGGGCTAGCAGTTTCCTCTGGGGCTCTGAGTATGAGGGAGAAAAAGGAGGTGTTAAATGTGCATCATAGTCGTTCTCTTCACCAACTTGTGAAAAAGTCAGAAGCATTACATTGTTTGTAGTAAGTAGTAGTAGTAAATATGCTTTATTATCCAAAGAAATCAAAAATCTTATTGACAAAGCTAACCTAACTTAAATTAAATTTTACAATTTGAAGCAGCGAAAGTTGAAAATGAACTGGCAGGTGCTTTAGGACATGAGGGACTAGAAGCCTCTTCCTCATTCTCTCCCTCCGAAGGTTGAATTGGAACTGGCAGGTCCTCTCGAACATGAGGCACCAGAGGCCTCACACTCGTTATCTTCCTCCGCTTGGTAAACAGCTTCATATAGTTTGTTTCGAATTCGTCGTTGCTACTTCTCCGGCAGTCCTTTTGGTGTATTGGACATTGACAACAAAAATTAATACAGTGCATCATTCTGCAAAGACTGCGACGGATCACGCTAGAGTATTGTTTTTCTCAAGTCGTCACGATTCTCACTTCTTATTTCAGCGGTGTATATAAAGCGACAGATGGCTGTGTGGTCATTTTATTTAATTCGTTTTACTCTAGGAGTATCAGAGGCGGCAGACTGACTTCCACATGCGGTAGACTGACTTTCAGAGGCTACAGAATAACTTTCAGAGGTGGCAGACTGACATTTTTCCGGTTTGTCAGAGTTTTCAATTTCAAGCTTGTCTTAAGCATATCTTTCTTATTGTCTCCCCGTCATCGGGTCACAGATGCCATTGCTCTACGTTTGTGGATATAGATCTGTTTTTCATGTATGAAATGAGAAAGCCCATTTGCTGTTGGTATGTCCATGGCCTTTGATTTCCCGCTTTATAACCACTTTTCTCTATTTTTTGTTTTCGTAGTGCTTCCCGATAACGCTCTCGCAGTTTTTGCCATGGCTGCCTCACAGTTTGGCCTGAAAACAAAATAAAAAAGAGCGAGTAATAAATTTCACATTACGAAAATTCATCAACATCGTGGCGCCGGGATTCCAAGATAATAAATTAAACACTTGTTTACGTCGGACAGTGCACTTTTTCCTGGAATTCTATTATCTTCGATTGGATGTTTTTATAGCTAAATCCCGAGTGTAATTTTGACTATATAAAATAGAGCCTAGAAATAATGATAATTTGGGTCAGTCTAGTCAAGAGCTTTGTTGATTGTTGTTGTAGTTGAGTCAGTTTTAATTCGATATTTGTCGTGTATGTTCTGATAAGTAATAAGTGCATTTTGTGTAAAGTCAATTGGTTTAATAATGGTATATTTTATACCTAGGTAGAGAAGTTGGTCATTATAATGCGTGAGCAGTTGCGAAAGGGCATTATTGACATTTTTATCACATCACAAAGCTGAGCAACTGGAGTACATAGTCCAAACTCGTTAGTCATATTTAAACGTTCAGTAACCTTCTATATACGTCAGCAGTGAGTTGTTTTTTTTTTTTTTAAACTAAATCTAATTGAATTTGAAATAAAGTAAACAATATAAATACTTACCGTTTGATTCAATCACCTATTTTATCCCATATTTGATCCTTCAACTTCGTCCTCATATGTAGTCTGGATGGCTCAGATCATACAAGACGGGATCTTCCCACACAAGATCAATTAAAATTTCATCATCAGCCATATTTTTTATTTAAAAAAAAAGCCCACGCTGGACAATGCCCACGAAATCTGTTCGGCGAACGGCGAAGAAATGTAAAAATTACCTCAAGGGTTCAAGATTGACCGTACTCTACTTTCCACTATACACCAAAATGTACGTAGCTCGTGCATTAGACGTTTTCCAGTTTGTAGGTGAATTAGTATTATTATCTAATGCAAGCTAATACACTTGCTACGTACAGGGGCGTCGCGTCGGGGGCGGGGGGGTAATGGGGGTAATTACCCCCCCTCAGAATCGAATTATCAAGAGAAAAATCACGATGCCCAAAAGAAAATATATAATATACTGAAGAAAATACATTTTTATTTTGTTTTATTTTTCTCACAAAGGAAATAATTGTTCTGCGGAAGTGAATGACCTTGAAATTTGCAAAAAATTTCGCCTGCGTCGCGTTTTCGGAGGGCGCCCCCTCGATCCCCGTACTATTTACCCCCCCCCCCAAACTGCTGGTCACGCGGCGCCACTGGCTACGTACATCCCCTGTATAGTTATGTTTGAAGTACAGGTCAACTGGAAATTAGTAATTATCGAGAAATATCCAAAAGAAATGTTAAAGGCAGGTATAATGAAGGTATTGAATACTAAAGTATTTCTCAAAGAAAAATTGAGGTATAAACAGTCAATTTAGGTGTCAGACGTTTACTCTTACCAGTCTTACCAGGTTTGTCGCATATTTTCTAGAAACATCAAGCCATGGTACTCATGGTAGCAACGAATCTTACATCGCAGCGCAACAAATTTAACTTCGTGATCGTGAGTGAAGGTTTCATAATCATGCAGGTGTTGGATAAAGTTTCGAAAGATGGTTTTACGGAAATCTGGCGATGTAAACGACGAGGACAGTGCATGTGCAAAGAACGAATTCCTGTTCGGGAAGGCAATGTCGATCATGTGATGGATGGCCGGTATCCATTGGTAAATGCAGCCAACATAGAAGCTGATAGGGTTATTGATGATATCAAGCGATGTGATCAATTCGTGAATGGGAAATTTGATACCCGCTTGCTACCTAAGCAAGATACTCTGAAGAGAACTGTGATAAGCGAACGCCCGTCTAATATACCATAAATAATATGGCCGGAGGGGTTGAGGACATTTTTTTACTATTTGATGGTGGCCCAGAGCCTCAGAAAGATTTAATTTTTGATGTGAATGGAAATGTCTACACTTTTATTGATTCAGATCTCTATCGCAGATGACGCTTTTGAAATATCGCCTCCGTCGTTTTTCCAAGTATTTGTTATACTGGTGGTGGTCGGTGGAGTGACCGAAGGATATCTTTCGAAGGCTAAGAATGCAACTTCCCCCAGTCGAATAGCAGCAGCATCTGCCTTGGTGATACAAGAGATAGGAACCAGCTCTCATGACAATCGGAGATGATTAAGGGCAAAAAAAGACAATCCTAAAAATGAGGTACCCCCAGAGCAAGGCAGTAAGAAGTAAGTAAGAAGAAGTGAGAAGCTTTCATTTCATTCAATCTACAACAAAAAACGCTGCTGGTTGAACTGGCCGAAAGATCTGTATCTGATGGGAGCAAAGAGCAGAGAGGCATTGCCCTCACACAAGGACCAAGGTGAGGTTTTAGTGAGTAGGGTCGCGACGAGACAAGAAGAGAATCCGCTCTCTCTCCTCTTGTCCCGAAGGTTCGAGAGAAAATAAGTCTCTCGTATCGACGAGAGACTCTCGATACGAGACGAGAGAGCCCTTCTCTCGTCTCGTTTCATTATCTTTCGTTTCTCGTGAGTTTTGACGCATTAAGAATTTGAAAGAAATATAACATTAAACTTAGGTTATTGCTCGAGAGAGCGAGAGAGCTTAGCTTGAGAGAAGTCGAGAAATTCACCACGAGAAAAATAATTCTCTCGTCTCGTCTCTGAGTGACTTTCCGAGAGATATCGGTATCTCGTCTCGTCTCGTCTCGTCGAGACGAGACGAGAGCCGAGAATCTCTCGTCTCCGCGGCATCACTAGTAGGGTCTGTCATCATTGCACCAAGGTATCAGGGCGACTAGGGCGAGCCCCACACTACCCCCTCCATAATATAAGGGTGTCCATAAAAAGGATTTCCTCAACATACCAATAAAAACAGTGCAACCAATGTTTTCTGCAAGCAGCGGGCTACACATGAGGATCGAGCTATTTCGTGCAGCTAAGGTTCTACAGGCCGAAATCGAACCGTCTTCAATTTAATGCAATTTTTAGTTGGCCATTTGCCAAAATACTTCAGAGAATCGTTTCCGAACGCGCATTAGAAATATTCTGATAGGTTTTTTGTTTTGTAAACGAAAGAGTCATAATCTGAAAATATAATTTGATTTAATTAATTAACTTAATTTATAAGTGTGCAATAATACATAAATATCCACAAAAAAAACAATAGAAAAAACAAGGATACTAACATAGCCGGTTAAAATGTATTACCGGCAGAATTTTCTCAACGGCGAGGAGTCGCAGGCGGCCAGTTGTACCTAGTAGACCGCAACCCGGCACAAATAAATTTTTCCGGAATAATAGTGGAGTAAAAACAGGAAAAAGTCGCTTCCTTCTCGATTTTTTTTTTTAAGGTCTAACTACATGAGTTAGTGTGAAGTTATCCATTAAATCTCAGCCATAAAACTATTGAATCGGGGTTAGGCCTACTTTTTACTATGCCGGCCGGATTCTCATATATCTAAGGGATGTTTGTGCCATATTAGAAATAGCTATGAATATAAACTACTACTACTAGCGATCAACCAAAATTAATTTTGTGTCTCAAAAAAATTAAAAACCCTAAAAAGTCGTGATTTTTATCAATTTTTTGATTGTAGTCTCCACACGATTGTTTGTGCCGCTTTGAAAATAACTATACATTATAGCTACTACTCCTAGCAATCAATAAAAATTAATTTTGTGTAATGCCCCGCCGTCTGAGTGTATCAAAAAAATTAAAAGCCCTAAAAAAGTCGTGATTTTTGTTAATTTTCGATTGTAGTCTCTACACGGTTGCCTGTGCCGCTTCGAAAATAGCTACATATGTTAGCTACCACCCCTAGAAATCAAGAAAAATTATTTTTGTGTAATGCCCCGCCGTCTGAGTATCTCAAAAAAATTAAAAACCCTAAAAAAGTCGTGATTCATTAAATTTTCGATTGTAGTCGCTACACGGTTGCTTTTGCCACTTCGAAAATAGCTACACATGTTAACTACCACTCCTAGGAATCAAGAAAAACTAGTTTTGTGTAATGCCCCGCCGTCTGAGTGTCTCAGAAAAATTAAAATCCCTAAAAAAGTCGTGATTTTTGTCAATTTTTGATTGTAGTCTCTACACGGTTGCTTGTGCCGCTTCGAAAATAGCTACACATGTTAGCTACCACTCCTAGAAATCAAGAAAAATTAGTTTTGTGTAATGCCCCGCCATTTGAGTGTCTCAAAAAAATTAAAAACCCTAAAAAAGTAGTGATTTTTGTCAATTTTCGATTGTAGTCTCTACACGGTTGCTTGTGCTGCTTCGAAAACAGCTACACATGTTAGCTACTACTCCTAGAAATCAAGAAAAATTAGTTTCGTGTAATGCCCCGCCGTCTGAGTGTCCCAAAAAAAATTAAAAACCCTAAAAAAGTCGAGATTTTTGTAAATTTTCGATTGTAGTCTCTACACGGAAGCTTGTGCCGCTTCGAAAATAGCTACACGTGTTAGCTACCACTATCCTAGAAATCAAGAAAAATTAGTTTTGTGTAATGCCCCGCCGTCTGAGTGTCTCAAAAAAATTAAAAACCCTAAAAAAGTCGTGATTTTTATTAATTTTCGATTGTAGTCTCTACACGGTTGTTTGTGCCGCTTCGAAAAAAGCTACACATGTTAGCTACCACCCCTAGAAATCAAGAAAAATTAGTTTTGTGTAATGCCCCGCCGTCTGAGTGTCTCAAAAAAATTAAAATCCCTAAAAAAGTCGTGATTTTTGTCAATTTTCGATTGTAGTCGCTACACAGTTGCTTGTGCCGCGTCGAAAATAGCTACACATGTTAGCTACCACTCCCAGAAATCAAGAAAAATTAATTTTGTGTAATGCCCCGCTGTCTGAGTGTCTCAAAAAAATTAAAAACCCCGAAAAAGTCCTGATTTTTGTCAATTTTCGATTGTAGTCTCTACACGGTTGCTTGTGCCGCTTCGAAAATAGCTGCACACGTTAGCTATTACTCCTAGGAATCAAGGAAAACTAGTTTTGTGTAATGCCCCGCCAACTGAGTGTCTTAAAAAAATTAAAAACCCCGAAAAAGTCCTGATTTTTGTCAAATTTCGATTGTAGTCTCTTCACGGTTGCTTGTGCCGCTTCGAAAATAGCTACACATTTTAGCTATCACTCCTCAAAATCAAGAAAAATTAGTTTTGTGTAATGCCCCGTCGTCTGAGTGTCTCAAAAAAGTTAAAAACCCTAAAAAAGTGGTGATTTTTGTCAATTTTCGATTGTAGTCTCTACACGGTTGCTTGTGCCGCTTTGAAAACATCTACACATGATAGCTACCACTCCTAGAAATCAACAAAAATTAGTTTTGTGTAATGCCCTGCCGTCTGAGTGTCTCAAAAAAATTAAAAACCCTAAAAAAGTGGTGATTTTTGTCAATTTTCGATTGTAGTCTCTACACGGTTGCTTGTGCCGCTTTGAAAACATCTACACATGTTAGCTACCACTCCTAGAAATTAAGAAAAACCAGTTTTGTGTAATGCCCCGCCGTCTGATTGTTTCAAAAAAATTAGAAATCATAAAAAAGTCGTGATTTTTGTCAATTTTCGATTGTAGTCTCTACACGGTTGCTTGTGCCGCTTCGAAAATAGCTACACATGTTAGCTGCTATCCCTGGCAATCAAGAAAATAGGTTTCGTCTAATGCCCCGCCGTCTGAGTGTCACAAAAAAATTAAAAACCCTATAAAAGTCGTGATTTTTGTCAATTTTCGATTGTAGTCTCTACACGGTTGTTTGTGCCGCTTCAAAAATAGCTCCACATGTTAGCTACCACTCCTAGAAATCAAGAAAAATTAGTTTTGGGTAATGCCCCGCCGTCTGAGTGTCTCAAAAAAAATAAAAATCCTAAAAAAGTCGTGATTTTTGTTAATTTTCGATTGTAGTCTCTACACTCAGACGGCGGGGCATTACACAAAACTAATTTTTGTTTTTTGCTAGGAGTAGTAGCTAACATTCATAGTTATTTCCAATATAGCACAAACAGCCCCCAGAATTTATGAGAATCCGGCCGGTATAATTAAAAGTAGGCCTAACCGCGATTCGTTAGTTTTATGGGTGAGATTTTATGGATAACTTCACACTAACACCACATGAAACCTATACAGGATGATCGGTTATGCTCTTGTGCATCGAAAATGGATAAGTATGACTTTTTTCGCGGGGGCAGACATTTTTTATCTCAAAAAATGTGACAAATATGTCAAAATGTTATTTTCGTGTTTTTTTAAACCCACCACGCGATAACTCCGGAACTAATAAACCTATCAATATATTTTTTTTTTTAATCGGTTGAGGTCATATGAGCGGTGATAACTGTGCTAGTGTTAATCCCATAGTGACTCAATTTTTTTTCGGAAACTGGATTGAACTTCAAATCGTACTTTAGGTGCAGCATGTTTTTCGGTAAGCGAGAAACTTTTTTATTTGAACGAATTTTGTCATAGTATCTGCGTATGATATGACGACAAAGTATCAAAAAAGTTTTTTTAAAAAAAATCAACCATCTGGAACAAATAGTTTTCTAGTTATCCTTGATTGAAGTTATGAATATCCAGAGCGCGCGATGTTCCTGCTTGTCGGCGACGCCGACGGCACTGGCGGACGTGGAGATTTTACTGCGGATTTGAAAGTTGGTGCTCGAAAGATTCCAAAATTTAAAGAATTTATTAATAAATCTTCTTCAAATAAAACGGCATTAGTAGATTTTTCAACCAACTATTTCTTGGAAAAGGGGCCTTCTATACTTAGCAATGAGAAAAAAATAATAATAGCAGGATTCAAGAATGCCGAAAGTTGCTTTCTGCTGACCAAAAACGGTAAACCACAAAATTTTAAAAATTTAATAGCAACCAAGGAGAAGCTGATACGAGGATAATTCTTCACTTATCAAATGATCTTTCGAATTGCAAATCCATTCTAGTAAAATCTATTATGCTTATATCTCTGTAATCGTAATCACTTGTCCTTTTAATTTTTCTATTTTATTTTTTATATTTTTATGTTTTTATTTGTATTGTAATTTTGTTATGTGCAATCGAGTGTTCCATCCTGAAAATCTCGCACTATTTTTTATAATTCTGGCCACATAATTTTTTAAGTACAAGGTATGTAAACCTCATTTTTTTGTTTGCCCTTTTTTGATGTTGCTAATATATATTTTTGCCCTGATGAAGTCCCAAATTTTTGGGTGAAACGTTGGCAAAGACTTAACAGGCCTTTTATTTTTTGTCCTAACCGACGAATCACCCCTTTTCATTGGATACCGATAGGACACAAACTACTCTTAATAATATTAAGTAAAAAATTATAAGCTGTTCATTGTCTTACTGGTTGCGATACAACACTATCTATATTTATGTAACAAGCTGTAAAATGAACATGTTTTTTGCACTAAATGTAGAGATGCTTTTTTTTAAATTGAATAAAGCTTCCTGTTTGTATTGATTATTGAAATAATATGATTGATTTCAATCAATGAGGTTCTTGTTATTTAAGTCTTAGTTAATATTAAATGGCGTTGGAATGTAGCGAACCCATCGACCACGATTCCAAAGTTCTTCGGCGATCGGCAAGTTGTGACGGGATCAGGCTAATGTAGTCTGGAAGCACTTTAGTGTCCTTAGTGAACACGGGGGCGGCGGATAGCGTGATCGCCGTTCTGTTCAAGGATTGGCTGTAGAACAACTCGTGATTGAGCAACGCTATTCAGGATCCGCACTGTTCACCCTGATAGGAAGGTGTTATAAAAGGTGCCCTAAATATAGCCAGTTAACTACTGCCCGGCTGGATAACCGCGTCCAGAGGGTGCACCCCATGCGGTCCAAACAAAACAAAGCAAAATCAATCAGTCTTCTGTCTTCACTTTCTAAAATTCTTGAGAAAATAATTCAGGAAAAGCTCAAATCCTTACATTATCTTGATAGCATTCTACGTGATGAACAATAGGAAATTTTCATATTTCTCAATTTATTTTTTTTTAGATACTTCTAGTGATCAGATATTACATAGTTTTCTTTTTTTCCATTTTAATCTATACGTTGTAGGAATTTTTTTTTATTAAAATTCAAATTAAAAACTTTGGCGCGAAAACGCGAGGTTTCAATATGACAGCGCTCGTGACATCAAAATTTTGTAAACAACAAACGAACTGCTGCTGATGCAGTGCTGTTTTTGTATTATTCAAGTGTGTTAAAGTTTGCTTTTTGTGGAAATTGTCGCAATGGATGAAGAATATTGTAAAGGACAGCTTTTGTAAATTTTATTTCACCTGCAAGTTCCCTATTGACAGGTTTGTTTACAAAATCGTGACGTCAAAAAAGGTAGCCATCATGGAAGCACTGTTTTGGCGGGAAATTTTTTATTTCAAATTTAGCATTATTTTTTGTGTAACAAGGGCGGTATCAGTTAAATAAAAACTGGTCATATAAATATTATGCAGTGTAAACTATCGATTTAAAGCAAATTTGGAAAATTTTAGTTAAGTTGCAAGTTCCCTATTTGGTTTTCGTTCATATCACTCTACTTAGATTCAGCTTGCCAGGTTGGTTGAAGAAGCCAGAAGTTTCCATGTCTAACTCAACAAAAATACCTTCTCAAATGTCAGACCTATAGAAGCAGGAGTTCCTCAAGGTTCTGTCCTGGCTCCACTGCTCTATAATATTTACACGGCTGACATCCCCAATAATACTCATACTAAAATGTCCATCTACGCAGATGACACTTGTATTTACACTTCACAAAAATACTCACATCACATACATAGACGACTACAAGCAAAATGAAAATATCTGTATCCACAGATTTTACAAGTCGAAAGATCATTTGATAAGTGAAGAATTATCCTCGTATCAGCTTCTTCTTGGTTGCTATTTAATTTTTCAAATTTTGTGGTTTACCGTTTTTGGACAGCAGAAAGCAACTTTCGGCATTCTTGAATCCTGCTATTATTATTTTTTTCTCATTGCTAAGTATAGAAGGCCCCTTTTCCAAGAAATAGTTGGTTGAATAATTTACTAATGCCGTTTTATTTGAAGAAGATTTAATAAATTCTGTAAATTTTGGAACCTTTCGAGTACCAACTTTCAAATCCGCAGTAAAATCTCCACGTCCGCCAGTGCCGTCGGCGTCGCCGACAAGCAGGCACATCGCGTGCTCTGGAAATTCATAACTTTAATCAAGGATAACTAGAAAAGTATTTGTTCCAGATGATTGATTTTTTTTTAAAAACTTTTTTGATACTTTGTCGTTACATCATACGCAGATACTATGACAAAATTCGTTCAAATAAAAAAGTTTCTCGCTTACCGAAAAACATGCTGCACTTAAAGTACGATTTGAAGTTCAATCCAGTTTCCAAAAAAAAATTGAGTCACTATGGGATTTAAACTAGCACAGTTATCACCGCTCATATGTCCTCTACCGATTAAAAAAAAAATATGTTGATAGGTTTATTAGTTCCGGAGTTATCGCGTGGTGGGTTTAAAAAAACACGAAAATAACATTTTGACATATTTGTCACATTTTTTGAGATAAAAAATGTCTGCCCTCGCGAAAAAAGTCGTAATTAGCCATTTTAGATGCACAAGAGCATAACCGATCATCCTGTATAGGTTGCATGTGGTTAGACCTTCAAAAAAAAGTTTGAAACATTTTTATATCGTTTTTACTCCACTAGAAACTCAGATCCATAAATAGTATCTGCTCTCACTAGCTTAATACCCCCCTCGTAATGTTTTTTTTCCAAACATTAGCAAAAGTGTTAAAATCTATGTATTGAGAAGAATCTCGCAAGGGAAACACGGGTTGGAAAAAGTAACCATTAGGTAGGTATTCTATAGCTAATAGAAATTAAAATGGTGCAAAGCATTTTTTGCGGAAATACATATTTACTTTGAAAACTCAAATTTTTCATCAGTTTTCGCACTTACAAGGAATATCCGCAAAAAAACGGATAGCGTGATATCTACTACTTATTTATTTTCCAAAAAATACACGTCATGTCAGTAAGTTTATGATCAATACGAGAGATCCTTTATATAACTAGACTTGATTTTTCTAATGACGGTTAGTCTAGGAAAATTGTCGATTTTCAACAAAAAAAATCCTACCCAAAAGAACTTTTCAGGGATGATAGGGGGAGGGTGGGTGATCATAAAACCGAAAATATCAAACATTCACCCCGCTGGCGTTTTGCGCTATAGGGGTTGAAAGTGCGCCATTGGCGAGTACTTGGTACCTATTGATTTTACAAAAAAATGTTTCAAATAAAAGATGTGCAACATTGTTTGATCTACAATGTTTATCTAAAGATTTTTTTGATTAGGGGCCGTCTGTGGTCATAAGGGGCGTTTGAAATTTTATAATGAAAATGAAAAATTTTAACCAACGTGAAAAAATTTTCTACAACTCATACAACATTTTTGCTTCATGAAGTTTTTACTCACCCCCTGCCGTTTTTCAAAAGGGGTAGTTCAAAGTTTTTTTATTTTTTTACAAAAAAAAATTCTCAATAAATTTTTTATAAGATGACATTTTCTACAATTTTTCCTAATCAACTTTTTTTGTAACTCACCCCCATTCAGAGGGGGCACAGTTCCCTCGGGGAAATTTTAGTTTTTAGGGGTATATATTAATTTTTTTTTTCTTTTCTCGCCTTTAGTGCATATAAAAAGGTGCAATTAACATTGTATTAAAAGGATTTTTTTTCCACCACCTTTTTGTTTTTAGGGGTAGTTCGCCTATTTTCAACTTTACAAAAAAAAGTTATAGAGAAAAGTTGCTCAAAATTATAAAAGGAACAAGTTTTCTCAATAATTTTTTTTTGTAAAGTTGAAAATAGGCAAACTACCCCTAAAAATAAAAAGGTGGTGAAAAAAAAATCCTTTTAATACAATGTTAATGCAACTTTTTATATGCACTAAAGGCGAGAAAAGAAAAAAAAATTCATATATAGGCTAAAAACTAAAATTTCCCCGACGGAAGTGTCCCCCCGCTGAATGGGGGTGAGTTACAAAAAAAGTTGATTAGGAAAAATTGTAGAAAATGTCATCTTATAAAACTTTTATTGAGACAATTTGTTTGTAAAAAAATAAAAAAACTTTCAACTACCCCTATTGAAAAACGGCAGGGGGTGAGTAAAAACTTCATAAAGCAAAAATGTTGTATGAGTTGTAGAAAATTTTTTTCACGTTGGTTAAAATTTTTCATTTTCATTATAAAATTTCAAACGGCTCTTATGACCACAGACAGCCCTTAATCAAAAAAATCTTCTGATAAACATTGTAGATCAAATAATGTTGCACATCTTTTATTTGAAACATTTTTTTGTAAAATCAATAGGTACCAAGTAATCGCCAATGGCGCACTTTCAACCCCTATAGCGCAAAACGCCAGAGGAGTGAATGTTTGATATTTTCGGTTTTATGATCACCCACCCGCCCCCTATCATCCCTGAAAAGTTCATTTGTGTAGGAATTTTTTTTTGCAATACATGTATTTTTCGACTATTTTCCTAGACTAGGTGGCCTCTGAAAGAAACTTGACTCTTAGTTTTTATAGATGTTTATATTAAAAAAAAAAACAAGACCACACAAAAGCAAAATGACATAATTAAACCGCCCATGCCATGCAACAAGTAAGAATTGAAGTATTTGTTTAGATAACACCCCAACTCCTACTTTAATAAGTCACTTTTCGAACTTGTAAGGTAAATGTATACTATATTTGCCAGAGTATATAATATAATTTTTTAAACATTGAACTTTCAATAGGTATTTTTAATACCTACTTTGAAGCCTGTCGTAGCGATAAGCCACCAGTATAGTGTACAGTTGTCGAGGGAAAACCTCCGCCTTGTGGTAGGAATTTACTCAGGACACTGTAGACTAAATCAACACCTTTACACCTTGGGTGTTGTTGAGACTCCAATGTGTAGATGGTGCGACGCTGCTTTGTCACTGGAGGTGACACAAAGGGCCCTAAGGCGAGGCCTAGTGTCAGTGAGGTAACTCGCCCTCCTTTGCAACTATCCAGAAGCCACTTAACTAAACATAACGCCAGACACTATAAAATAAATTGCTAATATATTTCCCGTTATTGATGCAGCCGAGCCGTTGAAAGCCACAAGACTCCAGAAATATACATAATTACAACCTAATATTCTATTCTAGGGAACACATAAAGGCGTTCCCACCTTATGTAGGAGACTAACAAGTGCAAGACATAATAAGCGTTTATTTTGCTGACAATTTTGGTGAATGTTTCAATTTTCTCAAACTCTCATAGGCCGGACAGGTCTATATCAAAATAAATAGGTAGGTACATGAGATTTTTCTCAGATAATATTTGGGGCTAATAATGGTCACCATAAATATAGAAGGATGTTACCTTGGAAAAAAAATGGCTTGATAGTGTAGGTAGAAGAACCATACACTAGACGAGTTTCTACCAATTTTTGTTCAATAACTGTATTCCACAAAACCAAATAAGGAATTTTTCACTGATCGGCAAGTACACATAAACAACTAACTATTGGCGCTAGACTGAAAGCAAAAAAAAAATTGAATCGTTTACCTTGTATACATTATTGGTGTCGAGTTACTACACTAAATACGTACCTTGATAGAAATAAGATTATATCAAGCAAGTTCCTTGCGTTCGATTTACTCTTGTTTTTAAAATTTTACCTTCTCCAGTAGTATAGTAACCGACCAATGTATTACCCTTTATTAATAATAAAATACTAATGATCTTATGTTTTATTAGTTTAATAATAAAATAATTCTTATGATAAACAAAACGGTAGCCTGTTATGTATCAACGATTCTAATTACGTATTCTGATTTTATCGTTTTATATCAAGTAAATATATTTTTTTCTCAAGACTTATTGTTCTAATCTGAAAGTAAAAACACCTACTATACTAACTACTTAACATTCTGAAAAATTTGTGTAATTAGACAATAATCATTCAATAACTGAAGCAATAAAGTCAACCCCTCCTCCTCCTAGCATAAATAAAATTATGGCTGATAAACTTCGGTCGCGAATTATTGTCTCAGATTTTCGCATTAACCTCCCTAATGCCGCTTCTAAAATACTTGATCAAAATACTATTTTGATGTTATACTATGTGACAAAAAAACGCATCACCCACTAAAAGTGTATATTTTTTAACAAATTTCCTACATAATTAATGCTGTAAAAAATAACAATTACCTATTGATTAAGTTTTACTTTATTTTTATATTTTTTATTGGGTACCTATCTACCTATATTAAATTTTGCTTTTAATACCCCAAGCATTCTACAGAATTTGGTTAACAAATATTTACCTAATTCTATGGGGTCATGCGTTTTTTTGTCACACAGTATATACAGGGCGTATATTTCAAGTGATACCACTATTGCTATATCCGAAACGGTAAGAGCTACAAGGTCGGTTGAATTAGAAAAAAATTGCCTTTTTTGCTGCCCATTCAAAAATTGTTCACAATGTTGCCAAATTCTTTTCTGTTTATAAAATACAGGGTGATTTCCAAAAAACGAGCGAAATTCATCAATTATTTCGAAAACTATTGATATTCCAGACACAATTTAAATTCAAAAGTTCTATAATTTTTTTTCGCTCCACAACATGGCATCTTCAAATTTTAAATCCGACGTTTCGTAATCGAGTCACCATCATCATTTTTTTTAATACGGACCTGGATTTTTTATGTCATTTTTAGAAAGTGCCTTTTATTCCGTTTCGTAAATACAAGCAAGTTTCTGTTAAAGACAACACAATGACAAATGCAAGGGACAAGTGACAAAAGACAAAAATATAATAATACGTGTCTCAGTAGCTGTATTCCATTTACCTGTTGAGTTACTCGAAGCTTCTCAATGTCAAAAGTTTGAACGTTCCTTTTAAAAATGCGTTAAGCACTCGAGTAGCTCATAGTGCACCCCCCTTTTTCCAGATGCACCAAATTTGCGGAAGTGCAAGAAGCCCTTTCAAGTTATGTTAAAAGGTCTGTTTCTGCAGCAATCAGTCAGAGTGAATTCCACTGGTTAATTGAAACCAATGAACTATAGCCAAAAACTGGAATGCGCACACATTGCCATATCTGCCAAAAAAATGTAGCCATGAAAGACAGATGCCACAAAGGGGAATGTTGTTTTTTTCTGTTGCTCGCTGACATATGACGTTTTGGAAAGTTTTGTCATATTTACCTTCACAGGTTTCATCAATTGGAGTACGTGTTGAAAGCAATTTCCGCCATTTAACATAATGAGTGCGACAAAAACAGGTATCCCCTCTGCAGCAGCGGCACTAGGCTTCACGTTCGTCAATATGTGTACGCATTCCAGTTTTTGGTTATAGTTCATTGGTTGAAACTAGTTTTCTGACTGTTTTCAACCAATGAAATTCGCTCTGACTGGTTTGTGATTTCTGCAGAAACAGACCTATTATTAAAGAATAATGATAATTTCTAAATTGTGTATTTTGGAATGACTCCGAGGAGCTCTAGAGCGACATGTTCGGTGTAACTCGATGTATGAAAGAAATACAGTAAATGCTATAGCCCAGAATAAATGGATAGGGGATACAATTTACTTGCCACGCCACGATACAAAATTTCGATTTTTTGGTACCTATTTTCTATATGTCACTTGTACCTTGTATTTGTCATTAGCCGCTTTCCAGTTGACGCTTTTGAGCACGCAATCGAGCTTTTGCGCGCGCAAATGCTTCGAGCGCGTGTTCGTGTTCCAGCCGTACTGCGCTTCGCGAGCTTGCTAACTTTTGCGTTTCAAACACAGAACACTGTGCTGCACCGTGCTTGAAGCACACAGCTGGAAAGCGGCTATTGTGTGCTCAGCCTTAGAAATGGATTATTTTGGGATATTTTTCTAATGGCGTTCCCGATTGGTAGATTTAATTCGCACTGAGTGTATTTCCATCTCTTTCTCTAAGCCTGTTGAAGAAACAAATAGAAATACATTTTCTTTGCACTCATTCTACCAACCGGAAACGCCATTGAATAGCTATGAAATTTTACAATGAAACATATTAGCTAATTCAAACCACGTGATTTTCTACAATGGCGGGTGATAGCAAATACTGGAACCATGGTTACTATCAAGGATTGAAAACAAATGCATAAGATGGTCTACAGTGACTCTATTACCACAGTGGCGACAATTGCTGTCTTATTTTTGATTGGTTCTAAAATCCCATATATTTATATTGAAAACGCCGCCATCTTGTTCCCAACCTCTTGTTACTTTTAAATATGAATATATGGGATTTAGGTGAACGTCCATCATAAATCATCGAACACAACGTATTGATGGTCATCAAATACGTCGATTTCAATTTTTTATGATAATGTCCATTTAAATCCTATATATTAATATTTAAAAGTAACAAGAGGTTGGGAACAAGATGGCGGCGGTACCTCTATTGTCGCCACTGTATGTAAAGGTTTATTTAGCCACTGTAAGATGGTCCACTTTCCACAATGTGTCATACGCAAAAATATTGTCATTGTTGTGTTTTTGAGTCACGATGTTTTTGACAGGTCAATCCAATGACGACACAAAAGTCTCACCATAGGCATGCATAATATGGAAGTTACCAGGCATCTATGGAAGTGGGCCATCCATTTTACCATGACTAATCTCTTACTGTCACTTTTGACATTGTGGAAAATCACGTGGTTTGAATGTCTTAGGGCATTTTCTTTGAGGGAACAGTTTCAAAGACCGTTTTAAAACATTTTCAGCTCTGACATCACTACCGAGAAAATTCAACGTTCCAATACTACTATGCTAACCCTCGAACCTGGCATCTGTTCAATTTGGCCCCGTTTTTTGACAGTTTACTCTATTGAAACGGTCTTCGAGAAGCTTTCAAAACGTTTTGAACCAAAATCAAGTGTAACGTCATCAATGACTCAAAAAAGGGAGTGTTATGAAACTGTTTCAAAACGCTTTGTCGCAAATAAATGCCTCTAATGTTTTATCATGACATTTCATAGCTATTCAATGGATTTTCTGGTTTGTATAATGAGTGCAAACAAAACGTATTTCTGTTTCTTTGACAGGCTAAGAGAAAGAGATGGAAATACACTTAGTGCTAATTAAATTTACCAATCGGAAACGCCATTAGACAAATATCTCAAAATAATCGAACTCAGAAACTTGTTTGTATTTCCGAAACGAAACCCTAATATTTAGATATAGGATGGTACATTAAATTAGCACAACAAAAATAGCACATATCAGAAAAACTAGAGTACTAAATTCGGGCCTATTTAGTGCCAATTTAGTAAAAAAAATACGTGCATGTACGCCAGCTTAAGATTAAGCTGGTACACTCTAGTTGGTTGAGGTCGAATCTTTGAAAATCTAGTACCTACCTCATATTAGAGCTAATTTAGTACATTTAGTGGTGCCGCGAGACGAGACTAGACTAGACTTAAGGTTGATCTCGTCTCGTCTCGACATATCGAGACGAGACCGTGATTTAGTATCGGTCTCGAGTACCAAAGTCTCGTCTCGTCTCGTGTGTATCGTCTGGTCTCGAGTTATACAGGGTATCCGGAAAATAGCGTAAAAACTCCTCACTACGTGGTGGAAGACCCTTCAAGAAACCCAGAAAAATAATTTAAAAAATCTAGTGGCATTCTTAAGAAAGTTATTTGCATTTCAATATTTATTAAAATTGGCAACACTGAAAATATCTTGTTGACAATATGTCAGAGAATTAAATTAACTACCTATGTAATTACCTGTAGAATTTGAAGGTGAATTTCTACATTTACCTCTCCATATTACCAAGAATAATGTTGGGGAAGGATTTTTTTGATTTTTTTGATTATTTTTCTAGCGTTTCTCATAGGGTTCCCTTCTACGTGGAGAGCTTTTACGCTATTTTTCGGACACGCTGTATTTATGGTTTTTATTTTTATATTATAACGGAAGTCCAAACTGCCACAGTGAAATAGCAGTGATTGAAAGAGTGAAAAATCACAGTAAAGAGTAACCGTGACATTTGAAAAAATATGAACGTCAAATTAAAAAAAAAATGTCAGACAAAACAGTTTCTGAAAAAAAAAAATCACCCTGTAATTTTTTCGTGAATACCTACATATTTTATCTTCAGATCTAACTTTCAATATAGCCGAAAGTGCTTATGCTTTAAACATTTTTTTAAATTGATCTCACTACTGGCTAAACCGAAAGTGGAATCTGGAAATTAAGTAGGTATGTAGGAATCATCCCATTAATTGTTAGTATTAAAATTTACTGATTCCATATTAGCCGAGAATAGTCTAATAATAAAGCTATGAAAGAAAAATTTGATTTGTAATCTCGAGACTCGAGACTACGCGAGACTCTCGCCGAGTCTGGTCTCATCTCGTCGAGACTTCAAGAGACGAGATCAAAAGTCAGTCTCGTCTCGAAAAGTCGAAACGAGACGAGACGAGACTAGTCTCGAGTCTCGCGGCATCACTACTTACTTTTGTTTCATGTATTCAGAAAATTATTTTAAACGGCTCAATATAACGGGTCTTCAAAGAAAAAACCAATCAAAGACTGCTTTGATTACGAAAACGTACGTCACAGTGGCGCACCCAGAAAATATGTTTGGGGGGGCCCTACATAGATCGTGGCTTGTGACTGAAAAAAAAAAAAAATGAGGAGTCAAAGTGCCACGCCCTGAATTTATAACATTTTTTATACGTGAAAATTTACTTTTGGAGGGGCGACCTGGGGCTCCCCCTTGGGTGCTTCTCTTTCCAGGAAATCTGGGAAATTTTGGAGAATGAAGATTTTTTTTTCAAATATCCAGAAGACTTTTAGCTTTAACATACTAAAATTTGATTGAAAAAAAGCAGAGACAGCGGAGTTAGGATTTTCTTAATCCCAGAGAGACACTAAGTGATATTTTTACAATACAGAGTATGGCCTGATATTTGATTTTTTTCTCAGAAATCTGAGAAACTTTGAAAAATGAAGATTTTTTTTTCAAATATCTAGAAGCTTTTTAGCTTCAACATACCAAAATTTGATTGGAAAAAAGCTATAGATAGCAGAGTTACAATTTTTTTAATCCAAAAGACAGACTGAGTGATATTTTTGCCTTACAGTCTATGGCCTGAATTTTTCAATTTTTGTTCTGGAAATTCGGGATACTCTGGAGAAAGAGGATTTTTTTTTGTATATTCAGAAGCTTTCTAGCTTCACCGTACCAAAATTTGATTGGAAAAAAACCAAAGATAGTGGAGTCACGATTTTTTCATTCTCAGAGAGACATTAAGTGATATTTTTACAATAACTATGGCTGATTTTTGACATTTTTCCTAGAAATCTGGGAAACTTTGGAAAATGAAGAATTTTTTAAAATATCCAGAAGCTTTTTAGCTTTAACATACCAAAATTTATTAGGAAAAAACCAGATATAGCAGAATTACGATTTTTTATTCCCAGAGAGACTTCAAGTGATATTTTTACTATATAGATTATGGCCTGAATTTTGATTTTTTTCCTAGAAATCTGGGAAACTTTGTAGGAAGAAGAATTTTTTTTAATATTCAGAAGCTTTTTAGCTTCAGCATACCAAAATTTGATTGGAAAAAAAGCAAAGATAGCGGAGTTACGATTTTTTAGTCCCAGAGAGACACTAAGTGATATTTTTACACTACAGATTATGGCCTGATTTTAGATTTTTTTCCTATAAATGTGGGAAACTCTGGAAAATTATGAATTTTTTTATATATTTAGAAGCTTTTTAGCTTAAACATACCAATATTTGATTGAAAAAAAACCAAAGATAACAAATCTACGATTTTTTAATCTCAAAGAGACACTAAGTGATATTTTTACGATACAGATTGTGGCGGACCCAGAAAATATGTTTGGGGGGGGGGGGGGGGGGAGGGGCACATAGGTTGTGGCTTGTGACTGAAAATCTGAAAAAAAAAATTGAGGCGTCAGGGTGTCACGTCTTGAATGTGCCACATTTTTTTATACGTAAAAATAAAGTTTTGGAGGGGGCGGCCTGGGGGGCCCTGGCCCGATGGCCCCCCCCTGGGTGCGCCACTGATACGTCACATTATTGTTTCCTTATTGGTCAGGATTTTTGATATGACATTTTGACATTAAAGTTCATTGACAAAATTAAAGAAAAATATTGCTAAGACATACGTTCAAAAAACCATAGCAATCTTTCATCGTTTTTTTTTTTTGAAGACCAGTTAGTTACCAGTCTATGGACAACGGTTTGAGCTAGGATTTCGTGCGTATTCACTCTTTGCGCTTGCTGCAGATATTGCCAACCTAATTTTAGTACACCCAACCAGGGATTATGTTATTGAAATGCAACTCAGCAGGAAAACACACTCGTAATACACGACCTAATTATATACTCAGCAATATTTTAATATAAATAAGGCTAACGAACGCATTGTAAGGCAGGCGTGTCTGGCTATGTACCTAGCTCTATCAGTCGGAGTTAGACACGGCTCAAGTAGGTCGAGCAGATTCTTCGCCTAATGACCCAAGCTTTGCGCAATCAAAGAATGCGCTATGGTACAGGCTTACTAGCTTACATTGTAGTACGGGCTTGGTTTCCTGGTTGCATCTGGATTCCAGATTAAATTATAATCTGTGTGCAGGGGACTACAGGCCATAAGGGTCAATTATCTGAAAATTATTTATTTATTATTGCTTATTATTGCTAAATTTGTCCTGTTTCGATTGGTTACAGCCTGAGGAAGAAAATAAATTTTTCGAAACGTAGCTTGAAAAACAAAAGCACTTGGTTTCATTGGTCCAAATATACCCAAGAACAACAGAATAATAAGGGTCAAGGGTGTCAGAGATTCAACGTCAGTAACGTCACTACTCCGCCTGGGGATAAGCAGGAACTACGAACCGAAGGAACGCATCTACATGTCGTGTTGTGATAATACACATTTTGTCTACCCCAAATACATATACTCTAAGTTAAGCAGTTCTGGTTTTTCCCATTATTCTTCCCTCCCTTCTCAACCTTTTTAGGGTGGTCACAAGAGCTACACAGCGAAACCCGGTCTCGTGACAATATTAAGTTATCTCTTACGTCATCGATAAACTAAGTATCTGAATATGTATTTGTTCGATAAAGTGTCGGGAGCTTATGGATGTCACTACTAATTTTCTGCAGCGGCTCTGATGGTCTTTGCACTCCGATACAGTTGACTAAAGATGCTTACCCGTGTCCTCCCCTCAGCTTCAAGGCACCTACAACAGCTGACGAATCACTCTGTTTTGCATGGAAAATATTGTGCAAAAATTCTAGCGCCGTTTCCCGCTTTCATACTGACATTAGTACCAAAGCTGTGACTTGTTTGCCTCTCACCCATTGATTCCTTCGCACCGTGAGCGGTCTGAAACTGAGCATCTGAGTTCTTGTCAGACTGTTTCTATTTCGCCGTTCTGAAACCATTCCGCGATCCAGTCAAAAATCTCCATGTATTTGTTCCCAGTTCCCACCCTTACTCTTTTTTTCTTTCAGTCGCCTGTCGGCTTGCTTTTGCAAAATGTTCTGGAGTAGGTCCAGTTTTTGGTGACGTCGGTCTTCTTGTTCTTGCATTTCCTTTGGCTTTTCACACTTTTGCAAATTATACATTTTATTGCTGGCGGAATTTTATCAAGAACGAAACTCGGATAATTAATTCTTTATGAAAATAAGAAACCGAAATAGATTTTCACCAAACAACCTAGGCGCTGTTTGCACAAGCAACAAAATGTATAAAACTGCAGCATGAAATCATTTATCAATCATGGATTTATTCTATTATTACCTACATTTTGCTTATACCAAATTTCACACTTGTCTGTCAACTTCTTGCAGAAATTTAGTTTAAAAATAACTTATACTAGAATTTTATTAGTTAGATAATAGATAAAACAAATACAGCTTTTCTGAATTGAGATTTAATCAAAATCGCAAAAATATTATGTTCCATTATTAAAAATTTATTATTGTAGTGCCTTGTATTAGAAATACCTAGTGAAAAAAAATTTCTTTTGAAGTGCGTCTTTGCTGGACTCAGATATATTTTAATCTCATAATAAAATACCATTCGCGGATTTGGAACATAGGCTACGTTCCAGTTTACAATCGCTGCGCTTGGGCTTTTTTCTTCTCAGTTGCCAACCTAACCTATACAGGCTCTTCATTTCACATCAAACATTTTCATTTTAATCATTGTAATTTTCTCAATTTAAGATTTCCATTCTTTCTAGTTTCTTTTTTTGATTCTGGGTTATCTCGATTCTCAGTACGTGCGTGCTCGCGGCTTCTTCTGTTTTATCTTGTTCACAAAAGTCAAAAGATCTTTTGTGGCAGTTGTGGCCTTTGTTTTTGTGTATGTTTTCAGTGATTTCTTTATTTTTTCCATTTTCTTTCGCAGAAAAAACTGGAAGATAAGGTAAGTATAGTTGTTAATATTTTATTTCGATATTTTTTACCCCATATGTGAGAATGTAAATTAGGTTTATAATTATACTAATTAAAAATGATTCAGGAAAATCTTAGGGTTGAGACACTTATGGCTGCCTAATCCAGCAGTGAGAGAACCTCTTACGCTAGTAATGTTGATCGGCAGCCACAAATTCCAGTCTAAATTGTGGTTTTCCCAAACATTGACACTCCTTCTCCCAGGTTTGTTTCCCATTCAAGCTCTTGGGCTGTGGAAGAAAGAATTTCACATTCAACTCTGCTGAAGCTGTTGCAAATTTTATTCATTCCATACATTATTTACACACTTCATATTTTTTGTAATATTGAAAGCTTATTTAAATATATGTTCATATGTGTTTGTTAACATTTTATTTTTTTAGCCTAATTTCCAATTATAATTATTTGTTCCTGAGTGTGAAAAGACAGTTTTTTCGCTAGGACAAAAGGTGTCCCAGCAGAAGAAGAAGGGTCGGTCAGCTTAATGTGATGTCTGTCCCAAAATTAAATAGAACAGCAGGTAACAGGTCCAAATGCTTTTTGCGAACACACTGTGGCATTTACGATCGTTGTAACTAATTGCACATTTGGATAGGATTCCTAGCTAACTGTACGCTTGGTCAGATCAATTGCAAATACTACAGGGTCCCCGCAAAAAGCGTTTACACTAACTTTTTACCTATTCTATTTAATTTTGAAACAGACACTATTGTGGCATATTTCTGGAATTCATGTCATATACTATTTATACACTATAGATGTGCCAAGGCATATGTCATGAATATAAATATCCCATGATATGTACATTCCTGAAGAATATAGTAGGTACATTTGGAGCATATTCTGTGGATATGTGTTCAGTACATGCTGAGCTTGTGACTAGGACATACTTGAGGATATTATAAGCACATACCTAACATCTGTTACGGTGGGTCTGTAACATATACTCAGTATGTACTGTGGATGTGCGCAATGCTTTTTTGGAACATATCTAGCATATACTTTTCCTTGTCTGGAATATTCTGTACATGTGCTAAGCATGTACAATTGCTATGTGGGATATTAGTAAGCAATACAATTTCACAACTGAGATTATAGAAATAGCAGGCCTTGAATGTGTTAGAGTGGAATTTAAAATTGATAAATATTATATTGGAATAACAGCAATTTATAGATTACATGATATCAACAAAGATCTTTTGCATACAAGAACTTGACTCTTATATATCAAAACGATCAACTAAAGACATTGAAATAGTAATTGGAAACATAAATATCAACATCTGTGAGCACTCAGATACAACTAACAAAGATCTGATTTCTATGCAAGAAAATGGGTTCAAATCCTGCATAAATGAACACACTCGTGAAACGGCTGAATCAAAGTCTTGCATCGACCATATTTTCATGAAAACCAACAAAATCGATTACAAAAAAACAATACCTATAGTACTTCATTCTAAAATATCGGATCACTATCCGACAATACTGAAAATACCCACAGAAAATTTTAAAAAGAAAGAATCAAAAACTATAAAAAAAACTTACATCAATTACAACATGTTCAAAACAAAAATATTGCAAAACGATTTTACCAAAATTTATGACTCAGAAAATATAGATTTTTCTACAGAAACACTAACAAACTGGATTCAAACAGCAAGTGAACAATCAACCAACACTAAAGTGATAAAATTACAAAATAAGAAAAAAACCATGAATATCAGCAGGGATAATCCAGTCAATGAAATATCGAGAAAAATTATACCATAAATATAAAAAAATAAAGGCATATGTCAATACGAGCAATACAAACTATACAGAAACCAACTGAACAAGCTAATTAAAAAAGCGAAAAAGATACACTACAAAAATATTATAAATAACAATACAAATAACAAAAAAAAAATATGGCAGACCATAAATATCAGAAATTAGAAAATAAGACACCAACTGAAATAATTGATGACTACGGTGAACCTGTAACAAAACCCAAACATATTGCGAATGCATTTAACAAACATTACTCTACGGTTGGAGAAAAAATGGCAAACGCCTTAAAGGAAAGAAGCACTGCCATTAAAAATACTTTGGATACATACTTGGCAAATTCAATATTTCTGAGACTTACAACTACCTCAGAAATTATCGACCTAATAAAATCTCTCAAAAATGATGCCGCTCCAGGAAAAGACAGAATATCCGTAAAACTCTTGAAAGAATCACATGTGGAGTTGGCAGACCTGCTGAGGCACATTATAAACCTATCATTCACGACCGGGTACTGTCCTAGACTATTTAAAACAGCGATTGTCAAACCTATATTTAAAAAAGGACAACCAAATATGACTGAAAACTATAGACCGATTAGCTTAATTTCAAATCTAGCTAAGTTGTTCGAAAAAGCCTTAAAAAAACGAATAATCAGTTTTATCACCAAATACGACATTTTGTCTCCTCATCAATTCGGCTTTCGCAAAGATACCTCAACTAACGATGCACTTGCCTACCTGAGAAGTGAAATATATCAATCAATCGATACTTCCGAAAAAAATGCTGCAGTATTTGTCGACGGCAAAGGCTTTCGACACAGTGTGTCATAGCAAGCTTTTGCAGAAGCTACAAAACATTGGTATAACAGAAACAGCATTGAAACTGATAGAAAGTTACCTAGACCAAAGAACCCAAATTGTAGAAATACAAAACGACTTAAGTGATGAAAAAACTGTAACCTTTGGAGTCCCACAAGGAACAATCCTAGCCCCGGTACTATTTATCCTTTACATAAATGACCTACTGAAACTTGAGGTTAACGGCTTAATAAGCTCTTTTGCGGATGACAGTGTTGACCACACAAAAGGAGATACATGGGAAGAGGTAGAACAAAACATAATGTTGGGACAATCGATAATTAGGACTGTATGATGGCCAACAATGAGTTTTCTTCGCTTTCCTAGTCCCAACTTGCTTCTAAAATTCTTCCGAAGGACCAACTGACGAATAAAAGCCCAAAAATGTCAGTAAATACTCTATTTGGATTCAAGCGTTTCAAACCAGTTTCAAAAAATTATACATTTATGACAATTCTATTACAATGACAATAACAGGTACTAAAATTAACAAAAACTTGACTAAACTGGCCACTCTGATCTATTTCTGATTTTCTACTGAACACTAGTACTAATTAACCTAAAACTATCCTATTTTTAATAAGGTATAATTCCTGCTTTTGAAGACGAACGAAGGGAGAGATTCGAAGATTTCATATAACCGACTGGTGCTGTTTCTGATTTAAAAATGAAATTGCAACATTCTCCCCCACTTGAAGTGTAAACTTCGACAATATAATTTGTGTCAAAGGGTAAAGGACTTAATTTGGTAATTGGTCTCGTAAATATTCCATCTTGAGTTTTTACTTGCACTACTCTTACTCTACCATCTAACCCTGGCATAACCTTCACAATGCGACCCAAAGGCCACTTTAGCGGTGGAACATTGTCTTCTCTCAACAACACCATTGTATTTTTTTCCAAATTTTTCACTGGACTTAACCACTTTGGTCTATTTTGAAGTCTAGTTAAATACTCTACCGACCATCTTTTCCAAAAATTTTGTTTTATTTTAACACACAGTAGAAATTTAGTCGATTTTCAGGTATGTTGGATACATCCCTTTCAGGACATGAAGTCAATGGCTCACCTATCAAAAAATGTGACGGAGTTAAGCATTCAAGATCTGAAGGATCTGATGAAATTGGGCACAATGGCCTCGAATTTAGAATTGCTTCAATTTGTGCTAATACAGTGGTTAACTCTTCAAATGTCAAAATTATATTGCCTACAATTCTTCGCAAATGAAATTTAGTTGATTTAATACCAGCTTCCCATAATCCACCCCAATGTGGACTACCTGGTGGTATGAAGTGCCACTTGATTTCCCTATTAATTAGCATATCATGTATTTCAGATAAATTCTTTTGATTCTTGAAAAATAAATAAACATCTCGAAGTAAATTATTAGCACCCTGAAAATTCGTTGCATTATCACTATAAACAGTAGCTGGACAACCTCTACGTGCAATAAATCTTTTAAATGTATGGATAAATGCCTCAGTACTCAAACTACTGATCACCTCTATATGTATAGCTTTTGTTACCATGCATACAAATAAAACAATATATGCTTTACTTGTAACCGCTTTTTTCAACCTTGACTGTTTGATTGTTAAAGGTCCCCCAAAATCAATCCCTACCTTCAAAAATGGGCGTGCAGCAGAAATTCTGTCTGCAGGAAGAGAACCCATGATTTGAGTTAAACTTTTGGCCTTTAACCGATGACATATCACACACTCATTCACGACTGACTTCACTTTAACAAATCCATGAATTAACCAATACTTCAACCTTAGATTTGCTAAAACTGCTTGAGGTCCAGCGTGGAAAAGTTTAAGATGTTCAAAACGAATTAATAATTTTACTGCATAATGATTTGCAGGTAGAATAATTAGAAACTTTTTATTGAAACTCATATTTGCCTGACCTAAACGACCGTTCATTCTCAAGATGCCATCGTCATCAAGAAATGGATTCAAACATATTATCTGGCTTTCCTTAAAAAGACGAGTAGAATTACCCTTTGATTTTAAATATTCAATTTCCTTTTGAAACTTTTCCAATTGAATAAGTGTCATAATAGTCGTATGAGCCTGCTGTAGCTCTCGAACATTAATTTGTCCAAACTTTCTATTCATAAATTTGTGGCAGTATGCCACTGCCCTTAAAAGCCTTGAAAAATTGGAAAAATTATTCCAATTTATTACAGGATCTATTAATATTTGTGCCAGCACTACCTGTTCCCTTTGTTCTGGCAAATTTGTTATATTTAATTGATTATTAATAGAAAAACTACTTTCGTTATCCAAAAGAAATTGGGAACCATGCCACCAAAGATAGTTGTTTTGAATCTCAGAAGCGGGAATTCCCCTGGATAAGTGATCTGCAGGATTATCTTGAGATTTAACATGATTCCACACAAAATTTGTTGTGAGTTCCTGCATCTCTGAGATCCTATTAGCAACAAAGGAAGTCCATCTATTTGGTTCACCCTTGAGCCAACATAAGACAATACTGGAATCTGTCCACAAATACACATCATTAATTTTAATCTGAATAATTGACAGTACTCTATGAACTAACCGAGAAAGTAATAAAGCTCCACACAATTCTAATCTTGGTAAGCTTATAGTTTTTATAGGAGCAATCCGTGATTTTGAGCAAAGCAAGTTACATGTCACCGAATTGTTTCTATAAATTGCCCTAATATATAAACATGCTCCATACGCTGCCATAGAAGCATCACAAAACCCATGTAATTGTATGGCAACAATCTTCGTTGAATTAAAAACCCACCTTGGAATTTGCAAATGAATTAAACAATGTAAATTTCGTGAGAAATTTTCCCATTTTTCCAAAAGCATAGCTGGTAACTCATCATCCCAGGATATTTTGCTAATCCATATTTTTTGCATTAATATCTTTGCAGTTATTACTACTGGGCCCACGTATCCCATCGGATCAAACATTTGTGAGATTTTGGATAATACCAGCCGTTTTGTTACCCTTGGAATCCCTATCTCAAATTTCGGAATAGAAATCCTAAAAGAATCATGAATTGGATGCCAAATAATTCCTAAAACTTTCCCATTTTCATTACAAACATTAAGTTCACCATGATTTTTTCCACGTTCGCAAGAATCTAGAATCGTCGAATCATTGGACAACCATTTATGCAAATAGAATCCACCTGACTGTAACATATTAATCAATTGTTCTCCTAACTTAATAACTTCATCCTTAGAATTTGCACCACACAAAATATCATCCACATAACATTGATTCAAGAAAGCGTCTGATGCTAGTGGAAAATTTAACATTTCATCCATTGCCAATTTTTTCAAACAACGTGTTGCCAAGAATGGCGCAGCCTTAGTTCCATATGTGATGGTCTGGAGTTCAATAATTTTCATAGGCCCATCTGGATTCTAGCGCCACAAAATATTTTGTAAAAATAATTGCTGAGGATTTATTTTAATCATTCGATACATCTTTTTAATATCTGACACTAGCACAAATTCATACATACGAAATCTCATGAGAATATCGAACAATTCTGGCTGAACTGTGAACCCTTTGAGCGTAATATCATTCAATGATAAACCCGTTGAAGTTTTACTCGAAGCGTCAAATACTACGCGAAGTTTTGTGGACGAAGATTCTTCCCTTATTACGCAATGATGTGGTAAAAATACTCTATTATGAATTTCATCTGAATCACATTCAATGTATTTGCCATGATTCAACTCAACATACTCATTTATAAAATCCTTATAATCTGCAAATAGCTGAGGATTTCTGCAAAACTTTGCCTCTAAAAACTGAAACCTTTTATAGGCTGCATAAAATGAATTACCTAACTTAAGAAAATCTAATTTGTTTCTCATAGGCAAATCTACCTGAAAAATGCCATGCTCCAATCGTTCACACGAATCTAAAAACAACTTCTCACACAACTTTTCATCCCTCGACAAGAAAGTTTTATTATTGAATTCCTCCAACTGCCACAATTTTGGAATTGTTTCATTGACATCTTCTGAATCAACCTGGCAATGTAAATTAACATTTTCACAACCTACATGGCATACCCAATTTTTAATATTGAAATCTATTGGAGCTGTTCCACAAACTAACCACCCAAATTCAGAGTTTTGAAGAATTGGCAACCCTGCACCCAAATTTCTAATCTCTGGAAGGATAATTTGAAAATATACATCTGCTGAAATCAACATATCAATTTCCCCTGGTTTATAATAAAAATGATCTGCCAATTTTATATCTTTCCCAATTTTTAACTTTTCAGTGTCTACCCATACATGAGGAAGCTTGCAAGTTATTTTATCTAGCACAGCACATTTTGTACTTAATTGAAAACTATTGAAATGAGATTCCAATGTCAATTTAACCACTGTATCCACCTGAGTTATTTTATTGCCAATCCCCCCTATTTTAAATGATGTATTATAGCTTTCTGCATTTTTTAATTTTTTAAATAATTGTTTTGTAATGAAGCTAGTCTGTGATCCAGAATCCAACAAAGCCCTTGCTTGTACCTTAGATCCATCCTTTAAAATCAAATTTATTTTAGCTGTAGCTAATAAAACCTGAAAATTTGACTTTTTTGAGCAAGTCAAAACTGTTTGCTGAACGTCAATTTCCTCTCTCGAAATGCCCAAATCTACTCCATGAGATATGCCTAGAAAATCATCCTGATTTATAGATATATTATTTTGAGAAGTATTCCCATTATGATCGTTATTAGTATTTTGCCTGTTATGGTGCTGATCACCCCCACTAGTATTAATTAGTACATCATCATGCAACAATGTATGATGTCTTCTATTGCAAGTTCTACAACCCTGTTTTATTTGACATTGAGCCACCCCATGAGATTTCCCCAAACAATTATAACATAATCGATTAGACTGAATAAACTGCCTTTTATCAGATAAAGACAAAGAAGTGAATTTATAACACTTGTAAATACTATGGTTATCCCTATTGCAGAAGTAACACTTCGTTTTTTGCCCTGTATGTGGAGGATCATGTTGACTAAGCAATATATTTTTGACATTTTTATCTCCAAACCTATCGCTTCGCCTATCCTTAACTACATGCCCATGATTATTAAAACCCTTCACATTTTCAATTTCAATATTTTCTAATGCTATACACCGACTCTCCAAAAATGCAATAAAATCATCAAGAGTTGGCAACATTGAATGCACCCCCGAAGCCCTTTGCCCTATGCTTTTCTCTAACTCATAAGCTTTATGTGTTTCATAATCCAACTTTTGTGAAAAGAGAAACACCAACAAAACGTCCCATTCTTTCACAGGCAATTTAAGTGCTTTCAAAGAGTTGACATGCTGTCTTATATGAGTTAGAAATGCCCTAAGTTGTTTCCCTGTACCTTTTGGGATATCAGGTGTATCCAACATGCCCTTCAAATGAGAATTAATGACCGCTAACTTATTTTCGTACCTATTTTTGAGTAAATCTAAGGCTTGAGTATAATTATCATAGGTTAATGGTAAATTGTTGATTAAATTCAATGCCTCACCTGCCAATGCACCCTTTAGATACAAAAACTTTTGCACATTGTCTAAATATGAATGCCCATCAATTACTGCCAAAAATAAATCTATAAAAGCTTGCCAATCTTCTATTTTCCCTGAAAAAGATGGAATATTAACGCTTGGCAAACGCGCATTAGTTTGTACACCAGAACCAGCAGCACCCGGCATTACTTGAGCGAGAGATTGCTGCAGATTTGCAGCCGGTAATTGATTCGCTTTTTTAATTTTAGCTTTTAATTTTGATAATATTGTTAAGTAATTTGATTCAACATCACCTCTATCCGTCCCTTCGTCCTCATCAATTGTACAGTAATCTTGAAATGCTTTTTCCAAAAACAGTCCTCTGGTTTCATATTCACTTACATCGACAGTAGTTACATTCTCATTAGCTAAAACAAATGTTTTTACTCTTGTTATCGAACCCTTCACAACAGCTCTTTGTTTTTTCAGAGCTTCCATTTTAATACTAGGTACCTATGTAAAAAATAAAATATTGCCTAAACAATAGGTATTGATAAACAAACCTACAACACTTTAACAGATAAAATCAATTCAAAAGTTTAAATTTTCACTCAAACTATTTGACAGCACCTGTGACAGCACCTTTCCTTCAATTTGACACCTCTGCCATGCAAAATTTAATTAGAAATCTGACCTCAATGCTTCAATTCATCAATCCATATCAATCAAATGATTCCATGTTCCATTTATCCAATTTTGAATCTCCATAAACCAATACCAATTTATCCGGCTCGACTCTGGACCAAAATGTTGGGACAATCGATAATTAGGACTGTATGATGGCCAACAATGAGTTTTCTTCGCTTTCCTAGTCCCAACTTGCTTCTAAAATTCTTCCGAAGGACCAATTGACGAATAAAAGCCCAAAAATGTCAGTAAATACTCTATTTGGATTCAAGCGTTTCAAGCCAGTTTCAAAAAATTATACATTTATGACAATTCTATTACAATGACAATAACAGGTACTAAAATTAACAAAAACTTGACTAAACTGGCCACTCTGATCTATTTCTGATTTTCTACTGAACACTAGTACTAATTAACCTAAAACTATCCTATTTTTAATAAGGTATAATTCCTGCTTTTGAAGATGAACGAAGGGAGAGATTCGAAGATTTCATATAACCGGCTGGTGCTGTTTCTGATTTAAAAATGAAATTGCAACACATAAGAAATGACCTCATAAAAATTATTCACTGGCTTGATACAAATCTGTTATCCATAAACCCGGACAAAACAGTATACATGCCATTTTCTAGTTATGCGACTGGACTGCCAACCAATAGCCAGATTACCATCCCTCTAGAGTTCAGAAATGAGAATATTGAAATAAAGAGTGTAACCTCAACCAATTACATAGGAATACAAATTGACTCCCATTTGAAATGGGATATTCAAATACAGACATGTACAAAGAAACTTAGATCACTACTATTTTTATCCAAACAAATTACAAAAATAGTGAATCTGAAAACCGCTAAAACAGTTTATTATGGGCTGGTGCAATCAATTTTATCATATGGGATAATAGCATGGGGAGGAGCATATGATAACATAATGAAACCGTTAGTAGTGGTCCAGAGAAGAATTCTGAAGATCATCTGTAAACTTCCAATACAGTATAACTCAGATGATTTATTCAGTCACGTACAGGTCTTGAAAATAAGACAATTGCACTAAAAAAGCGCATTAAATTATGTAATAAAAAACAAAATTACACAATTACCACACCACACCTATCAAACCAGATTTGCTGCAAGTAATCAGATAGTTCCCCCAAGAATGTCCAAATCAAAAGGTCAATGTTCTTTTATATATATTGGCATGAAAGTATTTAATAAACTACCTACAGAATTAGAGAACGAGTCACACAAAAAACAAAAAATTAAGAAAAAAATAAATCAATGGCTTATCCAAAGCAATTTGAAAATCTGATGTGTATAATTAAGGGTTCAAGCTAATTAATTAATTAAATAAATGAGTAGATAATTTTATAAATGGGGAAATTTAGTGTATTATGATGGGCCGTATTATGATTTTTTTTAAATTTTTTATTCGGGTCTACTATCTACTTTATTTTCATTTACCAAAAATGTGTACATGCAGAGAGCTAAGAAGTACAGACAAGTTCTTTCGAACTTTGTGGATCTTATCATTCTTATCTCTCTTAGTAATCACACTTAACATATTTAAATAAGAGGGTAGGAAAAAAAATTGTTACATTCTATATTTGTTAAAAAATGTTATATTCTACATTTATTTATACTAGTCTTAAATGATTATCTGTATAAAATTGTTGTATTACTTCGCATGTATAAATAAATATTATAAATAAAAAAAAAAAAATACACACATATTTAAATAATCGACATTTATTTATTATTATACCTAGATAGGTACTGATAATGATTTTTCAATAAGCTGGTAATATTAGTGCTGCGGAGATTCTGGGATGAGTGTTCGATGCCATTATCAAGTCGGTTACAGGTGAAGTCACTGGAAACAAGGGTTCTGATCTCAGATCTACAGGGTGTGTTAAAAAACCTTTTTTTTTTTTTAATGGAACGTCCTGTGAATTTTAGTTGAGTATCCAAATAGTGTTTGAAATTTTTGTGAAGATAATTTTTTAGAATTTTAAAAATCAATACAGGGCAATCCATTAAAAAAAATGACTTTTTTGGCGTACCCTGTATACCTATGGCGCCAAAAAAATATCGTTGTAGCGATTAAGATCGTTGCAATTAACCAAGAAATTTTCCAATTAAAACATGCCCTCTATTTTCAATAATAAAAAAGTTGCTGAGTGTTCCAGCTATAAACGAACACCCTGTACCATTTGCGAATGACTGCTTGAAGTTGGAGTTTTTGTGTCAATTGTCAGAATTTTGTTACACAAATTTTTCTTTCAAAAGTTACTTTTCCGCTTTTCAAATTCATGTTAGGTATAGGTAGTGTTTTTTTTTTGTTAAAATATTTTGTGGTGCCGGCCAACCGCCACTGTTTTGAAGGATTTTGAGGGGTTTTTGTCACTCAGTTGAAGGGAAGTCGTCAAAAAAGTCTGTCAACATTGCAACGAAATCATTGTTATATGTGCATCTCTTGGTCGGCACGGTCCATGTGTTTTTATTTTGTGAATTTGAGTATTCCACCTGACATATTTTTATACTTTGCGAACTTTGAGACCAGGCAGGCAGTCAAAAATATTCTTCTAATGTCTTTAACTGTGATATAAAGTCTGTTTTTTTTTTAAAGATAAAAGTCAAATTGACATTATAGTGCGGCAGCTTAGCTAGGATATTTCAACATATTGTGCACTTTTTGATGAAGGCACCAAATTTGGCACAGAAGTAGACCGACGTAATATGAATACATTTGGATGTGGAGCCATCAGCCAACTGCCCCCGGCGGCTGTGGCGGCGATTTTCCAAAATGGCTGCCAGTGGACACCCCCAATGGCAACGGAAGTTAGATAAAGTTTGCTGCTGAAGGTTTTACTGAATGTTTATTGATTGTTTTGAATGAAAAAATGCCAGATAGTTTGTAAGTTATAAAGGGTGGGGCACGAAAAACTTTCCACTTAGGTTTTCTCAGGTGATTAATTTAAAACCGCTCGGATACGTCAATTTTTGTTTTTTGGGGGACAAATTTTATTGGTATTTTCACCCCCTGCATGTCAACCCCTAAGCGGGGGCAGTGGCGTAACTTCAAATCCGGGGTCCCCCCGCAAGGATTTTCCCGGGGCCCCATCTTTTATGTATTGTTTTTTCTTTCTAATTTTGCTTTATACAGGGTGTCCGTTTTAAGTGATACCACTATCGCTATCTCCGAACCAGTAAGAGGGACGAAGTAGGTTAAATTAGATAAAAGTGGCAGATTTTAGTATCCATTGAAGGTAAGTACACAGGGTTGCCAAGTTTTTATTCGTTTCCGAGATATAAGGGAAAATGTAAAAAAAAATTAAACTTCTTCTTTCTTCTCTACAAAATGTGTGGTATGAATAAAAACGAAGTAGGTACTTGCTACTACTACAAGTATTAGTATGTTCTACGTAGTATTTACTTCAAAACGAAGTAGATACTACATTTCGAGACTACCGGAAATTAGTAAATGCTTCTTTCTGAAGTAAATACTGCGAAGCATATACTAATA
Source organism: Ceutorhynchus assimilis (assembly GCA_917834065.1). NCBI lineage: Eukaryota > Metazoa > Arthropoda > Insecta > Coleoptera > Curculionidae > Ceutorhynchus > Ceutorhynchus assimilis. The sequence continues at coordinate 68,741,694 of OU892277.1, forward strand.
CTTCTAGTAGTAGCACGTACTTCGTTTTAATTCATACCATCCATTGTCATCTCCACACGGCTCGAAACAAACTTATAAATAAGCTAATGGCATATGGCCAAAAAATTAACTACCTATATACAGGTTTGACAGGTCAACAACAGGCCAATTTTAATGCAATAGAATGAAATGTCTAGAAAAACTCTAAGGTAGAATAGAGAACGAAAGATAACAATTTCCCCTGTTCCACCTCCAGCATTCCCAGTGCTTTTTAGCCACCTTGTTGTTGTCTCCCTCCGCTTCGCGACGGGAGGCAGACCACATCTCGCTCTAAAATCTAATACTTTTTTCCCTTGTATAATGAATAACTATTATTGATGGGATGTTCCATCTTTTGGTGTTAAAGTTGCTCAATATATTGGAATATAGAATATCATCCATAACTCTTTGGAATATAACCGGCGCGTTCTTCAAACCAAAGGGCATGCGCAAGAACTTTTAATGCCCGTTTTCTGTGCTGAATGCGGTTTTTCCGATGTCGTTGTCTAGATCTGGTGGAAGCCGCTAGCTAAATCTAAAGCAGTGAAATACTGCCAGCGTCCCAGCTTCTTCAAGAGATCCGTTATGTTGGGTAATGGGTATCTGTCAAACTGTTTGTCAAAGTGGTTATAGCAAAAACAACAAAAACATAAAACACACAAGTTTGATATAAAAATAAATAGTTAGGACTGTTAGGATCAGGCACTCAATATTTTTGTACCTACTCACTACACCCACTACATACAATGCCAAAATCAGTATAGGGGCTCCGCCCCCATTGCAAATTCACAACGGGGGCTCAAGCCCCAATGTCCCCATGGTTCCGGAGCCTATGTGTCTAAACATTTCTCTCTGAGATCTCTTACATTGGTTAGACATACTTTTTCAATGGTTTTTATATATTATGAGGTTCAAAGGTTAAGTTCAAGTATTTTTTTTTAGTTTAGTAATATTCTTGTCGCCAGTTTAGTACATTCTTATCGCCTGGTCTGGGGTCCTGCGGGGCCCCTAAGTCACGGGGCCCCCACGCAACTGCGGGCCCTTAGTTACGCCACTGAGCGGGGGTGACGGTGACAACTACCCGCCAAATTTCAATTGGAAAGGGGGTTCAAGTGATACATTGTACTATTTCCTAACTTTGACAAGCCGCCATTTCAGCAGCGTAAATAGTAGCAACCTGAAATTTCGAGCATAATATAGTTAATAAAAATTGCTATTAAATGAGGTATCACTCGACCCCCTTTCTATTTGAAATTCTGGGGGTACCTGTCATCCCCGCTTAGGGGTTGACAGATACGGAAGAAAATACAATAAAATGGTCGACCTATATCGTAAATGGAAATAAACACTTCATTGCTATTCAAAATTTAATGAAAATAACGGTGTTTTCAAAAGTGGTTTTATTTCGTTTTCACTAGTTTTATACAGGGTGTACCTATATTTTACCTGATACCACTATTGCTATATGTAAGAGCTACAAGGTCGGTTAAATTGAAAAAAAGTTGCCTTTTTTGATGCCCATTCAAGGCTCGTTTACAGTGTTGCCAAATTCCTATTAGTTCATGAAATACAGGGTGATATCTAAGTAACGCCTGAAAAATTTCATTTAAATTTGAAAGTTTTATAATTTTTGTCGTTCTACAACATGGCATCTTCAAATTTCAAATCCGACGATTTTTGATCGAGCTACCATCATCAAATTCATTTTTTTAAATACGGACCTAAATTTTTTGTCATGTCTAGAAAGCGCCTTTCATTCCATTTTTAACGATATACCTCTTAATTATAATAATAATTAAAAAAAAAAAATCACCTCAATTCGGCCCTGGAATTCGTTATTAGTAACAAAGACGATCTAACAAGTACTTTTTTCCTTTATTATTTAGAACAAACTTGACAAAACAATTTGTATGAATACTAAACATTATCTAATTATGAACCATAGGTAATAAAAATACATAATTAGGTACTTAGAAACTAATTATTATTGTAATTTCGCAAAATTTTTGCAAATGATCACTGATGATCACTTTTTAGAACAGAAACGTCAGACAATCATACTTAGAGGTATATCGTTAAAAAGGGAATCAAGGTCGCTTTCTTAAAAATTCATAAAAAATCTGGGTACATGTTTAAAAAAATTAACTTGATTATGGTAGCTCGATCACGAAACGTCGGATTCGAAATTTGAAGATGCCTTGTTGTAGAGCGAAAAAAAAATATGAAACTTTCAAATTTGAATTCTGTCTCGAAAATCAATAGTTTTTGAAATAATTGATGAAATATTTCTAGGTGCTTCTTAGAAAACACCCTGTATTTCATAAATTAAAAACAATTTGGTAACACTGTAAACAAGTCTTGAATGGGCATCAAAAAAGGCAACTTTTTTCTAATTTAACCGACCTCGTAGCTCTTACCATTTCGGATATAGCAATTAGTAATACTGGTATCACTTAAAATATACATCCTGTATATACATACATATATATATTATAACTTACAAACTATCTGGCATGTTTTCATTCGAAACATTGAATAAAAATTCACTAGAACCTCCAGCAGCAAACTTTATCTAACTTATGTTATCTTTCGTGGTGTCCACTAGCGGCCATTTCGGAAAATCGCCGCCACGACTGCCGGGGGGCAGTTGGCCGATAGCTCCACATCCAAATTTGTTTATATTACATCAGTCTACCTCTGTGCCAAATTTGGTACTTTTATCAAAAAGTGCACAATAGGTTAGCTAATCCGCTGTATTATTATGTTGGCAATACCATGTAAAATTGTCAATGCTTCAAATTTTTTATGTAGAAAAGGCTTGTGTTGCCAACATAGTTACTAAATTTTTGACTTTCATGTCCCTGAACTATTATTTTTTCGCGTTCAAAAATGTTTTCCACATTTTTTGGAAAATTACATTGGGGAGGCCGGAGTTGAGTGGCCCACAGGGTTAATAAAGTCCCCTCTGAAACCATTAATCATTTCGTTTTCTGTCTCATTTTGATTGTTGTGATTTTGTTACTGAAAAGTAACTCTCTAATCTCGTTCAAAATCTTCATAAAAATATTAGGGCATAAAAAATGACTCAGGCTCGGGCTGCATTTCAGATGGTTTTTTATAGAAAAGATGCTAACAAAATGCTAAGTATGTATATGAACCGTTTAAACTGTGTAAAATATCAACAGTGTATGAAACTTCCTTCAAAAATAAAGACAATCCACATCAAGTGATTGATGATTCTTGATCTTCAATCCCAAAGATATATTTTTTTTCTCAAAATGCTTTCAAACGTACGAGTAGAATGTCATGGCCTAGCTGCTAGATCCATGTTTGAAAATATATTTTCATATAATTTATTACCTAAACAATGGATGCATATCGCATATCAAGACTATATGAGACCACTCCCTTCACTTTTACCTCTGCCAAAACCTTGTTCGTAATCAAGGGTACCGTCAATTAAAAATTGTGTTTTGCTGCCGCATATATGCATAATACTTTAGGTAGTATTCAGGAATGCTTTTACACAAATATTCTTGATATTTTCATTATTGGTGATTTTATTTATTACCATGATTGAATAACTAGGTATAGGTATTTGAATGGGAAACTAGGTATAGTGATTGATTGTCGATTGGAAACGCACAGGTTATGAACGTGTGCAAGTGTAGGAACCTTGGTTGTTAAAAGCAAATATTTCATGAAAAGAGTTTAGGGGCTAATACTTTTGCTGTCGATCAACGAATTTGATACGTCGTCAAAGTTTCGCATGGGCCAAGGTCTATAAGTATGATGTGGTTAGAGCACATTCAAACCCCTGATTATTTTTAAAGTCTGTCAAATAAGAGCAAAAGTACCGGCACTAGGAGTATTATCAGTAAACAAACCAAACCACACATATTTTAGATTATGGTTCGCCATCATCGTTTCCGTTTTTTTACCTGTGCTTTATAGCAAATGTTTCTTAACGTTTGCTCTTTTAGGAATGTCTTAGTGTCCTTTTTTGTGGATGTTTTTGATTTTTTTGGCGTGTAGGTACCAATTCCTCAGATTATCTTTTTCGAAATCTGGTACCTACCTAGCTAGGCTTATTTGCTTTCATCAATATTTTTTTTTATTAAGATATAAGTAGCCCTATACATGGAATAAAAGTCGTTAAATCCATACGTCCCATAGGTTTTCTAAACGTTCTCGAAGTAAACCTGAAATATACTCCTGGACAAAATTATCGCACCACTGCTTATTGTGGTGCTTATGTGCAGTGGTGCGATCAATGACGCGATAATTTTGTCCAGGAGTATAACTTTTTCTGGCAGTTTGTTTATCAGGTTCTTTTGGAAATTACAACTTTGAGGGAGCGAGGGAACTTTGAATGGAAGTCTTTGTTTTTTGAAGGTAGAAACATGAAAATTTGAAATAAAGCTACTGAGCATAAGAAATAATGACGTGTTTCAAGGTTTTAGGATTTTCACATAGTTTGTTGCGTTTTTCTGTGTGTTTTATTTTCTAATATTTATTTATTTAGCTATTACTAGCAGCAGTATAGTCGTAGCGACAGACTTAAAATATAGTAAAAACGTTTCAAATAATGATAGAAGCAAATTACTTGGTATAGTTGGTCTATATACATAAACAATCGATTTGACCCGCAGCACCCTATTTCAAGTGGCGTCAAATTCAAAATGATGGCGTATCTCCAAAATTTTTGATTTTAAATGTTGTTTTTGCTGTGAGCGTTAGATAAATAGCTATTTTTGTTTTATGTGGAAAATGTTTTCTAATTAATTATCTAAACAGGTAAATATACTTTGGAATCAAATAATAAAAAAAAAACAATACTACAATAAATGAAATTAGAGAAGGCGCCATTTAATTTTCTTTCAATTACTAGTTGCGTGCAAATTCCCTACCATACCTACACGCGCAAAATTTAAAGCAAGTTCGTACAGAAGTCCCAAGCACTGAAAGAAAGTTTTATACAATTTGGTAACCTTTTGAAGAAGAAACGTCCCTTCTTGCAGTTGACACGAGGGTTATTGTTGATCAGGAATGCGTGAAAACCCTATACAATGCTGAAAAAGAAGGTTTAAAGACATACGATTACGATACTTTTGTAAAAGAACTAGAAAGTCTGAAATGAAATGTACAATTCAGTCACTAAAACTCAAACCAGCTATTTTCCAGACTATTCATTGCGAGTCTTTTCCGTGACTTGGATTTAAATGCATTCTTTCAGTATGAAAACCAGGAATGCCCACCATCTCTATCTCAAAACGGAAAATTACGACGTGGCCAGAAAAGTGACCTCACCAATATTTTTGAAGGTAATCTATTTTCAATTACGTGTATTAAGTTCAACCAATTTACTTTTCTGTTTTTATAGAACTGGTACCAAACGGTACTGATCCAAAATTATGTGATGGTATTGTTTACGATGAACAGTATTGCGCCTCATAGGGGAATTGGGACAAAATTCATATCTTGAATACAAAGTTAAATTTATTGATGCGACTGTTTTCATTGATACATACCTATACATTTTAGTCGATAACTCAAATGTAAAATATTTAAACAAAAGAAAATAGTTCTTATTATACAGGGTGAAACACAAAAAAAATTATTATAATGTTGATTTAAAAAACTTTGGGTGAATTTATTTGTCAAAAAAAGTAATATTTTTGTAAATAAATAAATTGTAAAAATGGTACATTTGCCATTGAAAATGTTTAAATTTTCAAAAATTTGAAAATTTAGAACTAATTACTAGACATAGGATGTTTGCGCTTCGTGACGTTGTTTCCAAGGTCCCACTCGTTGCTGCTCTTCAGAATTTTTTTTCTATGTTAGCAGAACAATTTTCTAGTTTTAAGTATACTTGAATTGTTTCCATTACCATCAGAGGTTTGTGATTCTTGTCGCAAGTTACCCATTGTTGGTATAAAATACTATCAGGAATAGCAACGGTTTCTTCTAAAAATAAAAAAAATCGCAAAAATTCGCAAAAAATAATAAGTGTCTTTTGGGACTTACACCTCAATTGAAATTAATACCAGAAGTTTCTTGAACTTGATACGAATTACTACAAGCTCTCTGATTAGAGCAATTTTCCCTATCAGATTATTTTTATAAAATAAATTACTCGAATCGAGTTTTTATAAACGAATCGAGTTTTATTATTTTAATAAAATAATACTTGATTAGGCTCGGTGGTATGAGTTCTGGATTTTTTGCTGACGTTTCGGTACCAAATCTGCTACCGTTGTCGAAGCTTGGGGGATGGAACACCTAAAAAATAAAAAAAATAACGCTGTTGCTAGAATAGGCGTCCGCCAGGCTGTCAAGAATTTGATGTCGAATATCCTGGAATCTAGCGAATTATTCTACTATAATCGAGAAATAGGATTATCGTGTGTGTTCTAGATTTTACAGGAATAGATTTAGAGATATATAAAAGGCCGCTCTTGCTTCGTAAGTTTAAGTTTCAGTTCGACTGTGATACGATTTAAATAGTGATTGTAAAGAGTTTAATTGTTGAGTTAGTTATTAAAGTAATTAGTGTCAGAGACCAGAGTGTATTGTTACGTGGAATAAATTATTGCTGTGTTAATTGGACTTTGATTTTTGGAATAAACGAAACGAACAACGAACCCAAGATTTCTGTCAGGCAATCCAAAGCCGTGACAATTGGTGCCAGAAGTGAGACATAAAGGACTGCAGAGTGAAATCCAATTGCAGAAGTGCGAGGGCACTAGTGTAGTGTAGAAACTGAACACTAAGTGAACACTGGGACAGTTATTCAGTGCAAACAGTGACAATCACAAAAATAGACTTAACCGATCGTGTAAATTACTCCGGAAGTGACTCTGTACAGCAGGGGCTCTAGCCCTCCAGCACAGATGGGCTAGAACCGCCTATGAATAAAAGAAGGAGACATTATTGGAACTCTCGAACCAGTTAAGCAAATATCGAACTGTGACCTTCCAGATAAGCGACATTCTGTGAAATCTAAATTGGATACAGACACCTTGATGCAGACTTTGGCGAAATCATGGAAACATCTCGATTCAGATAGACTCCAAGAAGCCACAGATTTCATCTTGAAAGAAGCAGACGTATTTGTGATGGACAATCAAACCGGACGGACCAACTTAATTCAACACAAAATTGATACTGGACTGGCACACCCAATTAGACAACCACCACGACGTATGCCAGTAGCTAAGCGACAGGAAGTGGAAAACCAAATTGATAAAATGCTTCAAGAGGGAATCATTGAAGAGTCAAATAGTCCATGGTCTGCGCCAGTAGTATTGGTTACCAAGAAAGATGGAAGTCTTAGATTCTGTGTGGACTACCGTAAGCTTAATGACGTCACCAAGAAGGACAGCTTCCCTCTCCCGAGAATCGACGATACATTAACAACTCTATCGGGCTCCAAATGGTTTTCCACCTTGGATCTCAAAAGTGGATACTGGCAAGTGGCAATACATGACGAAAACAAAGAGAAAACTGCCTTCAGTACCGGAAGCGGACCATACCAGTTTAATGTAATGCCTTTCGGATTGTGTAATGCTCCAGCAACGTTTGAGCGACTGATGGATCTTGTTTTGCGAGGCCTTACATGGAGAACTTGCCTGGTATATTTGGATGATGTCATGATCATGGGAAATTCGTTCCAAGAACATCTCAATAATCTGAAAGAAGTTTTTGACCGCTTCCGGAATGCCAACTTGAAACTCAATCCAAACAAGTGTTTTCTATTTCAAAAGAGAGTGGAATTCTTAGGTCACGTGGTATCTGAAGATGGCATACAAGTTATGGAAGGAAAAATAGATGCTGTCAGGGACTGGCCAAAACCACGCGACAAACATGAACTAAGGATTTTTCTAGGATTATGTTCTTATTATCGAAGATTTGTTGAAGGATTCGCCAATATAGCTGCTCCGCTTCATCGATTAACAGAAGAAAAATCAACATTCAATTGGACCCAAGAATGCGATTCCGCATTTAGAAAATTGAAAGGAGCATTATGTACGAGCCCAGTGTTGTCCTATCCTGATCAGAAAGGCATGTTGATTTTGGACACAGATGCAAGTAACACTAGTGTTGGAGCTGTCCTTTCACAAATCCAAAATTCTTGCTGGCCATAGTAAAAGCAGTCGACCATTTTCATAAGTATCTCTATGGACGCAAGTTTCTAATTCGAACAGATCACGCAGCTCTAAAATGGCTTTTAGAAATGAAAACTCCTGAAGGACAGCTTGCTAGATGGATTGAGAAATTGCAGCAATACGATCTGGAAACCTGCATAAAAATGCTGATGCTCTGTCTAGACGGCCATGTAAAGAAGATTGCAAGCATTGTCAAAGAATCGATATACATGAGAGAAACACTAGTCCAGCTGTAAGAAGAACGGGCCTGATCGTCGATGACAAATGGACTACCAAACAAATGAGAGAAGATCAGGAGGCAGACCAGGACATCGGGCAAATTCTACATCTTGAAGAAAATTATCAATGTAGGCCAGAATGGAGGGAAGTGTCAAACAAGAGCTTGATTTACAAAGCGTTGTGGGCCCAATGGAACTCTCTGGCCGTAGAAAATGGTTTGCTCAAAAGAGTTTGGGAAAGTGCCGATGGGAAATCCACTAAGAGCCAACTGGTTATCCTAAAAGAGCGAGTGGAAGATGTATTAAAAGAGATACACGACGAAACTTCAGGGGCACATTTCGGAGTTAACAAGACTTTGGACAAAATTCGGGAACGTTTTTCTGGGTTCACTACCATGAAGACGTTAAAAACTGGTGCCGAAAATGCGACATCTGTGCTACCAGTAAAGGCCCTAAACTAAGATCTCGGGGGCCCATGAAACAGTACAACGTCGGTCTCCCATTTGAAAGAATAGCGATAGATGTTGCTGGACCGTTCCCAGAGTCAGAGCGTGGTAACAAATACATCTTAGTTATCATGGATTAGTTCAGTAAATGGTCAGAAGTTTTCGCTATTCCCAAACAAGAAGCCATCACTATTGCCCAGGTGCTAGTGGACGAAGTTTTTAGTCGTCATGGTGTGCCACTAGAGTTACATTCAGACCAGAGACGAGACTTCGAATCTGCCATCTTCAAGAAAATTTTTGAGAATCCGTAAGACCAGGACAACACCTTTACATCCACAGTCTGATGGCATGGTAGAACGATTTAATAAGACCATAGAGGAACACCTGACAAAAGTGGTCGCAAAGAACCAGCGTGATTGGGACAAACACTTGCCTCTATTTTTAATGGCTTATAGAGCAGCTGTTCACGAGTCAACAGGTGAAAGTCCAGCCAGAATCGTCTTTGGAAGAGAACTCGGGTTACCTTGCGATCTGATGTTTGGGATACCTGAAGAAGAACGTAGAGAAATCCGAGATTATGCCGACGAAGTAAGGGCACGACTTCTGGGTATCCATGATTTTGCTCGGGAGCATATTCAACTAGCCAGTGACCGGATGAAGACCAGATACGACCTGAAAGCCAATTCAGCCGGATTTCAAGAAGGTGATTTAGTGTGGCTGTATAATCCAGCTAGAAAGAAAGGAGTATCGCCGAAGTTGTCTTCAGCATGGGAGGGACCCTACAAAATAATCAAGAGGATCAATGATTTGGTTTATTGAGTCCAGCGCAACACCAGGAGTAAGATGAAAGTTGTACATCTGGACAGATTGGCGAAATATCATGGGCGCGAAGTTGATCGGGACGATCAACCTTAAGAGGACGGCAGTGTTACGATAACGTTAAACGCTGTTGCTAGAATAGGCGTCCGCCAGGCTGTCAAGAATTTGATGTCGAATATCCTGGAATCTAGCGAATTATTCTACTATAATCGAGAAATAGGATTATCGTGCGTGTTCTAGATTTTACAGGAATAGATTTAGGGATATATAAAAGGCCGCTCTTGCTTTGTAAGTTTAAGTTTCAGTTCGACTGTGATACGATTTAAATAGTGATTGTAAAGAGTTTAATTGTTGAGTTAGTTATTAAAGTAATTAGTGTCAGAGTGTATTGTTACGTGGAATAAATTATTGCTGTGTTAATTGGACTTTGATTTTTGGAATAAACGAAACGAACAACGAACCCAAGAGTTGTGTCAGGCAATCCAAAGCCGTGACAATACCATACATTTTTGAATTTTGTCCATTGAGTGCAACACTCTGTGACGGAGCAGCTCTTGTCCATTTTATTGCTCCTCGTAATAGCAAAACATTTCAAGAGTATTTTGAATTAGAGCTAAAACCTTACGTTGAAAAAGATGTCGCAAAAATGGGAGCTAAGTGCATCGACCTTGTTTGGGATAATATTACAATTAAAGGACACGGTGCAGCAAGGCTCTCAGAATCTAGTAGTATGCGGACAGTTTATACTGATGTGATAGTACTATGTATAGCTTTTTACTCATGACTTAAATCTCTTGGTATCCAAAATCTATGGGTTCTCTTTGGATCAGGTTTAAAGAGACGATATATGTTAGTACACCTTAGAGCAGGCAAGTCGCTCTCCCCTCTAATCTACAAAATACCATTAATATGGCGGTTTTACACCAAACCGACGGTTTTTAAAAACAAAAACTCAACTATTTTTAACGATAAAATTGTTCAAACTAAACAGACAAAAATTAGCTGCTGTTGAGTTTTTGTTTTTTGTCGTTTACATCAGAGAAACAGTTGATGAAAATAATAAATAACCTTGACGCACCTACATAAACACAAAACACACAGCTCCTCAACTCAAGTTGATAACACAGCCACACAGCCGTTTACACCAAGCCGACTGAGTTGCAATAAACGCAGCAACTCTTTGAAGTTACCGACATCGATCGGAAAACGAAAAACTAAACAGCAACTGTCGAGTTGCCGAAAAATCTTTAGAAAATCTGGAAAAAGTTGCGTTTTTGTTTTTTTTTTCAACTCGAATTGGTGCTTTGTCGGTTTGGTGTAAATCCGCTTCTTAAATAAATTCACATCTTAGATATTCTTGGCGATATATAAGGCTAGTGCTCTTCCGGGGTTACATGCTTTTACAGGGTGTGATACAGTGTCTTTCTTTTCTTACAAAAAAAAAAGTCTGCCTGCAAAACATGGAATTCTCAAAGCAATAATGCAATAACTAAAGCATTTAAAGCGATTTCATGCCCACTGCCTTCCATTCCGGAAAATGTCATAAAAAACCTTGGCATGGGGCTGTCATGAAAAGGGCACAATGTGGACACCTCTATGGTCTGTTCTTTCAAGTATTTGCGAGCCGTGTCAAGAGCTAACTAGATGCTCTTGTAAAATAGGATGCAGCAGTAATCGCTGTAAATGCAGAAGAAGTGGCCTTCCATGTACTCGGCAATGCACTTACTGCGAAGACATGGTGCACCAACAAGATAACTGAAAAGTTAGTACTTTCAAATATTTTCATTTTAAATTGAAACCAATTCTTAGCCATTCCTATTTTGTTCTGTAGTTTGAAAAATTTGGCAGACTAGGAATATCTACTATCCTTCCAATTATTTCTATGTTCTATGCTTTCATGAACTTAGCTACTACACCATTTTGAATAATCACCCGAAATTGTGATTTTATTTTGAAATGTGCTTTTATTTTACATCATTAAACTACTAATTTGTGTTTCATTTAATTTAAATCCCATTAGTCCCATAAGAAAAAACTTAACAGTAACGCTATTTTGAAAAAATCCTCCATCTATAATATAACGCCACTCCTGATAGGGTGCTGCGGGTCAAATTAAAGTATTATATGTAAGAAAACTTTCTGCCAACGATTTGAAACGTTTTTCCGTGTGTAGTATTTCTAATCCCAAGTGAAACACCAAAAAAAACATCTAGTCGGCATACCTACATCAAACAAATAAAAGACATGAGCGTTACATATTTTTTATTTCATTGTCATCCCAATTTATATATTATTGGCTGTTCCCCGGCGCTGTCACCCACCGTTTAATTTGAAAGAAATCGGTTTATTGGAATTTTTGTAAGATTTTTTCAAATTATTTTGTAATATGGCTGATACTTTTGGCCATTTCATAAACTGTTGTTTTGCATTTTGGCGAATTTCACTATCAGCCACAATATAATATAAAAGTGAGGTTATTTGTTTGCCGACAATTGACTATTCCAGGTCACGTGACTTTGACAGTTCCGCCATATTTGCTGAGGGGCAGACAAAGCCTATAGATCATTATTGTTTACACTGTTTTTTGAGTTTGTGCTTCGGAATTTTTGCGTTTTTTGATTCGTTCAATAAATTTCAAGTTGTTTTTAGTTTTTGTGAATGAATGGAATGAATGAATGAATCTTTATTTACAGACATGCCATTTTACATTTCAATTTAACAATAGTAAACAATTTATTAACGAAAATAATGCTTAACAATCTAATTGTTTAAAAGATAAAAAGTTTTATATTGACAACCTTACAAATAAATTTTAACAAAATAAATTTGTGGTAAAATGACTCCTCGAACTCTGACTGTTCTTCTGACTAATCCACAGATCTGGCATGTAGCTTACTGGCATTCTGGGCTTTTATCAATTATTGTAGTATATCCTAAATTTTTACTGGGGACCCAATCCGGATTGTTTGTATCCTCAAATTCTGCTGGACTACTTAATAGGTATTAAAAAGTTACCTACTTGTAGAAACTTAAACAAATTTTTTGATATACCTAGATGACGTGTTTTTGTATTTTACCAACAACAAGACAGTCATAAAACTTACCATTAACAAAATGTTTCGAATAAATTCGAGCATTTTCCAACAACGTTTCAGTCAAATCTCCCCTTTTGAGGCATCTAATCCACATACTTACCTACTCCGTTGTTTTTTTGATAACTCGTTTATGCGATCCCCTCGATTTTTAAATGCTGCTGGAATCCTAAAAAACCACACTTTATCCGTTTCAGCTCTATTGGAGCACCCAAGAACGCTACAAAACGATGGCATCTCCACAAAATAATAGTTCAAAAATTCTCGGTTTGCATTAAAAATAACACCAAATCAGGTTATGTTTGGCTTGTGTCTGCCCCTCAGTTAAAATGGCTGATCGGTTATGACGTCACCCTGGAATGGTCAATAAACTTCTTTCATGGTTGCATTTTTCAAACTAGTTGAGAAATATTATTAGTATGTTTGTTTAGTTATTTTTGTATTTCTTTTTACCTGTGGAAAAAAATCTTTTTTTTTATAATCATTTATGCAGGTAACTCATAAATTTGAGATAAGCAGGGCATAACTGCCCGGTGGGGCTTAGATCGACTATTGCTTTTACCTCACCCCCTGTTTTTTTTTCCTCCGCGAATTCCGCCGACATGCATAACAACAGGTATGTATATATTCCTGTTTAAGAATATGAGCGGCCAGTTTATAAAATGGCTAAAAGCACTAGCTATATTACAAAATAATGCAAAATAAACAATTATTTTACAATGTGGCCGCGTTTCATAAAGTGGCTAGCTGTTTTATAAAATGGCGATATTAACAATGTGGCTACGACATATACATATAAGTATATACGCAAACTCTTTAGCAGCTTTATTATATTTGCATTTTTATATTTTTTAATAAAATATTTCAATTGAAATAATACAGTTACGTCGGCTAAATGCGCCAACTTAAATTAATGTGGCAACGTTGTTTCATGTTCATGTCAAAAAAAAAGTTCAAAAGTTGGGTTATGTATATGGATGAGTTTTTATACCGGGTGCCCACGAGATTACTTTCCGGCTGCCATTTTTTTATTTGTTCATCGATATCAATGAAACTTGGTAGGCTTGATATTCTAACGAAACGCCATTTTTGTGCATCCACGACAAGTTTTCCTGACTTCCGGTTTTACCGGAAATTACCAAAACTTTTTATTTCCAAATGGCACACCCTGTATATTTTATGTTTTTTCGATTCTACAGATCGTTTTACGTCCTAGTGTACCACTTTTAAATCGAGTTTTGTCCAAATTTCGTTTTCAAATTAAATTTTAAGTAGAAAAAAAAAACCTACATAATAAATCAAAAATTTTTAAACGAAAATAAAGAAAAATGTCGTAGTGTATTATATCGTTGGATTGGCCTTAAAATACTGCATTTAGTTATGTTGTGAAAGCGATATGTTTCTATTCTAGTTTCTGAGCTAGGGCAAAAATACTAAAATAATGAAGTTTACAGCCCTCTATCAAAAAAGTTTACAATGATAAATTGAGTTTGTATTTTTCTGAAATTAAGTAAAGTATGTAGAGTCATTTTAGGATGATCATGGCACTCTAGTTAAAAAATTTAACTTTAATTAAAAAACAAAATTTAGAAAAAATTTCATTCAAAAGTGGTGCATTAGGACGTAAAACGATCGGTAGAATCCGAAAAACAAAAAATATACAGGGTGTGCCATTTAAAAATCAAAAGTTCCGGCCATTTCCGGTGAAACCGGAAGTCAGGAAAACTTGTCATAAATGCATAAAAATGGCGTTTGGTTAGAATATCAACCATACCAAGTTTCGTTGATATATAAATAAAAAAATGGCAGCCGGAAAGTGATCTCGTGGGCACCCGGTATAATTAATTAAAAATTAATATTTTTTTCCAATACTGGTCTATTTTATGAAAAGAAAGTGTCTGATGTGTGTACAAAATTTCATGATAGTTTACTGAGAAAAGCGTAACAAACAGCCAAACAAACAAACTCACTTCGTTGACCAGTCAGAAACAACTACTCCGAGAGCAAATACCCCTACCGGCGTTGAATTACACTGTTTGGTCTGAGCTTTCGTTGGCATGAAAATTGTTAGATAAGAAAGTTTTTTCAGGTAGTGACCAGCGTGAAATCAGAGACACAAGAATCCCTGTTTGGGAATCGGCCCACTGAGTAGTGGACTCAGACTTCCCGTGCCAGTCCTTGACGCGTTTCGTCCTTGTTAGGACTCATCAGAAGGACATAGGCTGAAGCTCTCTGTCCAAGCAAAATTGAACTTCTTTGACCAGTCAGAAACAACTACTCCGAGCGAGGGCAAATACCCCTACCGGCGTTGAATTACACTGATTGGTCTGAGCTTTCGTTGGCATGAAAATTGTTAGATACGAAAGTTTTTTCCGATAATGACCAACATGAAATCAGAGACACAAGAGTCCCTGAGTCCCTGGTCTGAGCTTTCGTTGGCAAAGCTCAGACCAATCAGACTGGTCAACAAAGTTCAATTTTGCTTGGACAGGGAGCTTCAGCCTATGTCCTTCTGATGAGTCCTAACAAGGACGAAACGCGTCAAGGACTGGCACGGGAAGTCTGAGTCCACTACTCAGTGGGCCGATTCCCAAACAGGGACTCTTGTGTCTTTGATTTCACGTTGGTCATTACCTGAAAAAACTTTCTTATCTAACAATTTTCATGCCAACGAAAGCTCAGACCAATCAGTGTAATTCAACGCCGGTAGGGGTATTTGCCCTCGGAGAAGTTGTTTCTGACTGGTCAGCGAAGTTCAATTTTGCTTGGACAGGGAGCTTCAGCCTATGTCCTTCTGATGAGTCCTAACAAGGACGAAACGCGTCAAGGACTGGCACGGGAAGTCTGAGCCCACTACTCAGTAGTGGGCCGATTCCCAAACAGGAACTCTTGTGCCTCTGATTTCACGTTGGTCATTACCTGAAAAAACTTTATCATCTAACAAACATACTCACATTCGCATTTATAATATTAGTTAGGATTTGCTGTTTTATTCCGCGTATTATTTAGCTGTGTTGTTTCATATTGATTATCACCATTTAAGGAAATAAAAATTATGTGACGCCCATGTCCTATATTTGTTTGATGTAGGCCTGGATTTTTTTTAATGCTCCAATTCGGATTAAAAATACTATACCTTGTTTATTTAGCATTTGAGGTATAAGTAAGAGTAAGCATAATAAATATTTCTATCTAATTAACCTTAACTAAAATTTAATTGAGATTAAATTAAATTAAAACTAACCCAAACTGTCAATCATGAAGTTTCAAAGAACATACACAACCCTTAATATGCACATAGGTATATTTTTCTTAGATATTCTTTCAATATTAGTTAGAAGTGGGTTTTTCTTTTTTAGATTAAGTACCTACTGAATTCTGAAGTTATCCATTATCCACTTATCAATACATTTTTCGACTTCATGAAATGGTCTTGACTTCAGTTCTTGAGGCAGGGAGTCCCAAAACTAGCAATAAATTGGTTTTTTGGACATTTAAAGTAAGTACGCTATTACCAAGCCAACTTTTAATTTTTTGCCCTGCTATTTCTAGAGGACTGTGCCCGGTGGCAAACCGATCTCCACTTCCAGCCTTTCACTTTTCTCTTCTGCTATATTGACAATTGACTTATTGTATTCTTTTGCTCAGTAGTCAGCAGCTTCTAGAATTGGGAACGATGGTCTTATCCAAAGATCACTGAACCCCCCCCCCCTCTTCAATGGCCCCTTGGAAGAATCGTCAAGTTACATCCAGGCCCTGCTAGCATTACTCGGGTTGTGACTAGAGATGCCACGAATATCCGGCTACTATTCGGTATTCGGCCATTTTTTTTTGTATTCGGTATTCGGTCGAATAGTATTATCCGGCCGAATATTTGGCCGAATACCGAAAGCTGAATAATGAAAAAAAACGCACATATTACTCAAAAATGTATCTATTTAATAACAAGTCACAATGAATCTAATACTTAAAATCTATTAAATAGGCGACTTTTTATTAATTACTGGTGCTGTTTTGATAACTTTTGCTAAAGATAAACTACTAAACAGTAGTATAAGTAATAACGTGCGATCAAAAGAATATAATAATATAATATAATGCGTAAAATTGCGTATTGTGACTATATATTCTCAAGTGAACCAAATTCCGTCGTTACCGGAGGCGACGCGATAAGAATGAGACAGGTCTTAGGGGTCGTATTTTCGAATATTCTCGCATACGAAATTTAATACGATTTCGAATGCTCCCCAATTAATTTACATTGCTGTCAGTCAAATTTCGTGTACGAAGTGTACTCGAAAATACGACCCCAACAACCTGTTGATAACGCACAAAACCCACAGATCTTCCGCCAATTATTCGGCGGCAGAATATTCGGCGCTACAGACGAGAGCGTGGCCGAATATTCGGTATTCGGTATTCGGCCAAATCACTATTCGTGACATCTCTATAGTGGTGACAGTAAAGGTTCGCGGAGTTGAATCAAAAAGAGCTATCAATCGTATTTGTGCAATACCTGTTGAATCTTGAAGAAGACGGTACACTTGAAAGCATTGTTTTGAACTTCCTAAGTTGAAGGATCTGGTAACAATGACGACACTACTCGACGAATTGACATGAAAGTTTTCAATTTCAGTGGTACCTCTTCAAAAATTTTGGGGAAGAGGTTACAAACCCTATTTTTATTAAGTTTTTTGATATTTTAAACCCTTCAGCCCGTACTGATTTCGAAGCTAGTTCAAGGGATAATCACAGAACACTAAGTCGATCCCTGCTAAAAGATGCTAGAGGTATCGCATCCATAATCTCGAGAGAGAGAAAGGTTGAAAACCTTATTTTTCTTGAGTTTTTTGATATTTTCTACCCTTCATCCCCTACTGATTTCGAGACTAACTCAAGGGATTATTCAAGAACCCTTTATATTACGTCCTTACTGAGAGATGGTACTGGTATCCTATCCAAAATCTCTAGAAAAACGATCAGAACATTATTTTTATGGTTTCAATATTCTCAACCTTTCATCCCCTACCGATTTCGAGACCGATTGAACGGATCAGGTACCTATTCTAGAACAGTTTATTGAGTCCCTACTGGAAGGTGGTACTATTACCCTATCCAAAATCACTAACAAAAAACGATAAAAGAACTTACATATTTCTATTTCGATATTTTAACCTTTACCCCCTATCCATTTTGGGAGCCGAACTGCGGCAGTATTCTACCCCCTTACCCTAAATAAAGTCCTTGTTAAAACATGGTAGCGGTGCCTTTCCCTAAATCTGGGAAAAATGGATAAAAACCCGTCCCTGCACAACCCTTCACCCCCTACGGATTACGAATCCAATTCAAGGGATTATTCTTGAACTATTTGTTAAGTCCTTGCTAATAGATGGTAGTTCCCTGCCGGCTCCGGAACCAATTTCACGAATTATTCTAGAACACTTTATTAATTCCCTGCTAAAATATGGTAGTGGTACACCTCATCGAAAAAAAAAATCAAAAACGATAAAAACCCTATTTTTATTGATTTTTGATATTTTCAACCTTTCATCTCCTTACCCTACCGATTTTTAACCAATTTGAAGCACTAAGTATTCTGAAACAATTTACTGAGCCCTTCTAAATGGTGCCTTATTCAAAATCTCGAGAAAGGACGAAAACCCTTTTCATGATGATTCTTCTGATATTTTCAACTCTTCATCTCCTACCGAATTCAAAACCAATTTCAGGCAATATTTTAAAACACCCTATTAAGACCTTGTTGAATAATAGTAGGGTATTCTATCCAACATCTCGGGAAAGTAATAACAACCTTGCTTCTTGAACAAAAGTCAACTTGAAATACGCGTCGCGTTTACAAGAGCTTGGCGGGAGCCACGAAACAATTTATATATGCGTTGCCATTTTCGCATTTTCATGTTTGGACTGGAATAAGTCCACGCCACCACACCACAGTTGTTCACCTAAAAAAAAAACATCACCTTTACAGCTTCAGCCACGGGTTTTTTTTTCTTTTGGTCCGGTCCTGTATTCTGTCTTGTGGGTTTGTTCTGGTTCCAAGTACTTCCTGGTGGTTCAGCTCAGTAGGTACCGTATTTCCCTATACGCAAATTACGCACAGGCGTAAGGCGGCAAATCTGGAGAGGCGGCAACATTTTAAAAAATAATCAGGAAAAGACGAAAAATATTCAGAAAATGAAAGCCGAAGATCAAACGCGAAACGCGGTTCTGTTTCCCGGTTGGATCATTATTTAATTTTTGATAAATTCGAATAATACAGGGTGTCCCAGCCGAGAGTGACCCATTTTAAATGCTTATAACTTTTGAACCAGGTGTGCTAGCTACCTGCGGCTTGCGCCATTCGATTTCTCTTGAGCTAAAGTTTTTTTAGTAGGTTGCTAATTTTTTTTCCTCTTATACAGGGCGAGAAAAAAAATATTTTTTTTTTCAACATCAGAATTCTCGACTATTTTCAATAGAACGCCCTGTATATCACAACGTCAAAAAAAAGAGTCATGCTTAAGGTATCCATGTACTAATAAACATCATCCTTTAAACTTGAAGTTCAGCCGTAAAAAATTAAAATCAAAATCCTGGTATTTTTTTAAGCATATTTACAAAGGTTGGAAATTATGTTTGCTTACTAAAAAATTAATAAAAACTGCATAAAACTATAAAAAATACTGTATATGTCAGCCATTATGTTCCACCAATGGATCAGTAAATGGTTGAATAAATTGTGTAACATTCCATTTCCTGGGGAATCGCTTCAAGGACATTACGAATGTTTCACTTAATCTTCCAGACTATTTGGCAAAGGATTACAGGATCTCTCTTTGACATAATTCCAGAGAAAAAAGTCTAGAACTGACAAGTCAGGAGAGTGAGGTGTCTATTCTATAGGACCAGCTCTCCCTATATACCTATCTTTTCCCAAATATCATATCTAGTGATTCCCTTGCTATTAAAAAATAAAGCCGCCGGGATACATCTATCATGCATTCTTCTGATCTGACTCCGATCATACAATCAAGGTCCTTATTCTTGGAACAGGGGAGCAGCGGAACACTCGTCCTCCTGGGAATGCTGCTCCCTGTTCCAAGAATAAGGATCCTGCTTGTATGATCGGAGTCGGATCGGAAGAATGCATGATAGATGTGTCCCGGGCTTAATGAGTGTCAGGCACCATCCTGCTGAGAATAGATATCGTTCAAGAGACCCTCAATTGTGGATAAAAGAAATTTCCCAACATTTCAGTGTATACAGTTCCTATTAGGTTTGTTCGGACTTAGTTCAGAATCATTTCTGAATTGAACGGTGCTTGCGCATTTGTTCATATCGAACATAAATAAACAAATGCGCATGCGCAGCTCAATTTAGAACTGATTCGGAACTAAGTCCGAACAATCAACAAACCTATTATTGTTGCTTCATTAATGAAAAATGGTCCATATTTTTTTCTCAACAGAGATTGCATACCAAACTGTTGATATTTACAAAATTGTTTGCCATACCTATAGTGATAGCAAGTACTTACAACATGAAGTTGCATGATAATGCTTTTGCAAAAATACCAGGATTTCGATTTCAATTTTTTACGGCTAAAACTTCAAGTTTAAAGGACGATGTTTGTTGGTACATGGATACCTGAAACATGACTCTTTTTTTTGACGTTGTGATATACAGGGCGCTCCATTAAAAATAGTGGAGAATTTCGATGTTGAGAAACGGATTTTTTTTTACTCGCCCTGTATAGGAGGCAAAGAAATTTGCAACTTACTAAAAAAAACTTTAGGCCAAGATAAGTAGAATGGCGCAAACCGCAGTTAACTAGCACACCTGGTTTAAAAGTTATAAGCATTTAAAGTGGGTCGCTCTCGGCTGGGACACCCTGTACAAATACCAAAGCACAAAGAACAGATAACTACCAAAAAAATAATCGTAAGGCCTGTAAACGCTAATTTCAAAAATAAAAAGTGCCTATAGAAAAAAATTTATCGAACAAAAGAACACAGATCATAATAATGGTAGGTGGTAGACGCTTTTTACTCATTGGGCGTCGACCGGTGAGATACCACCATGCCAGAATTGAGTAGCGCTAAGTGGTATCACCACGTTCCGCTACTGCGCTGGCAGTCCGGTTCCAACAATGAGTAACAGATAGCATGATGGCGCCTCCAGGATCAAAATATTCCGGAGGTAAAATACCCGACCACTCGGATCTCCGGGCGTCGGGTGATCCTGGGGGTCCTTCATGCAAAGATATAAAGAGAAGATCAAAAACTCAACTCAGAATTGATTTTAGCAATATAAGAGGAATAAGTACAAATATGAATTCAGTTCACCAACATCTTGAAGAACAAAGACCTGACATCCTTGTTCTCACTGAAACTAAAATCAGTTCTGCAACACCTATTGTGAACTATCTTTATCCCGGCTATGACCTACACCACCGATTTCGACATAATTTTGGGATCTGTGTGTACATTAAAAATGACCTTTCATGTCATCGAGAGGAGAAGCTAGAACCAGCGAACCTTGATATCATATGGCTAAAATTCACCTCAAAGTCATCGACCAAGTTTATCTGCTGCCTCTACCGACCGCCAAGTAACACCGATTACCAAAACTTTTTCACGACATTATCCGAAAGCTGTGATAGTATACAGTCAAACTATCCACAGGCGGAAATTGTCTTTTTAGGCGATTTCAACGTCCACAATATACCCTGGCTGAAACACCACAACAAAACAGATAACGAAGGCAGAGAAGCAGAAGCTTTTGCCATAAGTTGTGGTCTAACGCAGCTTGTCGATGAACCTACCCGTATCTCAGAAAGGGGCGAATTTGCAGCGCTTTTAGACTTGTTCCTAACCACCAATCCTGACTCGTACACAATTCAAGTAGATGCTCCACTTGGTTCGTCCGATCATAAACTTATAATAACAAAGTGCGAAATGCTCATCCCACCAAGCCTACAACCACTTCCTCGTAAAATGTGGCACTATAAATCGGCAAAATGGAATGACCTAAAACAGTATTACCTGGATTTTCCATGGCAAGAGGTTTGCTTTAATACAGCTGATCCCACTATATGCTGTAATGAAATAACACAAGTAATCTTATCTGGAATGGACGCATATATCCCACATACAACTAAACGTAGAGCTAATGCAAAACCTTGGTTCAACAGCCAGTGTCAAACGGCTGTACAGAAAAAAAACACAGAGCATATAACCTTTGGAAACGACAACAAACCGCTCAAAACCACACAGAATTTATAGAAGCCAGAAATAGTTGCAAAATTACTTTGACTCCGCTAAAGAAACATACAATCAAAGAATAAAAAACAGGTTGCTGAATTGTCCAAGTAGTTCTAGGTCTTTTTGGTCTCATGCAAAAGCTGTTGGATCTAACTTCACCAAGTCATCCATACCACCACTTACAGATAAAAATAATCACTTAGCCACAACATCAGAGGAAAAAGCCAATATGCTTGCCCAAATGTTTTCCTCCAACTCCAACCTAATAGTGCCAAACGGAAAAACTCCACCGTTCATTGAAAGGGTTTCCCATAGTATGCCAGAGGTACCCTTTTGTCACAGAGAAATACGAAAATCCCTAATAAAGCTGGATACAAACAAAGCAATGGGTCCGGATGGCATTCCCGCAATAGTACTCAAAAATTGCGCCAACGAACTCACCCCAACTTTCGCAAAATTATTCAATTTGTCTTACAGGCGAGGAGTATATCCATCATCATGGAAGTCTGCCGCAGTACAACCCATTCCAAAGAAAGGAAAAAAGACAGATCCGTTAAACTATAGACCAATTGCTCTACTTCCGGTGATATCAAAAGTAATGGAAAGAGTTGAGAACAATCACCTAACCAAGTACTTGGAAAAGTACAAAATTATCAACGATAAGCAATACGGATTTCGAAAATATAGGTCAACTGGCGATTTACTTACATACGTCACTCACTTATGGCAAAAAGCGATTGAGTTGCGGGGTGAAACAAGAACAATTGCCTTAGATATATCTAAAGCATTCGACAAAGTTTGGCATGAAAATCTGCTCAACAAGCTCAAAGCAATGGGATTATCGCCGAAACTTTGCACTTGGTTTGAAAGTTACCTAAAGGACAGATCCATTTATGTTGCACTCGATGGCCAGAACTCCAACTCTTACCAAATAAATGCTGGTGTGCCACAGGGAGCAATCCTTTCGCCAACTCTTTTTCTGATTTACATAAATGACCTCATAGATAAAACAGTAAATCCACTTTATTGCTTTGCAGACGATGGCAATGTAGTCTCCTCACTCATACCACACACAGGTCCTTCCGCACGTGAATTCCATCATCTTAGACTAACTCAAATATCGCAGATAAATAACGACCTGGAGATAATAGAGGACTGGGGTAACAAAAACCTTGTACAGTTCAACGCGCAGAAAACCCAAGCAGCTCTGTTTTCAAAAAAGACCAGCACCGGTGAGCCAAACATCATGCTATCTGGAAGTGCTGTCACATTACAGAGTCAGTTGAACATCTTGGGGGTTACTGCAGAGACCAACATGTCTTGGCACAGTCACGTGGCAGATATTGCTAAAAGGGCCTCCCAAAAGCTGGGGGTGCTATTTCGTACAAGACATCTGTACACACCAAGCCAATTGCTGACACTCTACAAAGCCCAGATTCGACCAACTATGGAGTACTGCTCACATATATGGAGTGCAGCACCCAAACATACCTTAATGCTTTTGAATACCGTGCAAAAACGAGCTATCAAGCTGATCAATGACCCCGCACTTACTCGTAACTTGGATGGTCTCGAACATCGCAGATCTGTGGGCGATTTATCTCTCTTCTACAGGTACTATCACGGAAAATGCTCTAAAGAGTTGGCACGTATGATTCCACCGAGAGTAGCACCTACCAGGCGAACCCATCAAACAGACGGTAACCATGAATTTACTGTCAAACTAGAGGCACCAAGAACCTCATTATATCAGAATTCATATCTCTGGAGAACAGCATCCCTGTGGAATAAACTCCCTGCGACGGTTTTCCCTGCAGGTTACAACCTGAACCGTTTCAAGACCAACATACACCGACATTTCCGCGCACTTGCCGCTTCTCGAGCGTGGTAGGAGATTTCCTTGCGAGTGCGCATATCCGTAAAAAAAAAAAAGATAATAATGTGTACCAAGTGTAATAAAATGTCGGTAGTACAATCAACGGTAGTACAAGGCTCAAAATAAACGTTCTTGGGCGTGGCACCCGGAGTGGTTTTCATTTAATCCTGGCGTCCCTTATAAGTTTGCCCCTATCGCCCCCAAAAGGCTAGCTACGCATACGCCACTGTTTGTGTCCTGTATCTTTTTGGCCCCCCAGTTTTCTGACGCACGCGCAGCCCCTGCCCACATGAAGGCGACCTTTTTAAACAGGTGTAGGCCGGAAAATTGGTAAATCCGGCACTCTTGAAGCCTGTTGTAGAATTTCACAAAACTCAATCACACTGATCAAAGTAACAGAAATTTGTTTTATTTGTTTTGGTAACTTTTTGAAACGTCAAAAAAATTGTAGGCTAGAAATCGATGCTCAAAGTATCCTCGAGCATCGACTATTAATACAGGCCCTAGTCAAGTCCGTGTTGAAAGATTTGTTGGCGCTGTTGGCGGTACCCTATTCAAAATCTCGAGAAAAAGGATAAAAAACTTTGTTTTTTGATTTTTCCATAATATTTTCAGCCCTTTACTCCCTGCAACAAAATGGATTTGGTCGAAGTTTGGTATGGTGGAACTTAAAACCATGAAAACTGGATTTTTTTTGTTGCGGAAAACAGAAGTTTCCAACCGAAGCTCCCCAAACACACTGTTGAGATGTCATACTTTTTGTAGCGTTTCTGGTCACTGCCAGATTCCAGATTACACAATACGTGTAGTTTTAAGTAGGTACTCTATAAGACAAGTGAGAGAAACTGAATCTCAATCAATGGAACTTCACCAATTGCATACTTACCGGTTTCGACCTTATCAGCTCTCGTCAGTGCCAATATAAGCTAAAGCATACTAAATCAGAGAAAGAAGTTCACAGGTTTAAACGATAAGACAAGGATAAACATAAAGGGTGGTCGAAAAAAAAAACGAAATTTTGTTTTTGAGCTGTAATTTTTTTTGTTATTGACCGATTTCCTTTTGTTTAGGCTTGTTTGAAAGAGAAATGAACAGGCTTACGAAGCAAACTGAAACTATTGACATTTGAGAAAAATTCAAAATGGTGAACTTCTTCATAAATTACCTATAGCTTTGCATAGCGCTGGAACTTTTCTGTGACCCCTGCATAACTTTTTTTTAATAAATTCATCATTTTGCGAACATTTTGAGACCCCGACAAGAAAAATCGGTTGAAAACTAAGTGAAATATTGAAATTTTTGTAAAATCGAATTTCACCTTTTCAAATCCAAAACTAGGTAGATTTTGAAAAAGTCCGCCATTTTGAATTTTTCTCAAATTTCAAAAGTTTCACTTTGATTCGTTCGCTTGTTCAATTCTCTTTCAAACAATCCAAAACAAAAGGAAATTGGTCCACAAAAAAAAAGTTACAGCTCATAAACAAAATTCCGTGTTTTTTTTTGGACCGCCCTTTATTATAGCGCGTGGCTCCACGTCTTCGAAGCCTTATAAAGTAAAACCAAAGAAGGACCGTTCGGGTTTGATAACAATAGTTAGGTTAAATACATCTGTTTTCGTGTTTTCCGAAGAAAAATCCAGTTGTCCTGGTTTTAAATTCCACCTATATTCAAGGCTTCGAAGACAGAGAGCCACGCACTATAATAGGTTCATCCTTGTCTTGTTGTCTTATAGTTGGTATCTCCTGTAAACTTGTTTCTCTGATTTGGTATCCTTTCGCCTATGTTCTATGTTGTTTTGACGAGAGCTGATAAGCTCGAAACCGATATGCAATTCAGGGGCGGATTAAGTCTTTTTTCGCCCCTGTGCGATTTAAAATCATTTCGCCCCCTTCGAGGCCCTGGCTTATAAGTATCATTATATTTTATTTTTTCATTTGAAGATTATTTGCTTAATATAAAAAAGACAAATACTAAGAGTATTGAATTAAAAATGGCATGAGACGCACGTTGATTAGTGCCAGGTCACTTGTCTTTTCATCTGAAAGTGGGCGCTTTCTTTTAATTCAGCAATGGATCCATCTGCTGCCAGCATTATGAGACAGCTATTCGAATTTTCTATGAACTAGACAAAGATAGACTGGTCATTGATGGATCCATCGTTGAATAAAAGAAAGCGTCCAGTGTCTTCTAAGATATGTGTTTCTAAGATGCTCCTTAGGGTCGATTTCTCAATAGCGAGTCACCTCCGGGTTGGTTTTAACTCCAGGGTAAACGTGTCCAGTTACAATGTTTACCCTGGAGTTATGCTTAACCCGGGGATGACTTGCTATTGAGAAACCGGCCCTTAAGGTGGAAAAGGACCTCTCTGCTAGACGCGTTAGTCGATGCCGATGGAAGGCAAAAATGCATTCTCAGTGCTACCTTGATATTGAGAAATGTGGAGAATAGTGTTTCAGACTTTAAACTTTGTAGAAGTTCTCTCAAATTTAAGGTGCCACCGTGACCACTAGAAGTCAGAAAATACTTATATTGAACACATTCCTGAAGAAAAAATATCTTTGCGATTTTGTTTTTATTTCCTTGTCAGATAATGTCTACCCTTATTTCACGTGTTGTATCCGAATACTAATTATTATTAAAAGGGATTAATAATCCTGAAATAAACACCCAGGCATAGCATCCAGGATTAGAGAGTTTTGTAGGATTGGACTTAAAATGGATTATCTCGAATGTGGAATAAACACCTCAAATGTCGGGTTTCAGAAGTTTGTTGCTTACTTCAAGAAAAAATAACCTAAACAAACATCGATTAAAGGCTCAATGATTAAAGGCGATTAACCGGTCGGTCATAGTTGACAGGTAACCAATAAAGCAAACGTCATTTGTTAACCAATCGGTAATAAATAACGTTAAATGCATTGTTCATCTGTCAATATAACCGACTGGTTAATCGCCTTTAAATGACTCTAATAGAAACCTAAAAAGTGTATCAGCGATTGCCTTTAATGAAGTTAGACACAAAGCAATTTGCGCTTGCGCTTTTAACAAGGCTTGAGAAAGGATTAACACTAATCTTAATCCATTTAATAGTTGTGAAATAAGCAAATATGGATAAATAATCCTATCCGAATACAACGAGTGAAATAAACGTAGTCAATGTAACAATTTGTTCGAAAAATCCAAACAAGTTCCAAATTTTGTCATATTTTGTGTAGGAAGTCCGGTTTTTTTCATTTCGCTGTCTGATATTCTGATTTTTTTCCTCTTATTTTTCTTGAGGGTTTTTCAAAATGTTTCGCCCCCCTTTGACTTTTCGCCCCTGGGCGATCGCCTAGTTCCGCCTTATTGTAAATCCGCCCCTGATGCTATTAGTGAAGTACCTATCTATCCAATGATTGAAAGTCAGCGGGCCAATTCTTGAATATTCTCGCATACGAAAGTTGATTCGAATTCGAATGACAGCAGCAACGTAAATTGAATGGGGAACGTTCGAAGTCATATCAATTTTCGTATGCGAGATTTTTCACCAACGACATTTAAACTCTTACGTTCGGTTAATTGTGCTGTTAGACTGATTAACAAGTTTTTGGTATTCATCATTGACATCTAGCCGCTATCGTGGGCGGATAAATTCTGTCAGTGTCAGGGCAAATTCAGACTGTTAAGCAGTTATCAGATATGTTGTGATCCTTCAGTGTTTTGCCTTGGTTAAAACTACTTTTGTTTTTGGTTTGAAACTTGTAGCTTTATTAGGTAATGGAATATAGAATGAAATTGAACTACAGCAAAAGTAAGACTTATTTTAGAGAGAGTTTTAACAAAATGTGTTACTACGACTGAAGCTGTCTTAAGACTGTCTTCTTGCTTCACTAGATCTCTTACAAATCGACCTTTACATCCCTTCTAAAACGTTTCTAAAACCTACATAATTACAACTGGAAAACCCTAAATAAATATTGGCAATAAATGACAGTCTGTTCGCCCAAAGAATGACCATTAAGGATATTTGGGAATTTTGGGGTTTATGGTGGACAAATGTTTAATTTATTTACATACAATATCTTTGGGTTCTTTAACAGAAAGTCTGGGTCATATAATAATATTGCTTTCGGCGACGGCGAGACATTATTTGGGAAAGTATTCGAGGGTCGTAAAAGGTACAATGTCATGATATTATGGAGGAATATGACAGATAGATTAGTTTTTTGAGAAGTGAGGTTGTTTCAATGACGGTTGTTTATTCTTTTTGTACTCTTGGGAGTTAAATGTCGTTAGTTTGTTAAATTTTAATTTTATAGATAATGTTATAAGTTTTTATTCTTTGGCAAAATGAACAGAATAGATGAAATTGACCTGAAGTTTTTTGGGAGTTCATTGTATGATCCATCAGATGGAGATCTTCCCAGGCCTAGAAATTTGAGGGAAACAATCATTATTTATTCACTGAATTGGATGATTTAGAGTTTCATAGAAGATTCAGAATAAACAAGAATAGCTTTCAAATGCTGGAAAACTTACGTCTTTTAAGCTGGAAGAGCAAATTCAGCAGAATCGAAAATCAATACATGGCACATTAAAGGCTCATTAAAGGCTAATTAAATGCCCTGAGGAAAAATTTAAGGCTCCGCCAATTTTCACGAAAAAGGCTGTTCTGCTAGCTTTAACTTAAGCCAGAAGAACATGACCGAAAATGTGACTAAAACAACAAAAATTGCAATTCCCCTTGCAGACACATTAAAGGCTCATTGAAGGCTCCGGAAGTACACCAATCGCAAATTTCAGGCTCAATTACTTTTTTGATTTAGTAAGTTTGGAAAAGTCTAAAAGTCTGATTAAAATTGCTATGTACCCAAACTACCCGGGTTATTGGTAAGTTTGGAATTGTCTGATTAAAATTGAAAACTAACCCAAACTTCCTCATTACAGCATCTAATTAGCCTTCGATAATTCACTAAGTTCACTGTCCGACCACACCCACGCGATGCGACTTTTCGCATTTTCACAAAAAAAAAGTAATTGTGCCTAAAATTCGCGGCGGCTTTAATGAGCATTTATTGTCTGTGCAAATGGAATTGCAATTTTCGTTGTTTTATCCACTTTTTTGCTCATGTTCTGCTGGCTTAAGCTTAAGCTAGTAGAACAGCCATTTTCGCAAAAATTCGCGGAGCCTAAAATTTCTCATTACACTATTTAATTAGCCTTTAATGTATTTACAACGACTGCACTATCGGAACAATGATTTTCACCGTCAGAGGTTTTTCCACCATGCTTGGCCGACATCACTCACGCATCCCGACTTTTCGCATGCGGCATTTTCACAAGAAAAGTAATTGAGCCTGAAATTCGCGATTGGTATTTTTCCGGAGCCTTTAATGAGCCTGTAATATCTGTGCAAGTGGAATTGCAATTTCCGTTCTTTTAGCTACTTTTTCGCTCATGGTCTGATGGCTTAAGTTAAAGCTAGCAGAATAACCATTTTCGCGAAAATTCGCGGAGCTTAAAATTTCTCATTACAGCATTTAATTAGCCTTTAATGTATTTACAACAACTGCATTATCAGAACACTGATTTCCACCGTCTGAGAGGTTTTTTCGCCTTCTCGGCCGACATCACCCATGCATCACGACTTTTCGCTATTTCACAAAAAAAGTAATTGGGCCTGAAATTTTCGATTGGTGCATTTCCGGAGCCTTTAATGAGCCTTCAATGTCTGTGCAAGTGAAATTGCAATTTTTGTTGTTTTAGCCACTTTTTAGCTGAAGTTCTGCTGGCTTAAGTTAAAGCTAGCAGAACAGTAATTTTTACGAAAATTCACGGAGCCTTAATTTTCTCATTAGGGCATTTAATTAGCCTTTAATGAGCCTTTAATGTTCCATATGTTGATTTTTGATTCTGCTGACTCTGCTCTTCCAGCGTAAGAGACATGGAAAACTTACTGAACGAAGTCTTGGAACCATTGGACGAAAGAAATACACCAATATCTAAAAGAAATCAGATTTTAATTGCAACGGGGTCTTTTCAACTGTGACCATTTCAATGTCAACGTTTCACAACTAACTGCATTGGTTTTCTTATTCCCGATTACTTTTAAAAAATATTTCTCAACCGAAGAAATTAGAATTTTCTTTTCGCGACCAGAAAAATTAGCGGCACGCTTCGTTTTTTTTTTTTCATTATGATTAATGTAAAACAAATTATCAGGATCAGGAAGTTGTTCACTTGTTTCACAGCCCAAGAAAACTTATTATTAATGGGTTTGTTCGGACTTCGTTCAGAATCAGTTCTGAAATGAACTGCGCATTTTTTTATCGATGTTCGTTCGGTATGAACAAATGCGCAAGCGCAGTTCAAATCAGAACTGATTCTGAACTAAGTCTGAACAAACCTAATAAATGAATACAATGCAAACCAGACAAATTTTGAGGTTGTTAAATGAAATGAAATTAGGCGCGGAGAAAAACTGTTCACAGAATCGGTAAATCGGAAAGAAACGGCCTGTTTGTTGTCAGAAAGACCATTTTCATTGGAGAATAGCACTTGCTTTTATCGGACTGATAAATGTCAACAGACTGACAGCTATCAGATCGCTGAAATGATTTTGGTGAATACGAGCGTGAATTGTATAATAGAGTAGAACCACAGGTATTGTGTAATCTGGCACTACAACCACATAGTATAGGAGTTCTCAACAGTGTGTTTGGAGCTGGGATAAACACTGGCATTTTCCAAAGAAAAAAATCCAGTTTTTCTGGTTTCGAACTTTATTCCCTGCTGAAAGAGGGTAGGTGCTACTTCATCCTAAATTTTGAAAAAAAGAAGGCAACCCTTATTTTCAACACTCTCAGCCCCTACTGATTTCGAAAGCAACTGAAGGAATTATTCTAGAAAACTCAATTAAGCAGGGACTTAACTGAGTTTAAGATGCTAGACTGAAAAAAAGAATCTCTTTAACGAAATGAATATGACTTTTACTCAAAAGATTTGCGCTTTTGAATAGGTCCAAGAGCGATGTTCCTTGATCGAAAGCATTACCTCTCTTTCTATAGATCGTCTAAAATTACTTCAGGCAAGATTTTATTCTCTTCGTTCAAAGCTATTACTGTCTTAGTTCAAACCCAACATGTAAGAGAGATTTTGTGGGAAGAGCCAAAATATCTCTCCAGAAGATATTTGTCTTTTGAGTCAAACTTCATGTTGCTCAGTTGAAAGATTAGGTACTTCTTTTGATTGGATTCCGATCTTCACAGAAGTTACACGTTACCTGTTTTTAGCAGTAAAAATTAATAAAATTTGTCAATTGTTTTAAGGACACTTGGTGCCATTGACAATTCTGTACCCAAATAGCAAAGTGTAGGAAGTCAATAATTTTCCTATTAGACTTTCCACCACTCAGCTATAGGCTACAAAGAATCGATTGCCAATAGCATCGAGTGTCCATCACCAAACGATAACCACACAAACACATTTCATTTTTTTAGTTGATATATTATATTATAAGCAACTTATAATTTCCGGTGAAAATCGAAATACTTATATTGGATAGTTTTTGAAAATTAAGTAACTATTGCAATTCAACTGCATTTCAATAAAAATTTCATCCCGGCCGGCCAGACTTAGATTTTTTTTTCGCACAAACGACCTATTTACGGAACAAAACTCAGAAGAGTACGGACGGCGAGGTTAGGCGAAGCCGCCCTCCGCTCTCGTCAATCGTTGACCTGATTCCTTTCCCATAATTCCCATTGCGTCGTATTTTGGTTCTGAATAACAAGATTTTCAGACAATTGGAATCAATGTTATGTCTCTCGAACTAATGGCTTCCATGTCTATAATTTCCATGGCTCTTGAGAGAACATAAATTGCACTTGGATGAAGAAAGGAACACTCAAGAGAATTTTTAGATTTTTTCAAGAGAACTATTTTACTTGAATTAGGAACATTTTTCTCCAAGCAATAGATATTCTTTTGTAAGAAAATATTTTCTCTTGTCCCTAATAATTCCTCATCAAGAGGGTTGACTACTTTGGTTCAAGACTAGCATTTTTTTCAGTGGGATGCTAGAGATAGGTATCGAGTCCAAAATCTCGTAAAAACCTTGTTTTTATTGAGTTTTTGATTTTTTTATACCCTTCACCTCCTACCAATTTTGTGAGCCAATCTGTGGCAGTATAGTCTAGAATTTTAATAACACCCTCTATCAAGTCCTTGGTGGAAGATGATGGTAGCGGTACCCTTCCCAAAATTTTGAGAAAAAGGCCCCCAATACCCTACGGATTACTTATCCAAGTTAAGGTATTATTTTTGAACTATTTGACTTTTTTGAGTTCCTGCTAAGAGATGGGAGTGTTACTTTCTCCAATCCAAAATCCTTAGGAAAAGCATAAAAAATTATTTTCAATTAGTTTTTTGATAGTTCTATCCCTCCATCCCCTACCAATTCCGAACCAATTTGAGGCAGTATTCTAGAACACTCTGTAAAGTTCCTATCGAGAGAACGCCATCCAAAAACTCGAAAAAAAAAGACAAAAAGCTTTTATAGAGTTCTCTTGATATTATCAACCCGTCATCTCTGCCGATTGAAACAATTTCCAAGAATTATTCTAAAACACTGTATTAAAGTTGCTGTTCCAAAATAGATGGTAGTGGTACATACTCGATGGAAAATTTCGGGAAAAATGATAAAAATCCTTGAGTTTTGATATTTTCAAGCTTTCATCCCCCAACCGATTTCTAAACAAAGTTGAAGCACTAGGTAGGTATTTGAAACAATTTAGGTATAGGTACTAAGCCCTTTTAAAAGATGATGGTGGTGCCTGTTTTGTATTTACTTATTGACGATAAAACTCACTATTTGATAACAACTCATTAACTTTATTATTGTTGGTTTGCATGTCTCCATGACATGTGAGGTTCGGTTAATCGTTGGCGCCCCTTCTTCCGAACGTCACATACAACACAGTGCCTTGTTCAAAAGCTCGAGAAAAATGATAAAACCCGTTTTATATTGATTTTTCTGATATTTTCAACTCTTCAACCCCTACCGATTTCAAAACCAATTTTAGGCAATATTTTAGAACACCCTACTGGTAAGACCTTGTTGAAAAATGGTAGGGTACCCTAGCCAATATCTCGAGAAAGTAATAACATCCTTTTTTTTATTTCGTCTTTTGATATTTCCAACCCTTCATTCCCTACAAATTTCGGAATCAATTTGATGCAGTATTCTAGAACACCTAGTCAATAGTCCATGTTAAAACATGTTGGCAGTACCTTATCCAAAGTCTCGAGAAAAAAAATAAAAATAAAAATAAAATCTTGTATTTATTCAGTTTTTTTATGTTTTCAATCCTTCGCCCCCTACCGATTTGGAAGCCAATTCAAGAGACTATTCTATCACTTTATTAGCACAGGTTTGGGACTTTTTTTTTTAAATTTCTTGACAGTGTGGTGGAATTCAAGAACAGGAATACTAGAAATTTTCTTCGGAAACCAAGAGTGTTTAACCGAAGCTAGAAACACACTGTTGAGAACTCATGCTATGCGTTTGTATAGTGTTCACTGCCAGATTGCCTTCAGCCCCTAAGAAACAATTTAAGGGATTATTTTACAGCTAGCACTAAAATCACTGCTAAAAGATGCTAGGGGAATTATAGGCAGTACCTACGCTAGAACACCCTCTATTAAGTCCCTGCTGAAAGATATGGTAGTGTTGCCTTCTCCAAAAACCCGAGAAAAAACATAAAACCTTATTTTCATTGAGTTTTTTGATATCCCTATCCCTTATTCATTTCCTACCGATTCCGAACCAATTTGAGGCAGTATTCTAAAACATTCTGTAAGTCTCTATCGAGAGAACCCTATCCAAAACTCAAGAAAAAAGGACAAAAACGTTTTATCAAGTTTTCTGGATATTTTCAACCCGTCATGCCTGCCGAATACTGAAGCTATTGCTACGGATTATTCTAGATCACTATTAAGTCCCTGCTAAAGGATAGTAGTGAATAGCGGTACATACAAACATTTCAGGAAAAAGGATGAAAACCCTATTTTTATTGAGTTTTGAATATTGATATTTTGAGCCTCATCCCCCCACCGAAACTTCTAAACCAATTTGAAGTACTATTCTGGAAAAATTTACCAACCCCTTCTAGTTGATGGTGGTGTCTTATCCAAAATCACGAGAAAAGGGATAAAAACCTTTTTTTATTGAGTTTTCTGATATTTTCTATCTTCCATCCCTTCCCGATTTCAAACCCATAATTTCAGGCAGTATTCTATAAAACAACCTGCAACCGGTTGATAAATACCATGCTCGTAAGGTAGGTACCTACCTCATACAAAGTCTCGGGAATGCGAATAGCAACCTCATTTTCATTTATTTTTTAATTTTTTTTTGATATTTTCAACCTTTATCCCCTACAATCAAATTACAAAATCGATTTGATGAAGTATTTTGAAAACACCTTGTCAAACTCAAGTTCCTGTTGAAAGGTTGGTGGTTCCCTATCAAAAATCTCGAGAAGATGGTTTTATCCACCTCTTATTTCTGTTAAGTTTTTTTATATTTTCAACCCTTCATCCCCTACTGATTTTAAAACCAATTTGCGGCAGTCCCTGTTAAAAGATGGTAGGGTATTCTATCCAAAATCTGGAGAAGGAGGATAAAAACCTTAATTTGACTTAGTTTTTTGATATCATCAACCCTTCATCCCCTATTGATTTCAAAACCAATTTGAGGCAGTAGGTTTATATAGGGTGTCCGACCGGAAACCACATCGATCTATACAGTGTCATTACTTAAGTGTGCAACATATGGGATTTTTTTTAAATAATAGCACAATTAAAATACAACAAGGCCAAAAGTTGGTGCATGTCTAATAATCATATAAGGTGCACTTAGAATGGTTGCAACTCAAACAGCATACAGGGTAGCTCAAAAAATATCAAAATTGTAGTAATATATACTTGAATAAAATAAAACTTTTGCACTTTAAGGAGAGTTTTTTTAATGTGGCTATTATCATTAGTAATGTTTTAACTTGTTAAAAAAAAAATGGGACATTTTAACGTTGTGTTGAATATCATTGCAACAAACATGAATTTTGTGATTCCATAAAAAATTAAAAATCTATGTTAATTTTACAAATATGCTTGAATTTGAACAAAGTTATGTAAAATTGATTTGATTTAAATTATTTTTTGAAAGTATTAGGGGCGGAAATAAAAAATAAAAAAAATATAGAAATTATAGATTTTTTTCGAAAAAAAAAAAAAATCTTAGGAGGCTATGTTTTGGTACTTAGGCATAACTTTTAATTCCAAACAACTTTTCTCTATAACATTTTGCTGAATTTTCTAAAATAAGGGTACTTTACAGTACAGCTTTGATATTGTTTGAGCTACCCTGTATGCTGTTTGACTTGCAACCATTCTAAGTGCACCTAATATGATTATCAGACATGCACCAACTTTTGGCCTTGTTTGTATTTTGGTTGTGCTATTACTGAAAAAAATTCCCATATGTTGCACACTTAAAAAATCACACTGTACATATATGAAAAACTGTATGCAGAATTTTTTTGAAAATTTGACAGTATACGGGGGGAACGCGGCTAAAATATTTTCAAGATGGTGGCACTTCCGGTTATACCGGAAATAGACGTCAACTTCCTAATTTAAATTGAGACACCCTGTATATTATTCCGTGTATAATGTCTTATACCTAAGTCTAAGCTGACTTGTTTAAGTTTTTATGTCAAAAATTACGTTTGCAGGCCCCAAAATAATTATGGATTTTTCCTATGAAAAATGTTTTGGTATTTAATTTGAGTTAGATTCCTTGTTGACAAGGACCTACTTCAACAGATTTTTTATAATATTTTGAGAACTATTAATACAGGGTGTTCAAAAAATAGGATTGAAAATAAAATTGAGAAAACTGCCGAAAATACATTTTTTCAAATGGAAACCCCCGAATTTTATAATTTTATCCTTATCTTATTCAGCATTGAAAATAAGGGTAAGTTTGTGTAATGTTGTCTATTCCGAAAATTATTAGTTTTCGAAATATTGCCAATTTAATATTTTTTTTATGGCGATTTTTCTACCGATTTCAAGTTTAGTTGTCAATGACGGCGTTTAAAAAAATAATCCGATTCTAAAGAAATGTATTAAGCTCTCATTTATTATTTGAAATTTATTATTAATAATGTCTGGCCGCTTAAATTATACAAACGAAGATTATTTAAAATTAAGTACATATATCAAAAACTTGTGACACATTTGCCATTATTATCCGAAAAAATAGAAGGCGCCATTTTTTTTTTTGCATGACTATCGATCATCCACGATGTCATGGATTATATCCTATGTATAATTGAAATAGTTATTTACCTAACAAGTGTGGAAAGTGATACTTCAGGGGCGAGTTCAGAAATAACACACCGGGTGTGAGTGCGATTTTATGGGTGTGACTGAAATGACATTTCTTAGGCGACAACTTTCGTATGAATTTCTGAACGCTTGGTGTGACCAATCGAGCATCTCCTCAAAAATTTCACCAAATCTTTTAAGATTACTTTTTTTGTTGTTCATTTTTTTAATTTGAAGAAAAAACTTTAATTCTTATTTGTGTTTTGTTTATATTTGGTGGGAATAATGAGATTATGGGAGGAATGGTTGACATTGTTGACATAAAGACACAACCACACCGCAGCCACACCAAAAAATTATGGTGTGGCCGGTGCGACACCTGGAGCGCGCCCGAAGTACTTTCTGAACGGAACAGAGTGCGCGCACTCGGTGTGTCTATAGCATTTATGAACGGCTAGTGCGTCGCACTGGTGTCACACTCACACTGAGTGTGTCATTCCTGAACTCGCCCCTGCGCATGCAACGGCGTTTGCACAAACTGACGCGCCAGCGGAGTTCGTGCAAGGCGTAAGTGTGGAAGAAATACTTAACACTCGTGTTAGGCACATTATTTTTCCTACGAACGTGCGGAAATTGACATATTATATTTTTTTGGTTTTTGGCTCTACTGCCTATAAAAGAAAGGTACAAATTATACGCTCGATATTTTATTTCGAATGCATATTACATTTTCCAGCTAATTTATCTAAATGCACGATAAGAAATTAAATATTCTATAAAAGTAATAGACGTTCGATAAAATGAATGAATGCTCGATATAAAATTTACATTGCTCGTTAAAATTATAAATATTCGATAAAAATAATAGACACTCGATAAATAAAATAATTGCTCCATAACAAATTCATATTCTTCCTAAATTATTAAATACTCGATAAAAATATATAGGCTCAATAAATGTAACAAATGATCAGAATCAAATACAAATATTTCCTATATCCTATATCAATAAATATTTGTCAAGGAATAATATAGGTTTGATTAATTTATGAGGATTGCTCAGTACCAAACTCTGATCTTTGCTTTGGGTTAGTATTGGAAACTGAGGTACTTTGGCAAGGGCGTACCCAGGATCTGAAATAGGGGGGGGCTGACCAAAAAAAAAAAAAAACAATGGATTTTGCATTTCTCTTTTTAATTACTAAATTTTGACATAACTCGCTTAATTTTTACTTCAATAACAATTTTCTTGGATTTGTCGCAAATTTATTTAAAACTTGATTTTCAAATTGCTCTCGATTTGATTTAATTAAATCACGATGCACACTCATGAGACATAATCCTGTTAACCTTTCCTCTCCCATGGTACTTCTCAACCAAGTCTTCAATCTTCGAAGAGTACTGAAGGATCGTTCTACAGTGGCCGTGGTGCATGGAATTGTGATTAAAATCAAAAGTGCCTGTTTTAGGACGGGATAAAAAACATCGGTCTCGTCGAGTTCAGTTATTTCGACGTCTTTTAGCTGGTCCTCAGTTGACTTTTTTTCCTTCCACAAATTATACCATAGGTCCATTTCCGCAGTAATATCGTCCAATTTATAAAACTGGGTAAAATATTGTGCATTTTGTTCTACTTGATTGGTTTCCATGTCGAGCATATATAATGGATGTATTTTTGTTAAGGCAAACGCTGGAGTATGTTCTTGCGAATATTTAAAGAGGCTATAATTGAATCCAGATACGGTATAATTAACGAACGCTTCCAGTAGTCACTATCACAGTCTGATGGAGGATTGTTTCTATGTATTTGCCTCTTGGTAATTCGAGGGATAGAAATTTCTATTTCCAATTCCAATGCAAAGTCTTGTGCTTTTTTAAGTACTTCATCAATAACTAGGTCGGCATCTTCACGGTTTTTCTTCAGAACGTTAAGGATTACGTTCAGATGTTCTTGCAACTTAATTAAATCCATAGTTTTTGCTTGCAAGGCATTAACAACCGGCTCCAGTAAAGCTGAATATTTTGCAATTATAGTTAGGGCAACAATTAGTGAGGGTTTGGTAACGGCGGCATGCAACTGGTACGCAGATTTTCTCGTGGCGTAGTTTCCTTTGATAGATAGTTTTTCAAGTGATTTCACAATTTCGAGGAAATTTTGTGCAAATAAGCGAATACTTTTGTATTTTTCAGACCATCTAGTCTCACACAGTCGTGATAGATTAGGAGCGGAACTTCTGCGAGTGGTGGATTCCCTGAAAAAGGTTATAACATCCTTTACGGTGCCAATAGTGTTTCTAATTTCCGGAACATTATTTGCATCATTGACAACAAGATTTATTTTATGGTTTGAGCAATGAAAAAATAATGCTCGTGTGTACTTTTTCCTTAAAATCGCTTGTACGCCACCCTCTTTGCCCGCCATCGTAGCGCAGCCATCAAAACCAAGTCCTACACAACTATGCGGTGAAAAATTATAGCTAACTAAAAAATTGTCTATTGCATTGGCAATTGCTGGGGCATCCTGTGCTGTCAGCTCCACAAAACCCACAAATTCTTCTCGGACTTTTTTTTACTTTCATCATAGAAACGCAAGCCAATGGATAGCTGCTCCTTTCCTGAAACGTCGGCTGTCTCGTCGGCTAAAACTGTGTAGAACATGGCTTTCTTTGCATCATTTATCACACTCTCCCTAATAACTTCGCCACATAAATATATGAGTTGGTTTTGTATTTTTGGTGACGTATAAACAGCATTTCTACGACACTTTTCCAGGTGATTCTTTAATTTGATGTCGCCCGACTCAACTCGCAAATTCATTAGATCGAAAAAAACTCCCTCATCTGCTTCTTTTCCTCGTAGAGGCATATCGTGTGTGCCACAGAATACTACACAGGAAATAATAGAGGCCAATATTTGCTTGTTCTCTTCGATTGTTTTTTGGTGGAAACTTTGAACTTGAATGTCCACAGGTATATTTTCGAGAAAGGCCTTTGCAGCAGCAGATGCAGATTTGTGAAAGTTATTGGTGGCATGTTTACGACAATCTTCGTGCATATTCCTAAACTTCGTAAATGGTCTGATCATAAATGAACCTAACACTCCCCTTACTGTGCCAGTAGAAGGAGGAAATAAAACACAGTGCTTACACAGAGCACACTAACCATGGTGTGTATTGATCTAACCAAGCATAATTAAATTTTCTTCGCAAATGACTGGCATCGGCTGCAAAATCGTAATTCTTGGGTGGAACCCACGGATTTTTTAACAACTCTTTTTTTCTTTCCATCGTCAGGTGAAATGTTTGTCCTACTAACGACCCAAGTCATTTTCGTGGCAACCATCATTGCTCAGATTCAGATTCAGTTTTAGATGGGCTTGGCGATGAAATTTGATCATTGTTATCATCGCTCCCGCTGCTACTGTCATGTACTTTTTTCCTCTTGAGAGTTTTAGTAGCTGCAAAACACAATAATGCCGCTATTAGTATTTTATACAGTGTGAGTGATATCCATGTTAGTGTTTTGTTTAACATGTAACATGGAAAAAAACATTATGTTTTTTTTAATTGGAATTTACAGATATTACACAAATGTCGTCGAATGTAACTTACTAACTGTAACTTACCTGTTTGAAAAAATTTCCTGATATCCATTTATCAGTGTGGAGATACCGAGATGCCCGAAATAGGTAGATTCAGCAGATTTTCCAATACGTACTGTAACG
This sequence comes from Ceutorhynchus assimilis, assembly GCA_917834065.1. Classification (NCBI taxonomy): domain Eukaryota; kingdom Metazoa; phylum Arthropoda; class Insecta; order Coleoptera; family Curculionidae; genus Ceutorhynchus; species Ceutorhynchus assimilis. Next base: position 68,781,692 of record OU892277.1, read on the forward strand.
TTTTTAGCGTGAACTTGTTCGACTACGATGTGATAAAAGCTGCCAATTAATTAAAACTATACTTTTATTAACACTTAACTAAAATTCACTCTGATTAATTTAACTAAACACACTAACTAGTTTATGTAACGCCTTGTATCTTGTATTTATTTATAAAAGTATTCTATTCTTCTACCCGGCACTGGCGAAATCTGCCCTCGCCGCCCGACATTGTTCCGCAGCACGTACGAAGCTTCGCGCTGCGTCTCGAGAATTCTCCACGCGGCCGGGAAGAGTCAGAGGCGGACTCAGGGTAATTTTCGTTACAGTACAATCTAATATAAATTTCTGGCAATGTTTACTAGTGTAACGTAACTGCTAACAACATAGCATAGACGTTTATCAACAACTAAGTAAATTATGTTTACTTGCAGTACTTGCACAAACAAATTAACATTGAATAACAAATGAAAATAATCGAATTCCGTTAGAAAAACAACACAATACAACAAATTCGCAGGGGCCAGGATCGTAATAGAAAATTCATATTTCTTTGCTAATTCCGCTAATTGCAAATCTAGTAGGCTGTGCAGTGCGCTGCGTTTGACTTACGTAGGTATATGAATATATTTTAGTAGTATTTAGTAGTATATTTTTCGGGTTTGTAATTTTTTAGTAAAACCATAGTGGTTTATTTTGATTTTTTTATTTTCTGCACTTAGCGGAGCCTTTTTATAATTTATAAAAAATTTTAGGGGGGGGCAGCTGCCCCCCCCCCCCCCCTGCCCCTCGCTGGGTACGCCCTTGTACTTTGGGCTAGTATATTGGTAAGTTTGTGTTACTGTGAGTTAATATTGGTAAGTTTGGGTTGGTATTGGTAAGTCTGGGTTACTTTGGGTTAGTATTGGCGAGTTTGAGGTACTTTGGGTTAGTATTGGTAAGTTTGGGATAATTTGGGTTAGTATTAGTAAGTTTGGGATACTTTGGGTTAGAACTGGTAAGTTTTGACTTACTTTGGGTTAGTATTGGTAAGTTTGTGTTACTTTGGGTTAGTATTGGTACGTTTTTGTTACTTAGTAAAGGTCAGAGATGTAAAGATCCTTCACAAGAATGTCATGCTTCTTCTTCATAGAAACTTCAGTTTGATCCTGAAATATTGTTCTATGATTAAAAATGTGGGCGCAAATCAGTAATTATTAATTAATTAATTTGATTTTTTGTACCCTAATATTAAAGGACTGATATTAAATAATTACTTATCTAAAACTGGATATAGTGTACTGATTAACAACGACAACCAAGCGCGACGAGCTAGATAAAATTAAAATGTTCAAGGATACTAGCATGCATTTCAAGAATGGGTTAATTTGGGTTGTTTTGCATTATTTTGTAATTCCCGATCAGGTAAGTTTACGAGGACTAGCACGCAGTACAAACACGGGTTAGTTTGCATATTTTTGATCAGGTTCGATACAGCACAGTTACTGTCGGTTTAAGTGTACAAATTTCAATAGGTAGTATACGCTTTATCATTACCTACTCAATAATGTTTTTTTGAAAAAATGGTTTGAACACTTAGCTCTTTTCTCCGTTCGAATATCTACCATATGATGCTTTTCATGTTTATTGAATTTTTATCTGCTAACCAGAGCGATTGTGATATTAAGCTGATAAGAATAGATATTATACAGGGTGTCCCACGAGGTTTTTCCCAAATGATAAATTCGGAACGCATCATCGTATGTTCCAATGCATAATTTTTTATCAATTTCTTTAACAAAGCCTTAACAAATATGACATTGCCGATTTTGTAATTTAATTTTCTAACGAAAAATGCCATAATATACCATGAGTTACATTTAAGATTCGGAAGATGACGTCACTTGACCGAAATTGAAGCAAAACTGGTGAAATTGGATGACAACGGTAGAAGCAGCACAAAAAGTTACCAAGATCCTCAAAATTTCAATTATATTGGATATCGCGTTCCGAAGTTATTACCTGGGAGAAACGTCTTGGGACACCCTGTATATTGATCTGTGTCAAAGGTTGAGAAGAGGATTCATTCAATATTTATAAAATCCAATTTATAGTTATTTGCGCCAACATTTTTCATCATAAAACAATATTTTGGGATCAAAATAAACTATCTATAAAGAAGCATGATATTTTTTTGAAGGACCTTTACTTAACTATACGTATAGTAATTTGAAGGTAATTATTTAAAATCAGTCCTTTAACTTTAAATTATAGTGAATACGACTTATCGAGCACTTAAACGGCGTTTCCACAAGCATAGTTTATTGGCGCTTGTGCACGTGCCAGTTTGCTGGCGTAATAATAGTGGCGCCAGTATCTGTTTCCACTTGATATCAAAAACTTTTAACTAGCGCAGTAGAAAAATGAAAAATGGCGTCAACTTTAATAGTTCAAGCAGGTATTAATGTTGGTGTGGATATTTTGTTTCTAGAATTATTGCAGAAGACCCGAAAAAACAATAACAAGAGACATAAACATACTGATATGGGTACGCACATGGATTTCACGCAGAAAAGCTCTAGGAGCATCAAATAATTTACTGTCTGAGTTAGCGGATGAAAACCATGAAGCATTTCCAAAGCTTCTTATTTTGCTTTTAGCAGCGCAGTGATATCAAAACCACTTAAGAACACGAGAACTCGTACAATACGTCAACATTTATCCTTATAGTCTCATCCCGTTTATTCCTGTCTTTGTAACACAAAAGTTTGTGATTCCACAAACAGGAATGCTCTTCCATATACTTTATGTGTTCAATTTTTTAGATTTACTTGACATTTACATTATTTTTCTAAAAACGATTAGTGAAAACGTTTGTATTTTTTCTGACAAACGTCACACATGGCAAACTGGCGCCAAAAAGTAGACCTCCATTCTACTTTTACTGGCGCATGAATGAGTGGCGCTAGTTAACTGGTGCCAGTTAATTTTCCGCGTTTCCACGTGCCAGAAAATTTACGCCAGTCGACTGTCGCCAATAAACTATGCATGTGGAAACGCCACTTTACATTAATTTAAAATGCAAACTTTTATTTAATAGCGGACGTGAGTTATCGAGCATTTATTTTTTTTTCTTTATCGAGCACATTTCATTAACATACCGAACATAATTTAACGTGCAAATTGTATTATTTATATTAAATATAGAGCATTCCTTATTTTTTTATCGAGCATTTTGGATTTTTTTATCGAGCATTTAGTATTGTTTTAACGTGCAAATTGCATTATTTTACCGTGCCTTAATTATGACCCTAAAAGAAATGGTCAAAAATGTGATTTTTTAATTAAGTTTAATCACGCAATAAGTTTAACAACAGAACATTAACAATTATTTTTTTATTATTATATAACTCATTAAAGATGTCGATATTGGTCCGTACAAAAAGCTAATAGCTGTCTTGAATTGAAGAGAAAAAACGGTGGAGAAATTTCGAAAAAATCTAAAATTTTTGAGAAGCATGTCATAGCGTAGAACAGGCGCTACAAGTAGTTGAGTATGCAAAATGTGAGGACCGGCAAAAATGCTCAAATTCGTATTCCTGTGATCCTAAAGAATGGGAAAGTACATCTTTCCGGCAGCTGGAGTAGTCCCTAACTTTCCTGCCATCCCCCAATGCAAAGTTATATGGAAAATATCACAATTTCAAGTCATTTCACAATAATTCCTATTGATTGTACCTTTTCAAGCACTGAAAATAAATTACCTACACTTGTTGGATATTTTTGCATTTCTGCTCCAAAATATACACAAGTAAAAAAAGAGTGCGAGATGTACAGGGTCATCCAATGACGACTGAACAGGGGCTTATTTTTGACCTTCGTTCCTGTAGTTTTGAAAAAAAATCAAAATAGCCAATTGGCATATTTTTTTCTGGAGAATTCAAAAATGGTACCAAAAAATCATTTGAACTTAAAACCAAAGAGTTACGCTATGGATGAACTGGTTTTCAAATGGAACGCCCTGTTTATTATATAATTTCTGGAAAAGTCGCATTTTTAACGTCTATTTCTTTGAAAATATTTGATATTCCTATACCTATTTTTATTTTATTTTAATGTTGTATCCTTAATAATTTTAGCTTCACCTGTTCAATACATCTGTGATGGCGACAAAATATGTCAAATTTCTTTTGACTTTGAACAAAAGGTGATTATAGGTACCTCTATCACCTACGAACCTATTAAATTGAAAAGGAAAAGCTAAAATTATTAAGCATAAAATATTGAAATAAAATAAAAACAGAGGAATATCAAATATTTTCAACAGAATAGACGTAAAAAATGCGACTTTTCCAAAAATCATACAAAAGCAGGGTGTTTCATTTGAAAAACAGTTCACCCAGGGCCTTGGTTTTTGGTTCAAATGATTAGAGAGCTTGAGAAGAAAGCCTAAGGTACAGGTACAATCAATAGGAATTATTGTAAAATTACTTGAAATTGTGATATTTTCAATATAACTTTGCATTGGGGGATGGCAGGAGAGTTAGGGACCACTCCAGCTGCCGGCAAGATGTACTTTCCCATTCTTTAGAATCACAGGAATACGACTTTGAGCATTTTTGCCGGTCCTCACATTTTGCATACTCATATCCGTCTAACTCCCCGCCGTGCGGTGGAATTTTTTTTACGCACGCTAATCGGGAAAATGGTAATTTCCGTACGCAAATCAGTGCGTGAAAACGCGTTTTCCGCACGCTCGTAGGAAAAATCACTTCTTGCAACTATTTTTTTTTTCTATAGGATGACTTTTTAGCGTTAGCCACGATTGCAATAGCAAACAATCGCAAGTGTCAACAAAAGTCAAAAAAGTGTCATAAATATTTAAAGTTCATACTTGTTACTTGTTAGTTGCAAATTTTAAATAATAATCATGCCAGGGTGCCTAAACTATACAAACGAAGATTATTTCTTATATCAAGAACATGTGATACATTTGCCCTTCGATATCCGCAAAAACAGAGACCATCACAACATGCTATTAAACAAATTATAGAAAATTTCAAGACCTTTGGATCCGTCAAGGCAATGGTGCAAAGAAATAAACCTCTCGTTAATGATGAAAATATTGAAATTGCTATTTTGGGTTATTTCGCCACATATATCCAACAATGTCTGTATGACAATAAGCTGCATTAGAGTCAGGATTATCCAAATCAACAATTCATATAATATTGCGAAAACATAAATTTCGTCCATACACATTTTCCATAGTCCAACATTTAAAAGAAACCGATTATCCACTGAAAAAAAAATCGTTCATAATATTGACGAATGGCGGTTGTTATTTTTTTGTCATTAATTAAATGAAATATTTCATCAATCCAATTAATCAGTGTTCATAGCCTAATTACTTCGTTCCTTAATGTAACGAATTTATATTCATTATTATCATGAAACCCGTGAATTTTTATTCCCCATTGTTCGAACGAACACTTTCATCAGTATAAGAAACTTTCTTTGAAGACCAATGATTCTATTCCTCGATTTTAGGAATAATCGTTCATAAACCACATTCATTGTACTGATGATTATTTCTTATCCCAAAAAGTTTGTTCATCATGCTTATGGAACTTTCTTCATTGTGTCAATGAAGTTATGCATCGAATCAATGACCAAGAGTTCATTAATTATTGAATATGTTTCATTAGCTTGACGTATGTGTTAGTGATTTATTGCACGTTTATAACTAACTTTACTCATTAATTTATTGAATTTTATAGTTTTGATATAGACCTATTCGTCATGCTAACGTATAGAATTCATTAAACACACCCGCACTCCATATTATCGACAGTATATCGTAAACTATCCGGAAATTATATTTTGTGTTGGTGTTTAATTCAACTCTTTTTGGAAGAAATTCGGAATTCAGGTATTCATTGAGTGGAATAACTTCTTCATTTATAGTGTACAGAAAACATTGCAGAACGTGAGACACTACCCGGAGCCATCTGTCAACGAAGGCAACCATTGACGCTGAAATCCAACATCTTGAAGTGTGCTAGCGCGGCGTTGGGGCGACTTCTAGACAGAGTTTGCAACAATCACGACGTCAGCGTTGAGATTAAACTTCGTGTCTACAATACAGTTGTAATACCAACACTTACATAAATACCTGCGAAACATGGACCACCTACAGAAAACACATGAAAAGCCTAGAAAAATACCACCAGCGATGCTTAAGAAGGATCCTACGGATTGAATGGCCAGACCGACGTACGAACATTAGTGTAGAGGAGGCCAACCCAACTAACTTGTAAGCCCTTATCATCAAGCACTAACTTCGCTTGACAGGTCACCTCGTTCGCATGCCCAAAACACGCCTTCCACGACAGATTCTCTACAGTCAGCTGAAAAATGGAAAACGGAATCAAGGAGGTCAACAAAAACGCTACAAATATGTTCTAAAGGAAATTTTGGCAAAGTGCCACATCGATATCAGCAACTGGGAGTCGAGGACAAATGATAGGCCCTCGTGGAGTCGAGTAGTGTGGAAGAGTGTGCGGCTCCAGAATTGGTTTATATAGCCATCAGAACACGCACAATGGACGAAGAATAGAATAGAAAATAATCATACTAGGTATCGATGAGTGCCTATGATGATGATGATTCAGCATGCCAAATAAATTTGAGGGCTTAATTTCAGTTCAGCTCGGGTTAACTTGAACCGAACCCATAATATGAATATTTTTGTTCTTGCAACTGAGCCGACCGACTAAAACCCTTTCCCCTCTTTTCTTTCCCTGGAACTGCCATCTGGCATTACTTCAGGGTGTCTGTTTTGTATTCTACTGGTTTTCTCTGTTTCTACGGTTCTCCTCCTCTTCCTTAGTCCTCATAATACTCTCCAACATGCCCCTAATGGCCTCCCAGCTTGGTTCATTTTCAAGTATGATGGTTCCTATATTTTGCCTGTTGATCTCACTTTGGCATTGCATCTCTGCTTGGCCTCTAATTGCATCAAACCTTTCGCATTCAAAGATCGTGTGGTTTGGTGTGTCCGGCTGCTTACAGAACCAACACTCATCACTTTCTTGCTTCTTAATTTTTTTTCAGGAACTTCCGAAGACTCCGTGCCCCGTCAGAGCTTGCGTGGTATAGTAGTTGACCTCTCCGAATTTTCTACTTGTCCATATGGCAATATTCTCAATAAACACCTTGGTCCACCCATCGTACTCACTCCATCTTTCCTGCCATTTTCTCATTACGGCTTCTCTCATCTCGCTCCTATGTTCCTTTCCGCGCGTGTGCAGTTCCACCCTTTCCTCTATCACCAAGTCAATGGGAATTAGTCCAGCAATAGCCTCGATCCCTATTGTTGGAACCGTCCTGTATGCCGATGAGATCATAATTGCTAGCCTCCTGTTGATGCTGGATAGGAGTTTCAGATAGTGTTTATATCTAAGCGCTTGATGCCAGGTCGGCGCTCCGTATGCAATGGCTGATATTACGGCGCTAGTCAGTGTCCGTCTTTTGCTCGCTTTCGGACCTCCCACCCTTAGCATTAGTCTGTAAAGCATCGTCATCATGCGGTTTACCTTCTCCTCTATTTTCTTAATGTGGGTTGTCATTCGCAGATTTTTATCCAGGGCGACCCCCAGATACTTCACCGAGTCCGATGTGGTGACGAGCTTTCCGCTGATGTTTATAGTGAGGTTTTGGGTTTTCCTCGGCGTAGCAAGTAAGACTGTTTCCGTTTTTTCTGCTGCTAGTTTGATTCCCATCTTATCCAGTGTTTCAGCAACCAGTCGCGTCGCGTATTGTGCCTTTGCTACCACTTGTTCAGGTTTCTTGGCTCGAATTACCATAGCCAGATCATCCGCGTATGCCACCAGTTCGATACCTTGTCCCATTCTTGTATTCAATATTTTGTTATAAAAGATATTCCACAGCGTGGGACCCAGTATGGAGCCCTGCGGTACTCCACAGGTCACTGGTATAATTTCTTCGTGCGGAGAGATGATGGTTCTGTCAGATAGATAGGATTTAATTATTCTGATTAGGTAGTTTGATATACCTCCCCCTTCAAGTGCTTGTATTATCCCGTCCCAAGGGACCGAGTTGAACGCATTTTGTACGTCTAACAGGACCATCAGGCAAATGTCTCGATGTTCGTATGCTTTTTTCCTCACCTCTTCAGTTTTCTCCTGGATTTTCGTGATTGCACTGATTGTCGATCTTCCTTTTGTGAAACCGAATTGATTTTCATGTTCTAGCCCTTTATTCTTCATCTCGTCCTGTAGCCTGTTTTTGATTAAGGCTTCCAAGGCTTTTCCTGTGTCGTCTATAAGGCATAGCGGTCTGTATGTAGTTAGCCCTTCCGGGTCTTTTTTTGGCTTTTCTATGAGGACAAGCTTGGCCTGTTTCCAAATTTTCGGGAATTCTCCCTTTTCGAGACATTTGTTGTATACGTTCAAGAACTCATGCGGGTTTGCGTTTACACACGCTGTCAAAATTTCTTTGGTAATACCATCTGGTCCTGGTGCCTTGTTTTTTTTCATTCCGTTTAGAACTGCGGATAGTTCTTCCATAAGAAAGGGTGGGGTATCGTTTGCTCCCTCGACTCCTGTTTTCTTCCTTTTTCTGGGAAAAGTTTCTCGATCTGTTTCTTTGTGGTTTCCTTCTCCGGGGAGTTTCTTTGCCTGAGCTTTAGCCTCCGTGTTATGATCTGGTATGCTTTCCCCCATATGTCGTTATCCAAATCTTTACAGAGCTGTTTCCATTTCTCTTCCATGCTTTTCCGTATAAGTTTCTTGAGTTCGTGTTTATTGCTTCTATGCTCCTCTATAAGATTGTTCATAATATATTCTTCCGTTTCAATTTGTCTTCCCGCTCTTGTTATTTTCCTTCTTGATCTTGCACATGAGGCTCGCTTCGCGGCAATTTTCTCATTCCACCAGTATACTGGGGTGTGTCCTCTTGCGTTTGTTCCTTTTTTTTTCAGATTTCTATCAGCCAGCTCTGTTATATCATTTATAAGTTTTTCTGGAGAGGTTTCAGTGTCATTAGAGAGGGTGGTTCTGCATGCAATAATGAATTTTTCCAACGCCCCGTTTTTTGTAATCCATCCTTTTTTCCCTACGTTAGTTTGTGTGTCGTTAGCTCTTTCCACTTCTATTCTAAATTTTATATAGTTGTGGTCGGTTAGGTTCTCAGTGTTTTCTTCAACCCTCCATTGCTTGATTATTTGGCAGAATTCTTCTGATGCCGCTGTAAAGTCTATGATAGAGGTTCCATTTGCGTTTCTGAAAGTAGGGATGTTACCCTCGTTTAGAATGGCTAGCCTGTTGGCCGCAATCCATTCCTGTAGTATCCTGCCTCTTGGGTTAGAGTTCTTTGATCCAATTATGCTGGTCTTTGCATTAAGGTCTCCGCCCAGCACCACCTTCTTTCTAGTACGTCTCATATAAATTTCGATGTTCTGTAATAGTTCGTTAAAATCCTCTATATGTCCGTTAGGCGAGAAATAGCACGAGATTATGGAGAACGTGTTGAGCTCCACATAGGTAAAGCCGACTCCTTTGCCACTTTTAAGTACATTATGCCGGTTGTCAATGTTTATAAAGCTATCGTAGTTTGTGTCCCCGTAATCGATACGACGGTTTCTGTTGGGCTCTTGTCCTATGACCACATCTATGTTCTCGTCAGCCATCGTTTTTGCCATCAAATCGTGTGCTAGCCTGCATCTGTTTAGGTTAATTTGTAGTACTCTTATTGAGTTCTTATTGGGTCTTATTGGGTTATGGTTGTGGTTCGCCATTGATGTGAGGCTAATAATCGGTTTCTGCATTTTCGTCGTCGATCTCTTGGAAGTTCATGGATGTTTGTCTTTTAGTCTCTTTTCTAACTTTTGATATGGCTCTTCGGAATGCTGAGCATTTACCTGAGCCTGCCCTATGGCTTTCTTGACATATGGGGCAGCTTTCGGTTTGGTCACAGCTTTTTGTAGAGTGTCCTTCCCTTCCACACTTATAGCAAAGTGTGCTCCTGTCCGGTCCTGTGCAGTGCTGCGAGATATGATCATAGGCCCAGCACCTGAAGCATCTAGGTACTTCCAGCCTTTTTTCAATGCTACATCTCGTGAGTCCTATTCTTATGTTGGGCATTTCAAGCAGTTTTTGAGCCGATTCTTTTGGTAATTCCACTGTTGCCGCCTGAGTGTTGCCACGATTTGGTCTTAGCTCGCTGATTTTGTATTCGTGTGTTAATCCTAGCTCTCCTGTGATAGCTTCCAGTACGTCTTCCTTGGTTGTTGTTGCATCCATCCCCCTAATGTGTACGATATCTTGTTTCCCTATGTTGGTAAATCCTTTTATTTTTATTTTCATACCTGTTGTGCGTTTTTCTGGTGTTCGCTTTATATCTTCTATGGCTTTCTCGTCCTTGTCTGTAGTGATTAGCACTTTTTCGTCTTTCGTTACTCTAATGGTTTTTATTATTTGGCGAGCGTCTAGGTCTTTGATGCCAGGGTTGGGACTCTGTAACGAATAGAAATATTTTCTTTATCTCTATTGACGTCTCCTCTCTATTGATTTCGGCACGACAGAAGAAGACAGCAAGTGCCATAGCGATAGGGATAACGATCTCTATCCGTTACAGAGTTCCAGCCCAGACTTCACTTCCTGTATAACCTCTTTATAGGTTTTCCCTTTTTGCTCAATGACAAGGGCGAAGCTATCTCTGTTTCTTGGCTCAGTCCGATTTATAGGCTCATTTTGCTTTCTGTTGGTGTATATCACTACTTGCGTTTTACTTCCGTGGAAAATAGTTTCTGCCAACTTCCTTAATTTAGTGTTGTACCATCTCTCTATGTGGTGTATGGCAACCCATTCATCCTCCTGAGTCTCTTCCTTTAATTTTATCATTTTATCCCATAGATCTCTGTCATTTCCTTTTTGAACAATCTTAATTATCTTCTGTATCACTGGTGACATTTGTTGTTGCGTCTTCCACTTGGTGTTTTGCTCTAAGACTGCGAATTCCTCCTCTTTGTCTGTCAGCTCTGGGTACTTCCTCCTGAACGTAGCCTGGATACTTTTTTCCATCGTCAAGTCCGAGGGTTCAACCAGTACCGTTTTTGCAGTAGTGGACTTAGTGTTTATAGGCAACTGAGCCTAGGATAATGCATTCATACGTTAAGCCAATGAATCCGCGTACATTAAATTGAAAATTCGATTCATTAAACCAATGTTATTTATACTACATTATATTGAAGAAGTTATTTCACTCAGGCAACAAATTTTATACGTCAAAATGATAGAATCCTTACTTTGCGATAATGAATTCAACCGTTAAATCAATGAACCTTTTTTTCATCTATTTAACGAACATCTTTTCATAATATTAACAAATTCGTTCACCGGCTCAATATTAATGACGAGATTCACTGGCTTAATGCACTTTTTCGTTATATATGTGTACCTTTTTTTTTCAGTGTACGAGACATTGGCAAAGAGCGCCAACAGAACGCCTTTCAGCAATTGAAGGAATCCTTATCCAAAATAACAACGCTTGGTTACTATAATCCATATAATTTTGAATCATTCTAGACATAAAGTTTGCTTATTAGCGTATAGGTGAAGGCTCTTTGAACATTTTAAATCATTTTGAAGCCAACTATCTAGACAATTTGCCACTCGCTGTTCATAGAAACTTAATTTACCAGCATGATGGAGCACCACCACATAGAGGTTTCCTCACCAACAATTTTCTTTACAATGTGTTTGACGATCGATGGATAGCAATCGATCGTCCTTTCCTTTGGCCACCTCGATCCCCAGATCTTTCGGTGCTCGATTTTTTCATTTGGGGTACAATTAAAGATCGAGTCTATATCACTCCCATAACCACTATGGAAGATTGCATCCCACTGAGCAAGAAACATCCTTGGGATGTTTTGTAATGTTTTTAAAATGAAACTCATTGAACGTTTTTCATTTAACGTAGTAAAGTCATATTTGTTACTACTTTTCAAAACGTTTTGCATATTTCCGTTTTCAGAACGTTATTTGCAATTGTATTGGTTCTGTTGTAAAGCTAACACTCCAATTACGTGAAATACATGTTTACCCTAGCAACGTTGAGAATTTAACGTTGTGTGAACAGTATATTATTTACGTTCTTGCTATACGTTTCACGAGATGACATGTTTGTGACGTTTTCTGTTTTATATTTTCGTTTCATTTCGAAATAAATATTGCAAATTCGAAACTAACTTGTTTAGTAATCTAACTTATCACTTTCATTATTTTCGAACAACGCTGCAGTTTTGTTTAGATTCAGGTTAGAGGTTAGATTAGGCCAGGCCTGCTCTGTAGAAGTCGGTGTTTCTGGATTTTTATTATGTAAAATTAGGTAAAATATAGGTTATTGTATGCTATAAAACCAATTTTAATTATTGATATCATCCTATGTGTTTCTTGAAGTGTTTTTTTTGAGTGGTACCTACTAGGTAGGTACCTATATTGTATTGTGCTCGTCTGAGATTGATATGCTAAACAAAACAGGGTGAGTCACTGAAGATGGATCACAAAATAAGTTAATTTTTCACCAAGAAGTAAATGTATGATGTATTATAGTTATTATTTCAGGTAGTGCGGTTGTGCTGGTATCATTTTTACTTTTTAAAATAAATGCCTACAAGTAGCAGGCAGAAATGGGGCCCAATTCGTAAGAAGAGGGGATTGGCCAACGTTTTCGCCAGTAATTGTCTATACATTGTTCGTGAGCTGGCCAGAAAAATTATTTCAAAATAAGGGATTTGCGAAATCGAGGTTTGATTTTGATCTAAAATATGATATGGAGCTTCCAGTACACCTAGGGCCGATACTTTTGCTCTCGATTAACGAATTTGATAGGTTGTCAAAGTTTTGCACGGGCCAAGGTCTATAAGTATGTTGTGGTTAGAGCACATTCAAATCCCTGATTATTTTTAACGGCTGTCAAATGAGAGCAAAAGTACCGGCACCTAATGTTGCCAAATGGGCCAGTAAAATATGACACAGACGAAAACTATGCTACAGAGTTAGTCACCAGAATGCAGAACGCCCACGAGTAAGCTCAGAGGAACATAGAGGCTTCTATTGATAAAAGATGCGATAAACACAACGCAAAACGGACTAGGAAAGAATTCCAAGTCGGGGATTTAGTTTATGTGAAGAATCCAGTTTTACCAGAGAGGAATTTAGCACCAAAATTCCGTTGTAAATGGTCAGGACCAAGTCGAATTACTCAACAGCTAGGACCGGTTACTTTCAAAATAAAGGAGTTGCACGGAAAGAAAGAGCAGATTTTACATGCTGAAAGACTCAAACCATGTAAAGGGTTGGAGGATAGAATGATACATCCTACACCAGATCACAAAGATAGTGAATCCGATGAAGAGGAGGACAATGAGGTTCTACCCAGAGGAGAAGACATTATAGAATTTCCACTAAACTATAGGGAAATGACAAGAGACGAGAATGAAGAAATAGTCGATCAAAATGAAAATAATGGCGTCTACGATGAAATAAGGGCGCAAGAAGAAGATGAATTTTTAGCACAGGGACACGAATTACCCGGCAGGCATAGAGAAATGGAAGAAAATATAAACCAAGAAAATGAGGAAAATTCCGAAGATAAAGAGGAAGAAGAAGAGGTCGAGGAGCAAGATCCGGAAGTACGAAAAAGTACGAGGACACGGGACATAAAGTGGCCCGCTAGATTTAAGGATTATGTAATGAAGAAGCTGTAAAATGTAGAAAAATCAGAGTATGTCTAGTCTATGTATATCTAACTAGGAATTAAGTGAAATGCATAGGGAAGGATGTTAGCTATAAAATTTAAGAATAAGAAAAATTAGAGTAGAATGTAAGGATACAAAAATTTAAAGGACGTAACTTAGGTAATTAGGGAAATAATTCTATAAAATTTGTTAGATACTTAGAAACATGCCATTAGAAAATAATAGATACCAAGAAAACGACGAACTCGTTCCGCTACCATGTATCCATGTTGAAATGGAAAGTAGGACAATGCTGTCCTAGTAATGAAACTCCGACGAGCCCGTAGGAGCAATCACGAAGACCATGGTAGCAGTAGTCAACCAAAGCCAGTAGCCACGAGGATAGTGTTGTGAAAAAGTGAAAAGTCAAAAGGGTGTAAGTGTAACGTGTACCTAGCAAACTAGCGAGACCACCCGTGGGCAGCATCAGCATCCAGATCGTAACTATCCTAGCTACGATACCTACTACTGTGAGATTGACAGCGAAACTACAGACAACCAGCCAATGAGTCGCCGGGATCCGTGGATGGCCGTAATATAAGCCCAATCAATATAGGCCTAACGAGCAACCATCGCTACAAGTAAATTTTGCTACAAGCAAGGGTAATTATTTTGTAAGATTGAAATTTGTTTTGTGTGGTTCTAGCATCAACAATTTTGAAGGAAAAATATTAAATAAATATTGTATTAATGGAGAAAATTAACAACATTTTTTTGATGCCAGGATAAAATCTAGTTTTGAGTAAAGATTTGTAAATTAATCTTTAATAGTTATTATTGTGAATGAACTTGCGAAATTACTCAAGAAAAGTTAATTTCGTAGGTATTACTTTTTGTAAAATAAAAAAAAGAACAGATATTTTTGAGAAATCTAAAATTTAGGTAAGGAAAAGTTGAACGAACTGATAAATACTCGGATAATATTATCGTCAATTTTTTAAAATTGAGAAAAGTAACCTATAAATCACAGAGGGTTCACCGACCGAACCACATTTTACGAGGCAGGTACCTAAAATTTTGGTGAAATCCTATACTTTGATGGGACATTGAATAAGATGTGTTTCGGTTTTAAAGGGCGGAGAGATGTAATGATCCGGCAAAATAGTCCCAATATTAACAATGTCTTTACTGTAAAAGTTAAATGTAATCAAATAATCAAAACTGAATTTCTTGTATTTCAAATCAGTATCAATAAATTGAGAAGGAAACAAATTAACGTTCAATATTATATTAGGTATTTCGTCATCAAGCCTGTGTCTCATCTAAAATTCCTTAATTAAAAGCAAGGCCATAATAATTGAATCGAAGATTTATGGCACACGTGTGTCGGCTTTCTTTGTGTTGCCCTCACATTCTTAAACTAAAGTTTTTGACCTCTATAAATCAGGATATTGCGACATAATTATTCGATTTTAAACAAATAAAAATGACAAAAAATTTCAAATACATTGCATCATTATTTTTTGATAATATCTAGGTCGGCCAATGGAATTGACTTATTGATAGTCGAACGACCGCCTATTGCCGATTTTGGTGGATAATTAATAACACTTTGGGGAGGAATCGAAAAATATAAAACAGGCGGTTTTAGAAGGGGAAATCAGTTGTTAGTTGAGTTCGCAGTTCAGTCCAGTTTGAGTTAAAGTCTACAGTACCTAATGAGTCAGTCCAGTTAAAAATTCGCGAAGTTGCCTCGGGAAAAGTCTTTGAAAAGTAACGGAAAATTGTGAAAGAAAGAATCTTTAGTCGTTCAAACATTATGTGCGGGCTCATCGCTCATGCGCTAATCAAAAGAATTAAATTAGATTAGTTTCATGTTTTATGGACAAAATGTAAGTACTCTATAGTGACAAGATTTATTTTGACTATAAATGATGAACACGACTTTGTGTGATTAAACTTTTATTGCCTAAAAACTTGAGTGATTTTGACTAGTAAAACTTTTGACTTCATAAATGATGAATGACTATGAATTGAATTAACTTTGGAACTTTATTGCATAAATATAATAATTCGAGTGTTTTGACTATGGAACATTATTGCATACATTTATTTGCCTTCGAGTATAATGACATTTTAATTAATTTGGCAAAGAATTAAGAGAGGAATTTATAATGCACTTAACAAGTATCGATTTTGAGTAGGAATTATTAAAGAATTTTGAATTGGATTGTCCAATTGAAGTTTAAGGACTATAGTAATGAACTAATAAGAATAAAATAAATAAATAAATAATTGTATATGTTGGCTAGGAATTCGGAACATTGGCGTATCCAGGATTTTGGTTTGGGGGGGGGGGGGGGGGGCTCTGTTAACAAAAAGTGCTGACCAAAAAAAAAAAAGCTACAAGTACTAAAGGACGAAAATAGGTCAACTAGTTTTATATCAGCCATATTTTGGAATGGTTTACTAGTTTACTAATGAGAAATAAGAGCTTCGGCATCCTCGCATTTTTGGGAAAGTGACATTGCAGGGCGACAAAAATTTTCGCATCGGGCCACTTATTTGCTTTTTTTTTGGTAAGGCGGAGAAATTTTGTTCACGGAGCACTTTCTCTCATGGGCCCTTATTCTTGAAACAGGGGAGCAGCATTTACATGAGAAGTAGCTTTTTCCGTCTGTGTTACTCATGTTATCATGTCATTGAGATAGACAAAGAAAATAGTTCTCACGAGAACGCTGGGCCCTTGGTTTCAAGTGGACCGGGTTCGATTCGATTCTCGTCTCAGGGAGTAGAGCTCCCCGAGAGAACAAATTTTTCGTCTTTATCATTCTCTTTTACTTTTCGAATACCTTGGAATGGACAAAACATGCATTCTATCGGGGAGCTCTACTCCCTGAGACGAGAATTGGGCCCCTGAGGAAGGAAGTATTCGGACATTCAGGAAGATTAAGATGAAGCACTGATTCCTTTACTGCATTAGGCGCCCGCCATAGAAAACCCTTATTATAATGAATTTCTATTTTTTTTTATACAAAAAATGTACATGTCACATAAAATACGGTGAAGAAAAAAATAGTTTACACTTGCCTTGGGGGGGTGGGCCGCAGCCCGGCAGCCCCCCCCCCTGGATACGCCTATGATCCGGTAATAGAAATTGTTCTGATTAAATAAACCATTAAATAAATGGGAAGTTTCAAAATGAAACTTGTTGTTCATAAAGAAAAATTGATAATCTCAATTGCCGAAATTTTGAATTAGGGTTTTTATTTCCCATGTAGAAATTATTGTAAGGTTTTTTATGAATAAGTTAGTAATACCTATATAAATAAACAAACAATTATTTTGATTTGGCATAAGCAGTCAGTACAGGACTCAGGAATTTTTAAGAATTTATAGATGTAGGTGAAGGGTAGTTTAATAGGAATGAATCGGAAGTGTTGAAGTGTATAAACATATAAGTTATTGAGCATAGTTTAAGTAGGGCGTTTTTCTTTTATGGATATTTCCTGGTCCGTAATAATGACATTTGAATGGATGTGAAATAATTTAAATTGGGAAAATTAGTAGTGGCTGTAAGAATTGAAAGATATTTTGCTTATTTAAATCTTTGGTTTTATGTATAATAAAATATAAGTTAGTAAACCTCAATAGTAGACCCTCCACAATTTTATAGGTAGCAGCTCCAAGGAAATAAACACCATCAATATACCGCTCGCCATTTACCAACTAACCAATTACATAGAGTACTTGGGGCGTTTTGCTACAATGTCTTGATTGTAACTAATTAATCACTTAGTTTGTTTTTTTTAAGTCCTGAATGATGATTGATGAAAAGGTGACGGAGGAAGGTGGTGATGAGATGGTTTATTCATTCGAACCAGCGCCTCATTAAGCAGAAATTCCAAAAAAATTGGTAAATTTTATCCTTTCATAAGTTAATTAAAAAAATAACAATTCTGTATTATTTGTTTTCGCGGATTACCATCAGAGGTCAGCCAGAAATCATGTAATTTTTTAATTTAATAAATAAATTAAATAAATATCAGTATTCGTTTTATTGTAAGTATGTAGGTAATTAATAAAATTTTTAACGGTAGATATAGTTTCGAAACAAAAACGTAACCCGTAACCTATTTATATAATAAAACATCATGGATTTGTTATAAAAACATCGCATAAACGAAACTATTATGGCATAGTTTCGAAACAAAAACGTAACCTAGTAACATAAATATAACGTTATCATGAGTTTCTTGAAAAAAACATATTAAAAACGAAACTATTATGGTATAGTTACGGGAAAAAAACGTTAATTTATGAACGGAACTGCGATTTTGTTATGTTTGAGGACATTTACCGAAACTATTCCATTAAGGCGCCGTACGCCGTAACAGATCCTTTTTGAATAACGTAACAATGTAACCTAAAATCAAAGATGTGACGAAATTGGGATGTTTTTTTGCTTAGTGGGATGCAGCGAGTGAGGAATGCATTCAGAAATTTAAGTCCTGAATGAATAAGAAAAGCGACCCATGACCAAGTGATTCTTCGATGCGAAAAATGTCTGGAAGTTCAAAGACGTCAGTTTGAACATTTACTGAAGAAATAATTTGTTTTTTTGATCTCTAGTTTTAGCGGTTTTTTTTTCTCTAAATTAAATATGAACTAAGAATTATAGCCTTAGCGGCTCCAAAGTTCTTGAAATTTTCTATAATTTGTTTAACAGAATATTGTAATAGTCTCTGTTTTTGCGAATATCAAATGGCAAATGTGTCACATGTTCTTGATATAGGTAGAGGAAAATGTTCCACAATGAGACATGTTCCACAATGAAACATTCGAAATAACTTTTTAAAACTGCCCCCCTATTCAGTTTAAAAAAATATAACCGTCGAACATACCTAATTGTGCATGTGCTCCTACATTTTTTTCGAAATTTAGCGAATTTTAGGCTTATTTACTGACTACCATAGCTCAAATTGGGGTAATTTTATTTTTACAGTCGATATTTCAATTGGTGATTAAATAAAAAATTTAGTGGTTTTTTGATAAATTTGAAATTCCAGAATTGTTTAGGCATGTCTAGGTTGAGATTCTGAATAAACTAGGGATGTTTAAAACAATCGATACATTTTTGCCAACTTTTTGAAAAAATATGGAAAAAGTTCTACAATGAGACACCTGGTTTTGTTCCACAATGAGACGATCTGACAACTGCTTTTTCTACCTCGTTACAGAAGATATCAGTATGGTCGAAAAAAAAACATCATGTTGATACTTTCCAAACATTAAACGGCTGGGAAAACTAAGAGACAACAGTCTCTAATACCTTTTGAAGTAAATTCAACTTCATTAAATGTGCGTTCATATTTTGAAGGGTTTTATTATATTTTTGATTTGTCGGATTAATATTTCAAGTTGCTCTACTGTTCCTTTAAAAGAATGGTTATTTTTTTTATAAATGTTTTTTTCAATATTTTTTATAGTGTTTTTTGGTGTAAAAGGACTTGTCTCACTGTGGGACATACTTGTTCCACAATGAGACAAAAATCGCGTTTTAAAAAAATTGCCCCATTTATTTTTTGAATCGGCATAATGATAATCTAATTGCGGTAAATTATGAGAAATATGTGTATTCCATGAGCATGCAACATGGAAATTACCCCACTAAGCAAAAAAACAGCCCAATTTCGTCACATCTTTGATTTTAGGTTACATTGTTCGTTATTCGAAAAGGATCTGTTACGGCGCCTTAATGGAATAGTTTCGGTAAATGTCCTCAAACGTGACAAAATCGCAGTTCCGTTTATAAATTAACGTTTTTTTTCCGTAACAATACCATAACAGTTTCGTTTTTGAGATGCTTTTTTCAAGAAACTCATGATAACGTTATATTTATGTTACTAGGTTACGTTTTTGTTTCGAAACTATGCCATAATAGTTTCGTTTATGCGATGTTTTTCAATAGGTTACGGGTTACGTTTTTGTTTCGAAACTATACCGTTGAAAATTTTATTAATTACCCACATACTTACAATAAAACGAACTGCGATATTTATTTAATTTATTTATTAAATTGAAAAATTACATGATTTCTGGCTGGCCTCTGATGATAATCCGCTAAAACAAATAATACAGAATTGTTATTTTTTTAATCAACTTTTAAAAGGATAAAATTTACCAGTTTTGGAATTTCTGCTTGATAAGGGGCTAGTTCGAATAAATAAACCATCTCATAACCACCTTCCTCCGTCACCTCTTCATCATTCAGGACTTAGAAAAAACAAACTAATTAGTTACAATCAAAACATATTTTAGATCAAAATCAAACCTCGATTTCGCATATCCCTTATTTCGAAATAATTTTTCTGACCAGCTCACGAACAATGTAACAATGTAGAGACAATTTACTGGCGAAAACGTTGGCCAATCCCCTTCTTACGAATTGGGCCCCATTCCTGCCTGCTACTTGTAGGTATTTATTTTAAAAAAGAATGATACCAGCACAACCACAATACTTAAAATAATAACTAATACATCATACATCTACTTCTTGGTGAAAAATAAACTTACTTTGTGATCCATCTTCAGCGACTCACCCTGTTTTGTTTAGCACATCAGTTTCAGAGGAGCACAATACAATATAGGTATACCTAGCCACTGAGCAAGAAACATACTTGGGATGTTTTGTAACGTTTTTAAAATGAAATTTAATGAACGATTTTTATGTAACGTAGTAAAGTCATATTTGTTACTACTTTTCAAAACGTTTTGCATATTCCTGTTTTCAGAACGTTATTTTGCAATCGTATTGGTTCTGTTGTAAAACCAACGTTCCAATAACGTGAAATAGATGTTTACCCTAGCAACGTTGAGTAGCCTTAGATATATCTAAAGCATTCGACAAAGTTTGGCATGAAAATCTGCTCAACAAGCTCAAAGCAATGGGATTATCGCCGAAACTTTGCACTTGGTTTGAAAGTTACCTAAAGGACAGATCCATTTATGTTGCACTGGATGGCCAGAACTCCAACTCTTACCAAATAAATGCTGGTGTGCCACAGGGAGCAATCCTTTCGCCAACTCTTTTTCTGATTTACATAAATGACCTCATAGATAAAACAGTAAATCCACTTTATTGCTTTGCAGACGATGGCAATGTAGTCTCCTCACTCATACCACCCACAGGTCTTTCCGCACGTGAATTCCATCATCTTAGACTAACTCAAATATCGCAGATAAATAACGACCTGGAGATAATAGAGGACTGGGGTAACAAAAACTTTTAGGTATTAAGGTTGTGCTGGTATCATTCTTACTTTTGAATATAAATACCTATACTACTCAAGTAGCAGGTAGAAATAGAGCCGAATTCTTAAGAAGAGGATTGGCCAATCTTTTCGCCAGTAAATTGTCTATACATTATACATTGTTCGTGGACTGGCCAAAAAAATTATTTCAAAATAAGGGATTTGCAAAATCGAGCATATTCTAAAAGGTTTGATTTTGATCTAAAATACTTTTTGATTGATTAATTAGTTTGTTTTTTCTAAGTCCTGACTGGTGAAGATGTGACGGGCAAAGGTGGTGATGAGATGGCTTATTCATTCGAATCAGCGCCTCAAGCAGAAATTCCGAAAAAATTGGTAAATTTTATCCTTTTAAAAGTTAATTAAAAAAATAACGATTCTGTATTATTTGTTTTAGCATCACCAGAGGTCAGCCCGAAATCATATAATTTTTTTTTTTATTATTTTTTATTGTATCTAATGCCCGATTGCATTGTCTCTCTTAACCGAGGCTTAGAGATAACTATTCCTTAAAGTGACATTTTCCCATGCAAAACTGTCAATTTAAGGGATAGTTATCGTTAAGCCTCAGCTAAGAGAGATGGTGCAATCGGGCATAAGTAACTAATAACATTTTCAACGGTATAGTTTCGAAACAAAAATGTAACCTATTGATATAATAGAACATCATGGGTTTGTTATAAAAACATCGCAAAAACGAAACTACTATAACATAGTCTCGAAACAAAAACGAAACCTAAAAACATAAATATAACGTTGTCTTGAGTTTGTTATAAGAACATCCCAAAAACGAAACTGTTATGGTATAGTTACGAGAAAAGAATGTTAATTTATAAACGTAACTGCGATTTTGTTATGTTTGAGGACTTATAACGACACTATTCCATTAAGGCGGCGTAACAGATCCTTTTTGAATAACGTAACGTGTAACCTTGAAAACAAAGATGTGACGAAACTGGGATGTTTTTTTGCTTAGTGGGTACCTAGTACCACGCAAAAAAAACACTTCAAGAAACACATAGGATGATATCAATAATTAAAATTGGTTTTAAAGTATCAAATAACCTCTATTTTACCCAATTTCACCTAATAAAAATCCAGAAACACCAACTTTTATACAGCAGGCCGGGCCTAACTAACCTCTAACCTAAATCTAAAGAAAACTGCGGCGTTGTTCGAAAATAATGAAAGTGAAAGTATGTCTTTTGGGATGTTTCAAGCATGTTGTACCTAACATTAAAAAAACGTTATATTACTAAACAAGTTAGTTTCGAATTTGCAACGTTTATTTCGAAATGAAACGAAAACATAAAACAGAAAACGTCACAAACATGTCATCTCGTGAAACGTAGCAAGAACGTAAATAATATTCTGTTCACACAACGTTGAATTCTCAACGTTGCTAGGGTAAACATGTATTTCACGTAATTGGAACGTTAGTTTTACAACAGAACCGATACAATTGCAAAATAAGGTTCTGAAAACGGGAAATATGCAAAACGGTTTGAAAAGTAGTAACAAATATGACTTTACTACGTTAAATAAAACACGTTCAATAAGTTTCATTTTAAAAACGTTATAAAACATTCCAAGGATGTTTCTTGCTCAGTGGGACAAAATTCAATCATACGTTCTGGCTATTTACCGAAACGCAATTTTTGTCTCATTGTGGAACACTTTCCCCTACCTAACTTTATCACATTCTCCATAAATAATAAATAACTATAAATAATCCTCGTTTGTATAATTTAAGCGGCCAGACATTATCATTAATCAATTTCCAATGGTAAATGAGGGCCTAATGCATTTCTTCAGCATCAGATTATTTTTGAACGCCGTCATTGACAACAGAACTTGAAATCGGTAGCTAAATCGCAAAAAAATATATTAAATTGGCAATATTTCGAAAACTAATAATTTTCGGAATAGACAACTTTGTACAAACTTACCCTTATTTTCAATGCTGAATAAGATAAAATTATAAAATTCGCGGGTTTCCATTTGAAAAAAATATATTTTCGGCAGTTTTCTCAATTTTATTTTTAATCCTTTTTTTGCACACCCTGTATTAATAGTTGTCAAAATATTATAAAAAATCTGTTGGAGTAGGTCCTTGTCAACAAGAAATCCAACTCAAATTAAATATCAAAAAAGATTTTTTATAGGAAAAATTCATAATTATTTTGGGGCCTGCAAACGTAATTTTTGACATAAAAACTTAAATATGTCAAGAATTCTTAGACTTAGGTATAAGACATTATACACGGAATCTGTCTAGAATCTTGAGTAGAATCCAAAAATGTAAAAATATAGAGGGTGTCTATTTTGAAATAAGCAAGTTGACGTCTACTTCCGGTATAACTGGAAGTGCCACCATCTTGAAAATATTTTAGCCGAGTTGCCCCCATTGACATTAGTATATTGTATTTTCAAAAAATTTCTGCATACAGTTTTTCATATATAGATCGATGTGGTTCCCGGTGGGACACCCTGTATAGGCACAATCCATCCAGGTGATAATCGGCCCGAAGAAAGAAACCAGCCTCTCACAATAATAATATCCTCAAAGAGCCCACAAGGATTTTATACAGATTGTATTTTGGTTTTATAAGTATAGGTACTCTTAAAGATTCCCAATTTTTGAATAATACCATTTACTAAACAGAGTTAGAAGCTTTTTTTCTATTCAGTTCAGGTATTTGAATAAAATAATAACAATAAAGTATATTTTTCATTTTCATTTTATTACAAAAAATATTTCTAATAATTAGTCTGTCTTTTCATATAAAAAGGAACATTGGTTGTACAAAAAAAATAACACAAATAATACTGATTTTGAATTTGAAAAACACACCCACATAAACTTAGCCTAGTTAATAAATATTCTTCCTAAATTATGATATTTCAGGATGTGCCTTTTTGAAAATAAATAAATAAGCATAAATAAATATTTTTTACAAGCTAAGAGCACACAGTTTACATGAAAGATAGTATAAATGTAAGGATGTACACGCCATGGTTAAAACATTGCCCATTGCTATCGACATATGAATCTTTCTGAAAGATCTGTGGACTTTCACATAGTGTGGACATTTGAGAAGTTTTCCGGGTTCCAGTTTTCCAATTTCAAGCCCAACTCCTGCTTCTTTTTCAATTTTAGTCTTAATGGCAATCAAAGCAAGTAGAGGAGGAGTCAAGTAGAGAAATATGACAAGTTCAGTAAGAAAGCAAAACGACATTGCAAACGCCTGTAACAAAAGAGAAAAAAGTTTAGTTTTAGTTTAGTTAGTTTAAAAAAATAGTTTATAAATAGAAGAAATATTTGAGTTTTCTTTTTTAATTTACGAAAGCGTGGAGGGGCCACATCCTACTTTTTTTTGGCATTCACACTTTTTTTACGAAATTTCGTAAAAAAAGTGTAAATTTTGTTTTTTTTGTAAAAAAAGTGTGAATTTCATAAAAAGTTTGTGAGTTCATACTTTTTTTACAAAAAAAACAAAATTCACACTTTTTTACAAAATTTCGTAAAAAAAGTGTGAATTCACTTAAAAAGTTTGTGAATTCACACTTTTTTTACAGAAAAGCAAAAATTTACACTTTTTTTACGAAATTTCGTAAAAAAAGTGTAAATAGTACCAAAAAAAAAGTAGGATGTGGCCCCTCTACGCTTTCGTATTACTTCGTATTATTATTATGAATTTGAAAATTAATGATAAGAGTGATTACCTGCACTCCATTTTCCACAGTCCCAAGCTGACCATTCTTAACTCTCAAGAAGATAGCTAGGGTGATGAGGCTCAGGAAGGAATTTAAGCAGAAGTACTTAGGGAAAAGTACTTGCTGCACACTGCCAAAAGTGTGCCTCGGCAAACTGAAATATAAAGCTAATCCAGAAACAAAGGTCATCCAGATTTGGGCGCCGAAGTGCACACTAAAACAACCCAAATACAAAAGGGTCCATAGAGGAGATAATGTAGCTACAGCTGACTTAGTTGGAAAGCACAGGAAAGCTATGCAAAGAACCGCTACGGATGTGACGAGATGGGCTGGCTGAGTGGTATGGCGCAATATTCTAAAAAAAAAAAATATACATTTATTCAAAATGCTGTTAATATTATAAGATCTAGATATAATAATATAAGATCTAGCAACTTATTCCAATATACAGGGTGGAATTTTTAAATGGAATAAATTCAGTATCAGAAAGCCTGTTCATTTTCTGGAAAAATAAAAAAAACGGGTCCCTTTATTTTTAATTTGGCACATTTTTTCGGCCTTTTCATGGAATTTACCCCTCTCTTAAGGGTAGAAACCACCCCCAACTTTTTTTTTTTCAAGTGTAAAGATATGTATTGTGATAGCTCGTTGGAAGGGGCATAAAAAAAGGAATACGACCCATTATTTACTTTTGCATTTCGATGATCTAGTTACGTAATTATTTTTGACATTCACACCTTATTTTGGGGTTGAGAATCCGAGTATCAGGCACCAAATAGTGTGATAACATCAGAAACAATTACATAACGTTACGAATGGGGCTTGTTTCGCATTAGGGTTCTACCAAGAAGAAATGCTGAAGATATTCAACAATTTCAACTGTAAAAAAATTGTGTGTAAATTTTTTTCTCGCTTTCTAGATCACTGAAATGCAAAAGTAAATAATGAATCATTTTCCTTTTTTTATGCCCATTCCAACGAGCTATCACAATACATATCTTTACATTAGAAAAAGAAAAGTTGGGGGTGGTTTCTACCCTCAAGAGAGGGGTAAATTCCATGAAAAGGCCGAAAAAATGTGCCAAACTGAAAATAAAGGGACCCGTTTTTTTTATTTTTCCAGAACATAAACGGGCTTGCTGATACTGAATTTATTCCATTTAAAAATTCCACCCTGTATTTAAGTAATAGGTATTAGTTATAAAAGCTCAAGAATTGCAAAGTTACCTCTCGAGTTAACTACTTAATTGGTTAGTTGTGCGGGACATATAAAAGGTAAAACGTGACGTCTGTCAGGCTATCATGATAGGTAATATTGAAATTAAAATGTAAAAGTTTAGCATTGCCTGGAATTTTTATTGATATACCTACCTATGCACAGTCCACAGAGTGCAATTGATACCAATGATACCGATAAGTTAATGAATAGATAATCAAAGCTCGAGCATTCTTACAGAAGATGAAAAAGTACCCATTTTCAAAATAAAACAGTTTGAAACTAGGCTGCCAGGTACCTACCTACTAAGATAGTACATTCAAACCTTTTTTATTGACGAAATTCGCGAATTGGGAATCAAACAAAAGAGACAAGCCAATTGCCCTTATTTCATAATATTATTATTTTATTTTTCCGATCTATTTTTTCGGCAATCACGTAGGTAATAGGTAAGTAGGTACATGTTACCTAGTGTTTTATACTTTAAAAAATACCACTAACTTATATGTCGTAGTTTCGCTTAAACTTCCAAAATAATCGCTTAAGCCAAATAGTACATCTTTGGTCGAACTTGTCATCATAGCGAGAACATCATGAGTTTGAGTTAGCTGCTCTAAATTTTGATTTTCTTCCATATTTCCTCTTGTAGAAAACGCACCTTCGATTGCCGGCAAATATTTCAATTGCAAAGGAAATCCAATTTCGTTTTCACTATTTGGCACTCTTGCGGTTCCGACACACATTTCGAAAAAAAATTACTTTTCCAAAACGTAAGTTTAATAAAATTGATCCTATACGGGAAATATAGTTACTATTTGTAACCGCGTCAATACGAAGAAACTGAACGAAGTCGAAGCGAAAGGAATATCGATGTGACAAGACAACTAAACTTTGACTAAACTCGACTTCGATTCGATATTAGAGTGTACGTTTTTATAATCGTTTCTGTCCCCACTCACGGCTCGAGACATAGACATGGGCGCGCCTATCGAATATGTAACTATAGTCCAAGAAACGCGGATCTGAAAAGAGGGTTTACCTCAACATAATTAAAAGTTAACATTTTTTTGGGGGGATCGGTCCATTTCAATATGCTAAATAACATATTAAGTTTGCGACCTTGTACTTCCATAGGGTTTTTAGTTAGGGGTGGTTTTTAGGGGTAATTTGTGGTTTATGGAGAACGCTGCTCAAAGGAATGGTCCAATAACAAAAAGCTTCAAATGATTGTTGTAGCTGAAGTTTTTTGCTATATAAAACTCCACGACAGCACCCCTTTATCTTCTATAGTTTTTTTTTTGCAGCGTCTTGAATAGTAGCATGTTTTTATTCAAGGTCACTGAATCAACGTTTCGCCTGTTTGCGCGCACCACATTATTGCTAATGAAATGCACTCTCCAATGCTTTTTTGTTCGAATTTTTTGCTTGAAAATTAAGCGAGCACGGACTTCCCTAATGTGCGAGGAAGTTGTAAATTGCATCAAAAACTACCCCTTTCTTGCATTCACTGTAATCACACAGTTTTCGACAATCGGCAGCCCATTTATTCCTCTCATATTGCCCCTGCGGATTTTTTTTTTCGTTAATTACTCAATGACTTATTGGCCTGAACACGTCGCGCGGAATTTTTCAAAAAGTCAAAAAAAAATTAAAATTGTGGCACATCGCTGAAATTTGGTACGATGGCTTTATTTATTGTTCTTATGAATATACTGCAATTTTAATTGCTTCACATGACTGCTGCAACGATAAGAATTGCAGTATATTCATGAAAACAATAAATAAAGCCATCGTACCAAATTTCAGCCCTGTGCGACAAGTTTAATTTTTTTTTTGACTTTTTGGAAAAATTCCGCGCGTCCTGTTCAGGCCAATAAGTCATTGAGTAATTAACGAAAAAAAAATCCGCTAGGGCATTATGAGAGGAATAAATGGGCTGCCGATTATCGAAAACTGTCACCACATATTTGGCCCCGTTTAGAAATTACAGTGAATGCAAGAAAGGGGTAGTTTTCGATGGAATTTACAACTTCCTCGGACATTAGGCAAGTCCGTGCTCGCTTAATTTTCAAGGAAAAAATTCGAACAAGAAAGCATTAGAGAGTGCATTTCATCAGCAATAATGTGGTTTTCGAAAAATTGAAATCGGATTATGCATTCGGCCGCTGCTGCATCAAATGAGCGCAAACAGGGAAACGTTGATTCAGTGACCTTGAACAGAAACATGCTACTATTCAAGACGCTGCAGAAAAAAAACTATAGAAGATAAAGGGGTGTTTTTTATTGCAAAAAACTTCAGCTACAATAATCATTTGAAACTTTTTCTAATTATGTTCCTCCATTGCTTGGCCTACTAGGAAATTGGCTAAATTTAATTTTTTGTAGATGTATTAATAATGTAAATAGGACGGCGGCTAACCGAGCAAATGCCTTCGTTTCAAGGAGCAATACGGTATTGAGACATAATTTATTAGGACTAATATACCATTCAGCATATTTTACTGCATGTAAAATCAAAATGTACGACTTTTTCCATTGTTCGAGAGCTAAGTTAGGAGGAAAAAACTGGAAATATTTGGAAGCTAAAAGTTTCAACTTTCCTCGTTTAGATAATTCTAAACCGCTTAGGGTAATAATAGTTATTTATCTCACTAGGCGAATTAGGCCAAGAAAAGAAGCGGGTCTGCCGACGCGTAGCGGACTATTACAATCGAACGAAGCACAAAACACCAACACCTTCTGGGCCGAATAGCATACAATATTTGATCTTAGAGCGACTGCAATATTACCTTTCACAACTATAACTGTGGAATTTGTTTTATTGTTTCACTGTAAGTGTGCGGATCTCTTTCTTTCTAAATAATTATAACAGAACCACTTAAAATACAGACACAAAATAAATATGAAAATTTGTGAATAAATCTAACCTCAACGTCAGAACAAAAATTGATAGCGTCCCCACTACTCCCGACCACAGAGTATGAACCGATTATGGATAGTCCTTGAACTGTCAAACATTCGAAACAGATTTAACCCGAACAGACGTGTTTAACTCAAAAATTTAGTCCCAAATTTAGTCCCACTTTTATTTTTGCAATAATTTAATTTATAATATAGAACAAAAAATTTAAAACGAAGAAGTTAGTGCATATTATGAGAGAAAAAATCGAACAAATTACCCCATACATAAAGATTTTTATCGTCCTAGGAAGATAATGGATCACTTCTCTGTCGAGTGTTAACGACAATAAAAATCAAATTATGGACCACTTTGAGATAAAATGATTTTTCATTTTCCTCTGCATTCTTGACAAATATCTTCTCTTTAATATGGTGTATATCTTATTTGGAATATATCAAAGTAGAGCATAGGCGCAACTAGGGGGGTGCTTGGAGGTGCTAAGCACCCCTAAAACAAAAATTAGCACTCCCTTTCGGCATCCCACCAAAGCACTACCTACAGTGGCACTACCTAACACCAATATAAAAAATTAGTGCAACCAAATTATTTATTATTTTGCACTTTTTGTACTTACTTACGTCATCGATGACGTCATAATTTAGAAAAAAGTATTTGTCGTTGATCAATGGCCATTTCCACCAACTAATTTAGGGAAGCCCTAACGATAGGTATGCCTTAAACTGACATTTCTCCATGTAAAAATGTCATTTTAGGAAATACTTATCGTTAGGGCTCCCCTAAAATGGTTGGTGGAAACGGCCATTATTCATAGAGCACGTTCGCAATTATTATTGTTATGAATTAAAATTTTTCAACCGGGGCCGGTATTACAATATTACCTTAAAATAAAGACTTACCCTAAAATATACGGATTTTATGTTATATTTACATTTAAGATGATGTCATCGAACAAGGTCAGACAATGTTGTCAATGTCTATGTTTATTCTATTTCTTAAGGTGACATTGAAATACAGGCCCTAAAAAAATCATTGGAGTCCCAAATATATAAATTTATTAACTGCGTATTATACAGGTTGTTCCTAAATATCATGTACAAACGGCAAAGGCTGATTCTTTGTATTTTTTTTATGATTGAAATCTCAAATGTTCTAAAAAATTTACTTATTTAAGGAAAATTAAAAAAAATTCACCCTCTTACATTTTAATTTTTTTCTGGAAAACTTGCAAAGGGAACATTTTGAAAATTTTCTGGGAATAAAAGGAAAATGAGGAGCTCATTTTACGAATATTTCAAAGTTTGGGTTAGTTAATTTTGAAAAACTAACTTTTTTAAGCAAAATTAAGGAGAATTCACCCTCTTACATTTTAATTTTTTTTCTAGAAATCTGGCAAAGCGAAAATTGTGAAATTTTTCCAGAAGAAAGAGAAAAGTGAGGAGCTCATTATAGGAAAATTTCAAATTTTTTCAGTGGAACATCACTCCAGGAAAAATTCTGGGAAATAGGCTCCTTGCATCAAATTTTTTTATTGCTGACTTCGATAGTCCATGAAAAATAAGTCAACACGTGTTTTTTCTTTTTCTTCTTAGTCAAAAATTGACGGAGATACAACACTATGAAATCTGCCTATGACGTCATTTGTTTAATAAATTAGTGACGTTGCACTTGCTCAGTATATCTATATATACAAAACCTAATATTTGAATAACTTCCGGAATAATCATATTTGGGCGAAATAAAAAAAAAGTAACGATTTTTTTTCGATTTCCTACAGTTTGCAGTAAACAATAATCAATTTAATTTTCCATGCAAGTACCCTATTGACATATTTAGGCAAAATTCACCCTCTCACATTTTAATTTTTTTCTGGGAAACTGGCAAAAGGAAAATTGTGAAAATTTTCCAGAAAAAAAGAGGAAAGTAAAGAGCTCATTATAGCAAAATTTTAAAATTTTCCTATGAAAAATCACTCCATAAAAAATTCTGGAAAATTCACTTATCTAAGCAAAATTAAGGAAAATTCACCCTCTTACATTTTAATTTTTTTCTGGAAAACTGGCAGAGAGAAAAAGAAATTCCAGGAAAAAGAGGAAAGTGAGGAGCTCATTATAGGGAAATTTCGAAATTTTCCAGTGAGAAATCACTTCAGGGAAAATTCTGGAAAATTGACTTTATTAAGGAAAATTCACCCTTTCACATTTAATTTTTTTTGGAAAACTGGCAAAGGAAAAATTTTCAACATTTTCCAGGAAAAAGAGAAAACTGAGAAGCTCATTATAGGGAAATTTCGAAATTTTCCAGTGAAAAATCACTTCAGGCAAAATTAAGGAAAATTCACCATCTTACATTTTAATTTTTTTCTGGAAAACTGGCAAAAGAGGAAAAAAGGAAAGTCAAGAGCTCATTATAAGAAAATTTCAAAATTTTCCAATAGAAAATCGCTCCTGGAATAATTCTGAAAAAATTACTATTTCAAGTAAAATTAAGAAAAACTCATCCTCTCACATTTCAATTTATTTCTGGAAAACTAATAAAGCAAAACTTGTGAAATTTTTCCAGGAGAAAGAAGAAAATGAGGAGCTCATTATAGGAAAATTTCAAAATTTTCTAGTGAAAAATCACTCCAAGGAAAGTCGAGAGGAAGGTTCTGGAAAATTGACTTTTTTTAAACAAAATTCATCCTTCCACATTTCAATTTTTTTCTGGAAAACTGGCAAAGTAAAAATTGTGAAATTTTTTCAAAAGAAGGAAAGTGAGGAGCTGATTATAGGAAAATTTCAAAATTTTCCAGTGGAAAATCACTCCATAAAAAATTCTGAAAAATTGACTTTTTCAAATAAAATTAGGGAAAATTCACCCTCTTACATTTTAATTTTTTTCTGAAAAACTGGCAAATTTTGAAATTTTTTTAGGAATAAGAGGAAAATCAGGAGCTCATTTTACGAAAATTTCAAAATTTTTCAATGAAAAATCACTCCAGGAAAAATTCGAAGAAAATTGACTTATTTAACCAAAATTAAAGAAAATTCACCCTCTTACATTTTAATTTTTTTCTGGAAAACTGGCAACGGGAAAAGTTTGAAATTTTTACAGGCGAAAGAGGAAAGTGAGGAGCTTATTAGAGGAAAATTTCAAAATTTTCCAGTGAAAAATCACTCCAGTAGAAATTTATTTATATATTTTCGGATAACTGAATAAACTCTATTCTAAGTTGAAAAATGTATTACAAAACAATAATTTCGAAGTTAGTCTATGAATTAATCTATGACTTAACTTTAATTAAGTTATGACGTCATCGATGACGTAAGTAAAAACCTTCGTGCCGTGCAACGAAATATATGTTTGTTTGAAATGGGGTAGTATACTATGTATGAAAATCACTAAAAAAACTGCTTGACATTATTCTATAGGCTATAAATGGTGATGGTACAGGGGCATACTAAATTATTTTCTAGCATAGTGCCTCTAGAATTAGTCAGAGAAAAACAAACTCTAATTTGAATTTAGCGCCACAGCGGCGACCAATAGTATTCAAGCCGCTGACCATCTGGCAACGCTGCTCAAAATGCCTCAAAATGACAGCTGACAGTTCAACAACGTGTGGTGTCGTGTGAATCGTGTGACATGTGACATTGTCACAGACTTGTTTACGTTGTTTGATGTAGTAAATTTGATGTTTCATTCTTGACGGCCAATGTGAGTGCAAATTATGTGTTCTCAAAACCGTGATGTGTTGCCAGATTGGAAAAACTTATTATGTCACGAACTTTTATTTTCACTTAGGGGCGGGGCTAAGAGAAAATTTAAAAAATTAAATTCCTGGCTATTGCGGTTTTTACAAAGCAACTGATTACACTAAATAGTACGATACGTCGAGTATAACACTACGTAGTAGTTAAAAATCACTTGTATACTACCCCATTTCAGACATAAAAAAAACTTATTTTTCAAAAAAAAAGGCAAATGATGACGTAAGTACAAACCCTCATGAAACTAACTTTTTTTTACGCGTCTCATTTCCTTTCGATCAAACCCCATCAAAAATAAATAAATAAATAAATAAATAAAAAATAAAAAAAAATGGTGCTGCAGCACCCCTCTAATTTGGAGCCTAGTTGCGCTTATGAAGTAGAGCTCAAAAAATTAGTTATTTCGTAGGCATGGCGCAAAGAAGCGATAACTGCTTTATATATTGGAGTATTCAAATAATTTTTTGCTGAAAAACTAGGAAACTCAATTGGCTTTCTTTCGTCTCAATTATATATCGACCTTTTTTTAATAATAAACTAAGTAGAGCTATTTATAGGCAATGGCGCACGGTTCGACGCCGACGGTAGAGTAGCGTTGACACTAGATTGTTGACTCCGTCTCTCATCTCGCCCACCGACCGCAAGTGCTGGCAAAGTTTCCATTATTTCAGCGTTTGTATTATTATACCTATTACATATTATGTAGTTACCTAAAGTATATTGTTATGTTAATAATGTAATATGTAATGTAGTCAAAGTCCATTTTTTTGTGTCATGCAAGTATTGATTTTATTGAGGAGAAATAATAAACATAAATGCCATACTCGGTAAATCTAAGTGAACATGAAAAATCTGAGTAGGTATTTCTAATTATTTAATA
The DNA here is from genome assembly GCA_917834065.1 of Ceutorhynchus assimilis. NCBI lineage: Eukaryota > Metazoa > Arthropoda > Insecta > Coleoptera > Curculionidae > Ceutorhynchus > Ceutorhynchus assimilis. The sequence continues at coordinate 68,815,213 of OU892277.1, forward strand.
AAACTCTAATAAGTTGTCTTCGGCGCGTCGTCTAACAACTCTACGATCTCAGTGTTTCTTCACTTCACATTGCCCTTGCAATTACTCGAGCAAAAATCACTGATTTCGCAATCCTTGCAATCATAGGAGACATTGAAAATGCTAACACCATTATATGGAACCTATTTAACACATAATATATAATATATATCCATCTACGTCAGTGAGGCCTCTTCAGTAAGGGAAACTTCTTTCGCAGACTTTTTCATTTCTTTCGTTCATTTCTCTCGAGCTTGGCTTAAATCTTCACATTTGTCAGTTCTATACATACAGGGTATAATATTTTAGGTGATACCACTATAGCTATATCCGACACGGTAAGAACCACAAGGTCGGTTAAATTAGAAAAAAGTTGCCTTTTTTGATGCCCATTTAAACTCGTTCACAGTGTTGCCAATTTTTTTTTAGTTTAGGAAATACAGGGTTATTTCTGAGAAACGCCTTAAAATAATTTCATCAATTATTTCGAAAACTATTGATTGGTGGTTCTACCAACATTTTACCTTAATTCGGCCCTGATGATCACTTTTTAGAGCAGAAATGTCGGGCAATCATACTTGAAAGGTATATCGTTGAAAAGGGACAAAGGGTGCTTTCTAAAATTGACATAAAGAATCTAGGTCCGTATTTGAAAAAATTAAGTTGATTATGGTAGCTCGATCACGAAACGTTCGATTTGAAATTTGAAGATGCCGTGTTGTAGAGCGAAAAAAATTATAAGACTTCAAATTATAAGACCTCAAATTTAAATTGTGTCTCGAAAATCAATAGTTTTCGAAATAATTGATGATATATTTTTAGGCGCTTCTCAGAAATCACCCTGTATTTCATAAGCTAAAAGGAAAAACTGTAAACGAGTCTTAAATGAGCATCAAAAAAGGCATTCAACCGACCTTGTAGCTCTTATAGACCGTCAGATAGTGACATATTTAGGTGCCCCGTTTTCGCATACAAGCCTCGAAGAGGGTTGAAAAGTACATCGATTTTGAGTAGGATGAAGGTATTTTCACGAGTGGCTCTTGGGGATAACATATGAAATTCGATTTTAATTATGTTACCTACCCTAAAATGTACTTTCCCATTCGCGACACTCAAGCCAATATGTTTTCTTGCTACCGACTTTGTAAATTTTCATCTTTCCGATGAGCTTGTGTGGAAAAATCGCCCTAAATCCCGATTTTTCCTTACAAGATTACGCCCTTATTTCAAACCTTTAGCCACCTACAACACCCTCTTCTTTGTTTTCACGAAGCCAGGATTTATTATTTAATCCTTTGGTGAACACAGCTTGCGAGAAAATATGGCACCAGGACGTCTTTCATTTCTGTTATGGAAAATCGAATTTTCCATACGTTATCCCCAGGAGCCACCTGTGAAAATACCTTCATCCTACTCAAAATCGATGTACTTTTCAACCCTCTTCGGGGCTTGTATGCGAAAATGGGGCACCTAAATATGTCACTATCTGACGGTCTATTACCGTTTCGGATATAGCAATAGTGTTATCACTTAAATTATACACCCTGTATAAATATGGAGCAAACTTTCGAGCAGAGTCCAGACCCTTGTTCAATAGAGCTTTCTCCAACAGAGTACAGGTCAAATTTCTGGTACCTAGTTATAAAAATATATTTGCCAGGCAGATTTTTATTCCATTTTTAAAAGAAGGATTTATTGGTATCACATCCGATTATGGCGTGGAAACTGGTAATCCATCCGAAATTGGCTTTTGTAAGTTCTGCGCTATTAAGTGAATAGGAACATATCGTTTTTTCTGAGTGGATGTAGTGTGACCGTTTTCCATATAGGTTTCCGATGCATTTAATTTTGAAATAGATCAATAAAACCAATGCATCAGTACCGTCTGATTTAGTAACAAGCAAAAAGATTTTCTGCATCTTATTCGGATATTTGAATCTTCCGGGATTAGCGTTTATTTCTTTTCTTCGTGAAAGGAATAGCATCTTATCCATGACGGCAATGTTAGGTTAGTCCGTATACAAAATGGAAACATTTAGAGTAGGTAGGTACGTTAAGCGTAAATGCCTACGAAATAATATGTTTCAAATAAGATGTACGCCATATTAGAGAATATGTGTCTAGGATCTAGAGGAAAAATCATTTTATTACCTTAAGCGGTTGCAGTGGTAGAGGACGCTTCTGCGCCATCTCCATTCAAACAAATATACAATCTACCTTAAGCGGTTTAGAGTTAAAGTTGAAAATTTAAGTTTCCAAATATTTTTAGTTTTTTGCTCCTAACTTAGCTCTCGACCAATGAAAAAAGTCGTCCATTTCGATTTTCTATGTCTATATCAAGATTCAATTTTTTGCTCACGAACCAAAAACCAACATAAGGGGATCGATTTACATTTTTTACAAGCAAAAAATCGATGGTGCAATTAAAAAAAAGTCGAGCAATTGACTTAGTACGTAGTTTGTGAGTGAAGCTAGTTATAAGATGATTGTTATATAAAGTTCAGTAAAAGTGATAAGCGATAAGTGAATTATTCAAAGGTAATCAGTTCAAAAAACTAATATTTAAATTATAGGAAAATAGATTAAATTCAATTGCATATTTTTTCGATATCGACAATAATTTATCAATGCCCCATATCTAATATCGTTACGGCGGCGCTAAGAAAATCCCACATATTCACGTGGTCGTTTGTAGTGTGGTGCAGGCATAACTAGCAAAGTAGATATTGAGCGTTACCCAAAACTCACGTGGTTCAACGTACGCTGGCGGGTTTTATTTCAAAAATGCAACATCAGTTTTTGGGAAACAAAACAACTGTTGGCCACTAATCGAAATCACGAGATTTTCTGGAAATACACCTATACCTACGTCAGGACGATTGCCATCATACTTGTTGACGCTTCTTTCTCTACGTGCGGCGCGTAGTTTATTTACCTTGGAAAGTAGGCTAGATTTTGGGAAAAAAATTGCGCGTTGACTCCATAGTCCATATTTTCATTATACCTATTGGAGAAAATACAAAAATACGAAAAACTTCTAATTTAAGTTATTAACGAGCTTATCGCTAAAATTTTCCATGAAGGTATTATAGATACCTATGTATACTGACATGTGACATACTTAGGGACCTACCTATACATATTTATGACAATTTGTCTGCCTTCACGCTGATAAATAAAAGTCACCTTTCAAGTCAGATTTTCGAGCTAATAAGCCAGGTATATTTACTTTGATATTCTATTATTGACAATAATATGTACAAAACGAGAAAAGGTATCATAGGCGCCGGCTTTCTGAAATCTATATGGGTGCTCAGCCAAAGGCGGCATATAGCTATGCGCTCTTTTTTTTTGGTGCCACTTGACTCGTTTGAACCTCTTGGATCGGACCGACCGACGCGCGGGATTATACATCTTAGATTATTGGTCTATGTGGTGCCGATAAAACTACTAATTTTTAAATAATAGCTTTTGTTGATTTTTTTCATTACCTTAACTAGGGAAATTATACATTTAAAATTTATCGTATTGTCGTATATATTTAGTATATAGCATCCACAACGTGACCATTTATTTGTGGACTCAAAACGGAACAAACGGGAATGGGGGACAATGGGAAACACTTAAATTCTGTGCGGCATTTTTCGCATTTGACATCCGAGGGAGTGTTATGTACCAGTCCCTTACGACGGTCTGATCGGTCTTGATTTTATTCAGTGTCACAATGCACAAATAAATTTTGAAAATTTGACCTTATGTCTCAGTTCCTTGCCAGTTTCAATTCCAATTAAACTTAATGCTAATCCAAATAATAACTCTTGCTTTTATCTTAATGCGCGTTCTGAAACCTTAATCGAAATCAATATTTTAAATCCGCAAATAGGCGAAGGTATCATACCCGACATTGAAATTTCCAAAGGCGTTTATTTGTCAAAAGCAATTACCAAAGTTAATAATAGTAATAAAGCTTATGCCACTATTTTGAATACACGAGTAATTCATTTTAAATTAGAGACTATTTCAGTTTATTTGGAAAAAATACCCAGTAATAATTATTTTATTGGGTCAGCACAAACCACTGAGAAATATAACAAAAATAGAAACAACTTATTCAAAAATCACCTCAGATTAGACCATCTCAATTCCGAAGAAAAAAACTCTATAATTAAACTTTGCGAAAGTTATCAAGATATATTTTTTTTACCAGGAGATTCTCTCACTTGCACTAATGCAGTAAGTCACGAAATAAATTTAACCGATCCAAGACCAGTCAACACTAAAACCTATAGATACCAAGAAGTTCATAAAGCAGAGGTCAACAAACAAATTGACAAAATTTTAAAACAAAAAATAATTCAACCTTCCGTCTCGCCTTGGTCCGCACCTTTGTGGGTGGTTCCTAAAAAACTCGACGCATCTGGGGAACAAAAGTGGCGGGTAGTTGTTGATTGTAGGAAATTGAATAATGTTACAGTGGGGGATGCATATCCTATTTCAAACATTGAGGAAATTTTAGACCAACTAGGCCACAGTAAATATTTTACTACGCTTGATTTGGCATCAGGTTTCCACCAAATTCCAATGCGCGAATCTGACAAACCAAAAACCGCTTTTTCCACACCCATGGGACATTTTGAATTTAATCGAATGCCATTTGGTTTAAAAAATGCTCCCGCTTGTTTTCAAAGGTTAATGAACTGTTCTCACCGGCTTGCAAGGTCTACAATATTTTGTCTATCTAGATGATATAATTATCTATGGCTCCGATTTAGACCAACATTTAGCTCGAGTGCAAGCTATTTTTGATAGGCTTAGGGACAATAATCTTAAACTACAACCAGATAAATGCGAGTTTCTTAGAAAAAAGGTATGCTATCTGGGCCATATAATTAGTGAATCAGGCGTTAAACCGAATCCAGTAAAGGTCGAAGCAATCAGTAACTTTCCGCGACCTAACTGTCAAAAATCAATCAAAAGCTTCCTTGGACTAATTGGTTATTATCGTAAATTCATCGAAAACTTTGCCAAAATTGCTAAACCGCTAACTAATCTGTTAAGAAAAAACGTTCCATTTATTTGGTCGAATGAATGTCAATAATCCTTCGACAAATTTAGAGAAATTTTAACAACCGAACCCATTCTTCAATATCCGGATTTTTCCAGAGAGTTTATCTTGACAACCGATGCTTCAAATTACGCAATCGGCGCAGTTTTAAGCCAGGGAGAAATCGGTAAAGACTTCAGTGGCGGCCAGTGGCAATCTAGTGTGGTTGTGCGCTCTTGGAAATTTTTTTGGAGGTGCCACGGTGCCACTTCCTGTTCTACATTTATTTTGTATGTTGAATTTTTTTATCTTTACTTTAGGAAAAATTATCGAAAACAAAAATATATGTATTTAAATGGGGCTCGAATGTTTGTATTCTAGCCATAATACATAATTGATATTGAAATTTATAATTAAAAAAAAAAAAACGCGAACAACAGAGTTGTCAAACCGCCAAAATGGTGAAAAAACATCGAAATATTCTCGATTGAGTGGAAACAACATTGGAAGTGTGTATTCAAATAGCGCACGGCGCATCCCTTTCATCGGGCGACTTACCGTATATTCCTGATCAATCGCACAGCGAGAAAACACATTTACCCAGAGCGCCGAACGATTCCACACCGACCACCCGGACCACCAGCACAATCAAGCGGGAGAAAAAAATATACAAGACAGGCGCAGGGCGCGCTTTCGTTCCGTTCGAGTTCGTGCGAATTTAAAAATAGAAAAATGAGTAGATGACAGATGTTTATCCTAATTTAGAAAATTGGGTAGGTATTTTTTAATTGAAGTTTCTTTTCTTTCCAAAATTTTAATTTTATTTTCTTGCTTGGTTTTTGGAGGCAGTGCGCGCGCACGAGCGCACTTATTGAGAAGCCGCCCCTGAAAGACTTACCAATTGCATATGCAAGTCGTACACTAAATTCCGCAGAGCAAAATTACACAACAATGGAAAAAGAGTTATTAGGGGTAATTTATGGAATTAAACAGTTTCTATGGAATTAAACAGTTTCGATGCTATTTGTTTGGTAGGAAGTTCACAGTGGTTACAGACAACAAAGCACTTATTTGGCTACTTAACTGTAAAAACCCAAACAGTAGAGTTCTAAGATGGATTTTATTACTTAATGAGTATCAATTCAAAGTAATCCATAAGCCAGGTAGATTAAATACAAATGCGGATGCTTTATCTCGATATGTTAATATTAATATAATATACAAAAACGACACTTATGAAAACTTTATAGAATTTCATTATAAGACATTAAATATCGTACTTCAACTTGAAGTAAAAAATGGTAATTTATTCGAATATTTTCCTAATGCTGTTTATTTTTCCTCCGATCTAGACGAAAGCAATCAATTTTCACAATCCCTTAAGGACTATTTTGATTTTAATGACAACTTTAAAACAAACAACTTATTATACTCAACTACTAAGCTACAAAATAACACAAAAATAAGTTACCTAATGTTCCTGAAACAATTTCATTTTGATAAAGTAAACTATAAAGATATATTTTATTGTCTTCGAAATTTACGCACCGAATTAATAAGGGATAATATTAAAAACATATACATTCCAGATATAACACAAAAATATACTAATGTTAAGCAATCAATGTATTTCGAAATAATCCATTATTTATTTAAAGATAGTAATATAAAAATTTGCATCATTTCTAAAGAAAAAATTATCCAACAACGATTGACGAAATAAATCAAATCTTAAAAGAAAATCATGATTTTATATTAGCGGGTCACTCGGGATTCATTAGAACTTATAAAAGAATAAAAGAACGCTACAAATGGCATAATATGAAAAGTGATATAAAAAAGTACATAAAAAAGTGTGCTTCTTGTCAAATTTACAAAACCAACATTAAACCAAGTAAAGCTCCTATGCAAATCACTTCCACAAGCGAAAATCCATTTGAAAAAATAGCAATAGACATTGTCGGCCAACTACCGATTTCAGAAGACGGATTTAGGTTTCTACTTACAATGCAAGATGACCTAACCAAATATTCTTACGCGGTTCCTATAGCTAATCATGAAGCTGAAACTGTCGCTAATGAACTCTGTAAGTTTATTACACTATTTGGAATTCCAAGAACAATCTTGTCTGACCAAGGTACCGATTTCATGTCTAATCTAATCAAAGATTTAGTAAAACTATTCAAAACAAAACATATTACAAGCAGCCCTTATCACCCTGAAACAAACGGCGCATTAGAACGTTCACATCTCACCCTAAAAGACTATTTAAAACACTACATAAATGATAAACAGAATAACTGGAGTGAATTCATACCTTTCGCAATGTTTGCATATAATACACATGTACATTCATCTACAAATTTTACACCGTATGAATTATTATTTGGGTATAAAGCTTATTTACCTAGTTCAATTACAGAAACTCCCCAATTTAGATACTCTTACGACGATTACATTAGCAATTTGAAACTTAAGTTAAACACGACTCAAGAACAAGCTCGTAAAAATATAATCGAATCTAAAGAAAAATTATGACAATAAAATTAAAGTATTTCAGTACAAAGTTGGAGATTCAGTTTGCATCGTAAATAAACACGTCTTACCTGGTCTAAATAAAAAACTTAGTCCCAATTTTAAAGGTCCGTACAAAATCACAAAAATTATCAGCAACACTAATATTCAACTCAAAATTGGTAAAAAACTAGTTACATATCACACTAATATGATTAAACCTTTTATTTCAGACGAAAATTAACGATGGCTCTTGGGAGTATCACACCTTTCCTATTTTTCCTTTCTATTTTTCCTATCTGCCAAAGTAATTATTACCATATTAACCACCTTCAGAGTCATAGCGGACTGTATTACAATAACATCGGTCAAGTAAAATTATCTGCCTCAAAATTCGTGTTGTTTACACATCTTAATATTACGACATATGAAAACCAAATAACTTTTCTTTCTAGAATATTGAAAAAATCTTTCAATCTCTGCCATTTCAACCAAATTCTCGACTCGGAAAACTTTATGTGTAAGGAGACAATTAAAATGATTCAATACCGCTTTGATAAATTAAAAGAAAAATCGAAAACTATTAACGAAATCATTGGTACAGATTCAAGAAAAGCAAAAAGAGGGATTTTTAATGGAGTATCATATGCGTTCAATTGGCTGTTTGGCATTCCAGATGCCGCTGATGCTAAGTTTTACGATGATTCAATTAAAACCTTGCTTCAGGACAATAGGAATACTCAACTTTTAATGAAACAACAAATAGGAATAATCTCTAGTACAATTTCAAACTTTAATGCCACTATGCAAAATTTTAGAGAAAATCAACGAATATTGAACTCAAATATTAAAGCTTTCAATTCTTTTTCTGCCGACACAAATAAACAAATAAATTCAAATAAAATCAAAATAATTACTAACTCTCACATTACATTGTTGTCACAATTATTAGACGATCATCATGAGGAGTACGATCTACTTATCGCGTCAATTACGATGGCCAGACACAATATTTTACATCCTAAGATAATAACACCTACAGATTTATTGAAAGCCTTATCAGAAATTCACTTAAACAACGGTCTTCAATTGCCATTTTCTGTTTCTTATGCCACAATACATAAATATTTCGAAATAAGTACATTGCAAGTTTTGCAACATAACGAAACTATAATCTTTGGAATTGAAATACCTTGGACTGACGAACTAACATACAATCTTTTTCAATTATTACCACTCCCTGTTTCACACAACAATACCAATCTTTATTCCTATATCCTTCCTGATTATCCTTATTTACTCCTAAGTGCCAGTAGGGTTAACTATGTTCAAATGAGGGATCTCAACAAGTGTGTGAAGGTCACTAAAGAAGAATTCATTTGCTACAATACCAAGGCAATGAGAGTATCGGATGTATCCAAATGTGAGATCGAATTGTATACAACTTCATTCAACAAATTACCTGAAAGCTGTCACACAATCACCTCCAAAGCAGAATTCGAAGTATGGCACCAGTTACAAGGCAACTCATGGTTGTTTGTTCTTTCTAAACCGACCCAATTAACTCTGGCGTGCGAGGACTTACCGCTGGAAGATGTTAGTATATCTTCAACAGGCATACTAAGCTTACAGCCTAAGTGTAAAGCTTACACCAAAGATATAATTTTAGAATCTACAGAAACTATTTCAAAAAAATTTTCAAAACAAGTAGTTGATATAAGCATTGCTCTAGACGACTGCTGTATTAAAAAAGAAATTCGGCTAAATAATACACCAATTGAACTCGAACCGATAAAAATATCCATTACAAAATTGGACGAATTACAATTCGCAAACCATAAACTTAAACAATTGGACAAGTCGCTGGACGTAGAATTAAAAAAACCATTTATCGTACAACAGGCACACTGGTTTACCTTAGCTCTTTCACTCGTCGTTTCAGTTGTTATTCTTACAATATTATACAACTTTTTAAAATGGTGCGGTTTGCTAACCTCTTTGAAGAATCTATTCTGTTGCACGAGAGCACCAAGACATGCCTCCGATTCATGTTGTATAAATTTTTTTAACACAAACATCAACAATCCTACGCCAACCACAAGGCAACAACTTCCTCAAATCATGGGGGACGGAGCTTTAAAAGAAGAAGAAATTGAACTTACTCGATACCTTCCACAAACGGAACAAAGACACCAACCAAAATCTCCATCCACATCCCTAAGAAGATCAATAACACCACGGCCAATGATTAGGATGTCATAAACAAAATTTTTTGTAAAATTTTATATTTATATCCTATATTTTATATTTTAAATTTTTATATTTTTCCCTTTATTTTTAGATTTAATATTAATATTCTATAATCGTATACATATAGTTCTATTTTTCGCGATAACTTTACTATTTTTGCTATGATTTAAGATATTTTTGCTACACAAAAATTTTTATAAGGAGGGAAGTGTTATGTACCAGTCCATTTTCAGTTATTTTTTAGGTATTTTTCCACTAATTTCAAAGTTCACTCACTATCTATTCTATTTATTTGCCTTCTTTCAGAAACCCTTAAACAAAAACAACATTAAACTTTAGTCTTCATAAAATAATTACTACTTAATGCGGTAAACATAATTATTAATCTCTAACATTTTTATAGGATATTAAGTAGGTACTTCGGGACATAAATAGGGCATTACGAGAAGAGCAAAGTAGTTAGTACATTCACGTTTCCTCGAATAGGTTTAAGTACTGTATTTGAAATATAGAATTAAAGTCAACAAACGAAGTTTCCCTACAAAGGATCACAACAGGGTCTATCCTCGCCTCACTTCTATACATCATCTTTACCGTCCATATCATCTCCAACCTCAACAATTTTCACTGCATATTCACAAAACAAATAAACAAGACCCAAGCGGTCTTAATCAGTTGGAAACACAATATACAGGGTGCCAACTAATTTATAGGGAGAGTAACTAAATATTGCTATCTCGGAAACGCGTAAAGTTACGAGGGCGGTCAACTTAGAAAAAAGTTTGAATTTCTTACGCTTATTAAAAATATCATTCCGTTGTTGCCAAATTTTTTTTAGTTTTAGAAATACAGGGGTGATTTATGAAAATCGTCAAAAACTGCTTTGTTAAATATTTAGATAACGGTTGCTTTTAGAAAAATACTTTTAATTTAAAAGTTTTATAGCAAGATAATAGAGAGATATTGCAAATCTGCCTTAATAAGGCTAAAACCTTATTTAGACTCTAGTTATGGGAGTTATGATGATTTATTTCTAATCTAAAAATCTTGAATTTCAATGAATGTTTATCTTTTTAGTTTGAAGTTGAAGTGTTTTCTTTCTGTGAAATGTATGCTTAGGTATTTTGAAAATTAGAAATTATTTGTTCAAAATATTTGAATAGTACGCGTGACATCTTAAAACAGTGAAAGGAATATGGAAAAAATATTATAGGTCTCATATTTGGGCAATGCGAATGGTGGTGATGTTGAAGATGCCATTCTGCTTTATAATATACTAGCTGACCCGGCGAACTTCGTACCGCCTCTGAATTATTAAATATCTCCGAGTTAAATACCTATTAAATGTTGTGTTAACGTATGTGATAAATTAAGAACCGCTCGACCGATTTTGTGCAAACTTCACATAAACCATCTAATAAATAGCCCGAACAAAGCCGAAACATTTGGTTTGGCTAGGTGAGCCCGTTCTTGAGTTATAAAATTACAACGAAAAGTGGCATTCATTTTTATATATATAGAAGATTGGTGGATAGATTATCCCTATCCAGTGTGGAGCAGGCTCAGTTCAATATGGACAACATTTCCCAAGAATTTGCTTCATCGTTATACGTAAACCTTTGCCTTTTTTCTGCGGCTCGGTGCTGTTTTGATTTTGCTTCATTTTTCATAGTTTGTAAAAAAAAATCAACAGTCAAAATTTATTGTAATAGATCCAAAATATTGGTTATAAACACCAAACATACCAAAAATTAGTTCGGCGATTGTTACCGTATCGATCAACTACAAACTTTTAAATAAGGCAGGTCTTATTTTCTCGTAAATAAGGCAAATCCTTATCCTTAATAGAGAGATATTGCAAGTGCTTGTCTTATTCAGGCAAGCCCTATTTTGACAGCTGCGCATGCGCAGTTTCCATTTGGAATAAGGACAGCTTTATTAAGAATAAGGATCTGCCTTATTTAGGAGAAAATAAGACCTGCCTTATCTTTGCCTTATTTAAAAGTTCTTAGTCGATCGGTAGCAATAGCGAACTGATTTTTGTTGTGTTTTCGAGTATATAACCGTAGATTTATTGGAGTATTCTTTATAAAAACATTTACCTGCAAGTCCTGATAGGTAGAGTTCATATATTGTCTTCTTGTTTTTTAAGGATGTTTTTATGCCTGTAGTAATCCAGTTGTGACTGCTATTTGTTTTATTTTTCCTTGTTTTTTTTTTTGAAAAATTGGGTTGAGATAGTAAGTAGGTAATTGTTGTGATAAATGAATTGTATGCGTCATCTACTTCCCTTTCTCTAAACACGACAACAAATTTTGACTTTTCTTGATTTTTTTTTTTCCAAACTTTGAGAAATGGAGCAAAATCAAAACAGCATAGAGGCATACTAAGGTTTACGTATAACGATGAACTCGTTTTGCAGAGAATTTGTATCATATTCCTTCCACTGTTCTAAGATTTTACACGTACTATTTAAATATTTTGAACAACAATTTCTTATTTTCAAAATATCTAAGCATACATTCCACAGAAAGAAAACACTTCAAGTTCAAAACTTAAAAAAATAAATATCAACAAAAATTCAAGATTTTCAGGTTAGAAATAAGGCATCAACTTCCAGTCGTTTCTGGAAAGTTGCAATATCTAAACTTGTCATTCGAAGTAAGGAAATGACCTATCGCGTCTAAGTAAGGTTTTAGCCTTATTAGGACTGATTTGCAATATCTCTCTAATAAGAATAAGGCTGTTGTTATTCCAAATGGAAACTACGCATGCGGAGCTGTCAAAGTAGGGCTTATCTTAATAAGACAAGCACTTGCAATATCTCTCCATTCTCAAATTTTACCTACAACGTTCCGTTAACGAGAAGCTATCATCAACTTAATTTTTTCTAATACGGACCCGGATTTTTTTTCATATTTTTGTCACAATGCTATTCAGTAGCTTTTCAACGACATGCAGCTTCCGTACAAATAATCATCCTATCTGCTCTAAAAACTCATAATCAGTAATAAGTTGTAAAAAACAAACGATTAAACAAAAACTTTTTCCCTACTACCGTGCGTCAAGTTGAACTCTACACACCAGTTTGTAAAGTATAAATTTCCTTTTTTTCAGTTTTTGCGGTTTTTTTTACGAGTTCCCTTTTTGACTTAGGTATAAGAGTTTATAACAGTCGCCTGCGGGCCCTGCGGCTCATTTGCAAATCTTCGATTCCTAAAAAAAATTTACACTTTACATACTAGGTGCATAAATAACTACTTCCTACTTTGTAATAAAAAAAACTATGCAAAAACATATGATGGCCTAAAAGTCGGAAAACAGGCCATGAGGCTAGAAGTATAAGAACCACAATGTCATGACAACCAGTAATAATAATACTTGATATTTGATATTTCAAATTAAAAATATTTACGTGTATCATTTTAAAAAACATATCTTTTATTTGCGAATTCTCTGAAATGGCGCTTTTTACTCATCAAGAAAAAAAAATATATGCATGACGTATTCAATTTTGATAATGTGATGCAAACATATGCCGAATTGTACCCAGAAAGAAAAAACAAATATGCGAAGAAGAAAACATTTTATATTATTTAAAAACATTTAGCGCAACTTGGATCTGTGTCCAAAAGGCGAGAGAAATATCGTGAGAGAATAACAAATAATGAAATAAATGTTTTGGCACAAGTGAATAATAATCCAGAGTACTCTACAAGATTTATTGCCTCCTAATATAGGATAACTGCATACTGCATACTGCATCGGGAGTTCACGGAATTCCAAACAAATACAAATTTCACGATAATAAATTTCAACGTGTCCAAAAACTTCATCCAGGAGATTCAGAGCGCAGGCATATATTTTGGAACTGGTACAAATTATAAAGGCAAACCATTTATATTTTTGCAATATGATTTTGTGGACAGATTAAACCAAATTTACAAATGCTAGCTAGAAAATCTTAAATGGGAAGGGGGGTCAACTGATACATTATTTAAGGTTTTTAATTCCATACATTTTGATAGTAAATTTTAATCCCTGTTTTGGAAATATTGAAGTTGAAAATTTGGCTACTTTGACAGGCTGTAAAACCTAAACGGTTAATTTTCGAGGAAAGCCGATCTTACATTCTTATCTTAGATTTTCATAAACTATCATTTGACAGCAACTTTGAATTTAATCCATTATCAAAAATTCCGGTTAAAAATATAAATTCAAAGTTGGTGTCCAATGATAGTTTATGAAAATCTAAGATAAGAATGTAAGATCGGCTTTCCGCGAAAATTAACCGTTTAGGTTTTACAGCCTGTCAAAGTAGCAAAAAAGTCAATTTTCAACTATCAATATTTCCAAAACTTTTGAACTTAATAGGGATTAAAATTTAAGACCAAAATGTATGGGATTAAAACCCCTCCAAATGGTGAATCACCATTTAAGATTTTCTAGGGGGTGGCTCTGAGGGCTGGGGGGTTGAAAGCGGAGAGGTGAATTTTGCATAAAAACTCATCCCCCCTCAAATTATAGTTGACGTGTTTCAGCATTTTTTTTCGAAAATTTTTCAACTCCGAGATAATAGGGTTGGTAAGTTTTAAAATGAACACCCTGTATTTTTAGGCTTTAGCCAATTCTCACTTAGTTCAGGAAACAGGAAACCAGACATCTAATTAGATATAGCATCAATTATTTGTGGTGTGGAATGATAATTGGAAATCACATCATAGGTCCCAAATTCATTAAAGGAAATTTAAATGGTGTGACCTACCTTAATTTGGTAACAGAAACAGCAGAAGATTTAGAAGAAATGTGTTTAGCAGCCCTAAGAAATATTGAATGGTTGATGCAAGATGGTTGTGCAGCTCGTAATTCTGCAATTGCTCGGTATTTTTTGAACAATTTTCTGAAAAGGTGGATTAGAACCCATGATCCTGTATGGTGGTGGATGATTTTGTCGACTTTAAGATGCCTAAAATGCATTGAAAACAATGGCAGACATTTTGAGCAAGATTTGTAAGTTTTATTATTTACTAGTTTTACTTATTCATTATGTTAGCCGCGACTTTTTGTTTGGTTTATCGCATGACATTTGAACATTTGAAATTATAATTAGTCTTTGACTCTGTGATCTGATTCTCGTTTTAACGATACGTTGATTTCTTGTTAAGTTTTTCCCTACAAATAAAAAATAAATTCTCAAGTACATAATCGTTTTTTTATAGCTGAAGAATTCCAGGGTCGAAATAATGGACATTCTTGATTAAAATTACAGATGATAAGTTTTTATAGCTGAAACTTTGATTATTTAAACTAAAGCTGCATATCGTCAAACAGCTACAGAATACCGCTTTAAAAAAAAATTAAAGTTGATGGTGGGTATCGTGAACGAAAAGTCGTATGTAAAATTTGAACATGTCACGTTGTAGAGCGGAAAAAACTATACGACTTTCAAGTTTGAAGTGTGTTTCTAAACCCGACAGTTATCTAAATATTTAACAAAGCAGTGACGATTTTCATAAAAATTCTAACTTATTTCTAATTTAACCACCATCCTGGAACTTTAAGGGTTTCGGAGATAGCCATACTGTCCCCATGAATCACTTGGTACCCTGTATACATTAAGAGCCTCGACCTCAACGACTAGGAGATCCATGGAGCGATCAGTAAGTACCTAAACTTGATATTGGACAAAAGTTCAACATGGGCACCTCAAGTTAATCACAAATAGATAAAACCAACAGAGTGTCCAGCATTGTTATTAGAAAATGTTTCATAGATCAATAGCTTTTGCAAAACTAGCAAAAATAAACTGCAGGTGATTCAAACCAAGATGCTCTGTAGGATGGTTGGCGCGAAGTGGTATGTTTTCGTCTCGACTAAGATCTGAAAGCCCCAATACTGCCTTTCGTCAATTTCTGATACCATTTTCTGCGAATTCATTCAACCATCCCACACCCCCTCCTTGATCCCCACTAGCCCCCGACATCCAACATCAAAAGCACTATTTGAATAGGCAGTTAGTAGACCCCACTCACACTAGGTATTGAGAAAGAGTGCCCAATGCTCTATTGCAAAAGGTTCTTTATTTTAGAGAAAAGAAAAATCTCACACTAGAATACCTACTCACACGTCGAGCAGAGTCTTTTGAAGATTTCAACCATCCATGCCAAATAAAAAAAAATCCATGAAAGTGATAGTTGAAATAAATTCAAAGACACAGAAGAGCTTGTCTCCTATACTTATATCAATGTGTTCAACCTATTTTGGGACAAAATTGAAGGATAAAATTATACGCATTTGCAAAAAAGGCCTAACTGGGTTTGCGCATAATCTACCATTTCTGGGGGTATTGACGCGCATAGTTCGGGGAAAAGTGCGCAATAATATAGATTCAAATTCAATTTATTTCATGATAATAATACATAAAATTTTACAATCGTCAATAGGCTTGAAAAAAAAAAAGTGAATTTAAAAGGCATATTTGAAATACTTATAATATTAACAATAGAAGTGACATAATATAATGCATATTATTACAATGACAACTGAGACTTCTCTACTACCAACCTAAAAATCGGGCTCGTTTATATCAAAGTTCAAAAGGCATTTTTTTGCGAAGTAACCACAACTTACTAGGTATGATCATACAATGACGTCATGGTATCTTGAACGGTGACAAGCAGTGACAAGTGACATTTTGGAAAAAAAAATAACCGTCTGTTCTGTTGTTTCTGTTTGGATTGTTTTTTATTTGTGTTGTAGTGTTGTGTATTCTTGAGTTGTGTGTCCTAGAGAAATTAATCAATTAACGTCATAAAATATACAAAACGAAACAAAATACGATGTGGCCCTCTAAAAGGCTAAAATTATGCTTAACTTACTTTATGGAGGATGACTTTTCATCAATGGCCACATGGGGTTCATTAATACCAAGCCTTACTACATCCAGAAATAGGCTTTTATTATTATTTGATGATGTCCGTATAAGGATGCCATTCTTATATGAAGATTGGATCTTTCGGTATCTGGATGTCGATTTTTTTAGTCATTTTCGTATGAGGAAATCCAGTTTCAACAAACTTTTGTCTGAACTGGGCACACATTATACAAGCCCACAGTTTTCCGGAGGAAACCATTCAGTACCATTAGAAAAATCCACTCTAGTTTGTCTGTGGTATCTAGCAAAAGGAGATGTGATGTTTTCCATTGCTGATCGATTCAGCATTTCTGTTTCAACGGTCCATGATTGTATTTCGCTAGTCCTTGACTTATTAAAGTGCCTTTCACCAATTTATGTCAAGTGGCCAAGAGAGCAAGAATGTGCTCAAATCGAATTAGCGTTTAGGGAAGCTGGTGGATATCCAGGTAAGTTAATAGGTAAAAATTGCAAAGCTGGATTTATAGTTGTCTAAGCATAAGACTTAGGGTAGGTGATAAGAAAGTGAACCTATGAAAATCAATGCTTCCATTTATTCCACCATGACTTTAGCCATTACTTTAGTTTCTTACAATACATTTTATATTTAGGCTTAGCTTAACTTTAAAAATGAATCTGGCTATTTTGGCTCATAATAATTTCTAGATAATTCATTCAATTTCTGCCTAGTTAGTCAATAATAAAAATAAAATAATGCAACTTTCTGCTTTACTGAAAAACCATTTACTAATATAATTTTCAGGTGTTATTGGGGCAATTGATGGTTGTCACTTCAGGACTAAAATACCTGTTGACCAGCATGATAGTTACCAGGATCGAAAATTCCAGCACAGCATTTCAATGCAAGCTATTTGTAATCCACAATTAATTGTTATTTACCAATGTCTCTTTAGGTTATCCTGGATCACTACACGATGCTCGTGTACGTATATTATTAGAATTTGTATAATAAAAGATAGGTATAACATTTTTGAATCCATTCACAGATTTTGCGCGAGTCTAGAATAAGCCAAATTTGTGAGAGATTTGGACCTGAAAAATTTTATAACACATGCGTTTTTGACGGGGTTAGGTAAATAACTTAAATGTTTTTACATATTTTTCTGCATCAAGCATCAATTATCACAGAAATTCAAAAGAGACACTGGAAGGAATCTCTAAATGAAGTTATATCTTAGGCGTAGACAAAAAACTTGTTGCATAGGTACAGTCTGTGGTACAGTTGAGATAAATATATGTAAATTTCTTCTCATAATTTGGATTTATCAAGTATTTTCAATTAGCGATAAGCAGAATCATTCCTTTTGTGTTATAGCATAGATTGTATTTAGAGCGGGGTAGATTTAGTTGAGGGGAGCGGAAGGGCGAGATTGTTTTCGAAAGGGGTAGATCTACCCCGAACGGGGTAGCTTTGGCAACACTGTTTGGAAATCTTAAGGGTAGATGGAGGATCCTCCTCTACATTAATGTTTATTCAGTAAAAAGAGCCATCTCAATTATTAGGGCAAGCATAGTCCTTAATAATTTTTGCATTTTATGTAGAGAAATGGCACCAGTTTTGGATGAAAATGTTGAAGACTATCCTCAGGAAGATCAAGAAGAGAATGACCAGCAAGGCAATGAAAAAAGGAATGGCATTTGTGTATTGTTAAACCAATAATAATAAATAGAATTTAAACGAAAAATTTATTTATAAACAAGCATAGGTATAAATTGAAACATAATTCTAAGCAAATATTGGAACAACAGTACCTAAATTATATATTTTCTATTTTATTCTAAAAGAAGTAGGACACACACTTAAGTACATATCAATATAAAACTTGGTCACATTTTGCACCAATGAGATCAATTCATAATAGATATTTGTGATATACCTAAGTGTTAAATAAAAGTAGATTTTTGAGGCAAGCATGTGAAAGTTTGCATCTGCAATTCACATGAGTGCCTTAAAAATACTTTTAACACAAATATCACACCATATACAGGGGAGTGTTAAAAATTGTATTTTTAACACTTTGTAGAAAAAAATATTAAGGAAACTCAACAAAATAAATACCGATTTGAAAAATAAGGGAAACTAAAACAAAATTCTCAGGAAAAAATAGAATCTAAACTAAAATTGAATAAGACCTAATCTAATCTCACCAAAAAGAGGGACAACAAAATAAATAGGAATAAACTTAACTCAAGTTCAAAGAAATATTGTTATCCAAGTCAAAAAACTTAGGTAGGTAATTAGTTGAAATTAAATATTCTCTCTCGATTCTAATGGAATGAAAATTCTCTTAATAAAACTAAAAGGAAATTGTCAACAAAAAATAATCTCTAAACTAATTAAATAATACCTAGTCTAATCTCACCATAAATAGGAACAACAAAATATATAAGAATAAACTTAACTAAGAGAATACTGTTAGCCAAAACTTAGCTACTTGAAATTAGAGATTTTCACTCTCGAGTGTTACGATTCCTCATCACTTTCTGATTCTGAAGTACGTCTTTTCCTTTTTTTGTCTTTTCTTTGGGCTGCAACCCCACATAACAAAATTGCATCCCTATAGAATGTAATGGGAATGTTCTTTTTTTAGGAGGAATGTGCCTAGAATGTTCGCCAAAACCATTGCGAATGTCCTGAGAATGTTCTGAGAAAAGATTGTAGAAATACTGTTTGCAATACCCAAGAACTTCCTGGGAAATCCATTAGGATATTCCTAGAATATACGTATGAGATTCTCAGTATATCCTGAAAAGAATATTCCTGTTTGATTCTAAAAATATGCTTGAAATGTATATTCTCACATTCAAAGAATGTTTTTATGACATTATAGTTATGTTCTCAAAAGAATATTATACCAATATGCTTGAAATATTCTTAGAATATATCTATATATTATATCATTCTCAATATGCATCCTAGGCATAACATTCTTGTTTGATTCTAGGGATACTTGGGATGTTAATTTTCGCTTCCAAATAATGCTCCTTTCAGTCCTTTTATATTAAAAGCAGTGACAGAGTTGTTGGAAAACTTCTCCGGAAAACACAAGTGTTTAACCAAAGCTCCGGTTTCGAGCTTGTTATGCTCGCGACGCCGTAAGCACGCAAACTGAGAGAAACAGGTTTCAAGGTGATTCAAAAGCTAGGCAAGATGTAGATCTTTAATAGCGCGTGGCTCCGTCTCTTGGAAGTCCTTCAAAGCAAAATAAAAAGATATACCTATAATATTCTTAGTAGGTTCTAGATAGAGCATTATTGTTTGTTTGTTCAATTTAGATTTTTGAGTAGATACTTTAGATAATTAGGTGAACAACAATAATAATACTTGATAGAGATATTAGCCGAAAGAAAATGTTTTAGGGTACACTAAAATAATGTTCGTATGACAATATTTACATAATGTTATATAAAGTAGGTTCTTAGCACAATCTTTCAGGTAGGTGCACAGAAGAAACATTCCTAGTACATAAATGTAACGTTCAAAAATGAATATTTCAATCGAAACAATCAGAATATTCATTACACATTCCTAGAAGAACATTCCAAAAAGCACTTTGAGGGAATATTCTGAGAATGTGAATGTTCTTTCACTGTTATGTGGGACATTGTTTTGAAAATATTAAAAAAGTCACTTCTCTGTCTGTTTTGTTCTTCCAACAAATTGCAACGCTTTTCCATGTGCTTTTCCTGCTTTTCACCTTGTTTTTTTATTTCTATGAAAATATTCTGTTTTGTTATTGCCTGGGGTCGTTCGGATTTACTTTTCAGTGTTGCAGACTGTTCTGAGATCATTTTGATAGAGCCTTGTTCAGTGGAAGTTGATGCACGTGGATTGCTATATAAATCTTGGTTGACTAACTGTTTTTTTTTATAGTTTAGGCTGAGTTTTTCTTTTGCATTCTCCTTTTCCATGTCCATATCAGAATCATTGCTTGAATCATTTAAATTGATGGTATAATGACTATCAAAAGTATCTTCTATGTCCCTTAGAGTAACTTTATCTTTTTTTCCCAATATAATTACTAGGAGATCATAAAACTTTGGTGGATCTCTTCTTTCCCCCCCCCCCCTGTTCTGTCTACATGCCGAACAAAGTCAATATATTGTTTTTGCTGATTTGCAAATTTCTGACGACATTTTTCAGCATCAACAATAAAACCCATAGCACTTAATTTTTTGGAATTTCTTTCCACAACTGAAGCTTCATAGATTTTTTGTCAGCAAATTTTTGCATATAAAAATCTGAAGCTCTTATATCCAACATACATTGTGTAGCTTCATCATTGGCTTTTGTGGGCTTACCTTTATGAGTCCACACTCCTTTTGATGAAGTTGTGTCAGATTGATAAACTTGGGTTTCTTGGGTATCTTCAGTGTCCTGATTTTTAGAAGTCTCAGTGAAATTTGGTTTTTCTGAAGCTGAATTTGCTTGGGAGGAAGTCTTTTCTGAAGTGACTGGTCGAACTATTTCCAAGGTGGGTAAATCTTCCTTACATAAGAAATCGACTTCTTTTTTTTTCACACTTGTGCATACATACTCTATCAAAGCAGTATCATCTTCAAAGAATGTGGATTACATTCTTTTGTTCTAATATGATATATTACATTTCCTTACCTTTTTTTATCAGTGCAATCACTGCACTTTCATCCTTGTAGGTAACAGGAAAGCCATTCAAATATACAGTATAGGTTTCCATTTTTTGCAGCCTAAGATTATCAACATTAAAAATAAAACTGAAATAACGTAAAAACAACTAAAATGCCAAAACAAAACAGTTCCTAACCTCAACCTCACTTTTTTTGTTGTCTTTTTATCCAATATCCAATGATCTCACTTATTGGTATTAGATAAACAGAGATAGAAAACAAGGTAACCAGCTCGGGAAGATAGTTACCTATTTTGGTATGTTAAACGTCATCACTGACGTCATTGTAAGGATTGGTTACTCAAGAAAATATGGTATAAGGTAACCATAAGCTAAAGAAAAAATGGTATGATGTAACTACAAGTAAAAATGTTAGGTGGTTACAGCGCGAAAAAATGCCTAAGGCTCATTAACGTTGGTAAACGGCTTTCTTAACGAATACTATCTGATAAGAGGTTCTATTCTGATTCTTCGGTGCCACACTGACACTGGAGTGTAGAGTTACATGTTTTCTTTGGTTATAAGAAATGAGACTTTGAGAAAAAGTTTCCAAACTACCATAGAAAAGATAACAATAAATAAAACACACGGCAAAGTACAAAAATCGAACTACAAGACAACAGAAAAGAAACCAAAATGAAATGGCGGAAGCTGAAACGAAATCAAAACCACCAAATGAGTAGAGAACAAAAAAAAGCCTTTTAGGGATACGCATGCGCGGACATAAAATTCGCAACAAAAATCGCAAAAAATTAAACCACTTTCAATTTTCCCGCTCCCTTGATTTCAAATTTTGCGGATTCGCAAAACATTGAGTTCAGACAGATGTCACTTTTCTTGGCAGACCGTTTGATGAGATTACGTTTTCCAGTTCATTTCATTAAAAATATAGTATCATCTTCTTGTAGATGAGTTACGGACTCCTCGAGGTAGGACAGATGTTATGTCATCGTTCACATAGACCACGAAGACTCAGTCTAAAATAGTGAATAGGTACAGGGTCTTTTCCTTATAATTAGTGCGGCTTCTACAGCTTGAACAAAAAATAATTTGAAAAAAAGTTAAAGACAAAAGTTGTAGGGTTTTATCTCTGTTATCTTTTGCAAGTATCAAAATGGGCAAATGACAGGTGCCAACTGTTAAAATGATAAACACTTTAATTTTTTTAAATAGAACATCTTGTATATTTTTGGCTAGAATGATAGATTTTTTTCTTCTGATTCCAAATATACTACAATGTTGATATTTGATTCAGCTGTTTTCACGCTATTTAAGTTTAAAAATGCATTTACATTACCCTAAATTAGGTCTCTCCCGGTTTCTTATATTAATGATGAGGCTTGCTCAATGCAATTTTAAAATTAAATAGCGCAGAAACTACTGCACCAAATATTACCATATTATACATATACAGGGTATCCCAAAAGAACCGGAACGGTCAAATATCTCGGCAACGGCGTGACATATAGGTATAAAATTTGCTATATGGGGGTTCTTAATAGTGCCGGATCTGAAAATCATATTTTCAACGTTGCCGGATTTATAGTTTTTCCGGTAAATCTCTCAACTTTATTTTTTTAAATGCTAAGCTACAATAATTTTTCTTTTAAAATGTTGGTCAGACCAAAGTGTTTTCAATCCTAAAATATCAAATTTTTCTTTTGTGGTTTTTAAAAGCTATGGCAATACTGCATTTCCATTTAAAAGAACTGAAATGGTAAAATATCTTAGCAACGGATTAATACAACGGTATGAAATTTGGTATATAGGGGTTTTTAAAAGTGCCGGAACTAAAAATAATATTTGCAACGTTGCCAGTTCTACAGTTTTTCCGATAAATCTCTCCACTTTAGTTTTTTCAATGCAAAACTATGGTAATTTTTCATTTGAAATATTGGTCAAACCAAAGTGTTTACAATCCTAAAATATCAAATTTTTCTCTTGTGGTTTTCAAAAGATATGGCAATACTGCATTTTCATTTGAAAGAAATGAAATGGTAAAATATCTTAGCAACGGCTTAATACAACGTTATGACATTTGGTATACAGGGGGTTTTAAAAGTGCCAGATCTTAAAATAATATTTGCAACGTTGCCAGGCTTACAGTTTTTCCGATAAATCTCTCAACTTTAGTTTTTTCAATGCAAAACTATGGTAGTTTTTCATTTAAAATGTTGGTCAAGCCAAAGTGTTTACAATCCTAAAATATCAAATTTTTCTTTTGTGGTTTTTAAAAGATATGGCAATACTGCATTTTCATTTAAAGGAACTGAAATGGTAAAATATCTTGGCAATGGCTTAATACAACGTTATGACATTTGGTATACCTAGAGGTTTTTAAAAGTGCTGGAACTGAAAATAATATTTGCAACGTTGCCAGTTTCACAGTTTTTCTGATAAATCTTTTAAATCAAATGCGTCGCTATGGTAGTTTTTTATTTAAAATGTTGGTCAAACCAAAGTCTAGGATTAGTAAACTTTTTCTTTTTCGAATTTTTAAAGATATGGTAATAATTCTTTTTCATTTAAAAGAACTGGAACGGTGAAATATCTTACTAATAGCGTAACATAATGTAATATTATTAGAAATTATTTAGTTAAGTGTTTAAATAATGGACTTTAGAAATTTCGTAATTTTTTTATTAAAGTTCCGATTTTTATAAAATATTTTA